>JAEOAD010000021.1:3600000-4160000 GCA_036365145.1 Orientallactaga sibirica
GTCTTTTGCAAGGGCCTGGCTCCTTGCAAATGCTGACCATGTGTTTGCCCAGGCAGCTGCCTCTATGCGCACAGCTTATTTTAGCATCAGTCTAAGGCACCCCAACTGTTGACAGAAAACAAGGCTCCCCAGCCACCTTGTCTTCATTCTGGAGACTGTCAGGAAGACTTGTATCTCTCCGTAAGCACCCCCTGAAGTCTTTCCCAACTGGTGTGGGACTCCCGGAAAATCCAAGGTGGTCACAGATCAGGGTGAGCTGGGAAAGTAAGCGGTACTTCTGCCAGCTGAATGGCAGAAGCAGCCAGGTGTGGGCACCAAGGAGGCTTTTTGGCTTTTCAGAATCTGATGTCTGCTTCACTCTCGACAAGCCTCTTTGTAAGCCACCCCCTTCTGAATTAGAATCATTTTCCACAAGCTCTTAAGCGATGATTAATGCCACGGCTGTTTTTAACAATCATCCTGCCAGTCTTAAGCTGTAGTCATTTTCAATAATTTGGAATGCTCAAAGGCAAGCCAGGAGTTTGTTGACAACAAAACCCATAAGAGCACAGCCAGGCAGCCACAAAAGATGGAAAAGCAGAGGGACCATTTGGGCTTAGCTGGCTTTCTGCTCCCGGAGTTTCACCACTAAAAGTTTGATTGAACGCTCACAATGCATTAAGGATCCAACTGTGAACATGGCTCGGCAAGAGGGCTGCCAGCCTGGCTTTTGTGGGGACAAATGAGTAGCGTGTGTGGAGGCCTCCTGGTTTATTTATGGACATGTGTGGTTCATTCATGCAGTCCCTGAACCAAAGCACCTCGTTTGTCTTCCCTTTGCCAACCTTGAAGACTGAGAAAGAAATGTGTTTCCTTTTGCTTTGGAGATGTTTTGCACCCTCATGAACGCCAAACAAATCTCTTGGCCAGGATTTGAGAGTTCTGCTCCATGATATCCTCTGATTGTTCCCCAGCCATGGATATGAAACTAACCCTGTCCTTTTCATCATGGTAATTTCATGTGAGTTTCCATCTGTTTGAAAAGCTTGCGATGTCCCTGATCACAGATTTCCTTAGACTGGACTTCAGCTCAGTACTTCCTCTGGTAGGAAAGGGTTATCTTTGCGTGTCTGGATTGTAACCCTGTGAGTTAGGTGTGATTGATAGTTATGTCCAATTCAACACTCACACTTGCTCTCACACTGGGTGTGTTGCTAGCCAGGGGGAATGGACTTCTGGAAGAGCCAGGGGCTTTCATTAACTTACAATAAACTTCCTTTGACCAAGAATCACAGCAGAATCCCTGGGTCTTTTCCTAACCCAGCTGGAAAGGTATCCACCATGCACCCAGTCTCCACTTCGAGCCCATTTCTTCTGAGTAAATTAGTTTCTCACAGCCAGCCTCTAGAACCATGTTTTTGTCTTAGCTAGAGCCGCTACAAAAGGTATCCTAAGAGGGACTCCCCATTTCCTTCTAAGAGTTTTGCTGGGATTTCTTGGCAACTTTTCAAAGGGCTCCCCCAGACATCCTGCTGCCAGCATCTTGCCAGGGCATCTGCTTAAGGGTCTTGAAGCTTTGGGACAATGAACTTTTTTCCCATATGTACTTCTTCCTGACCACTATGGGCCCCCAAACTAGAAACCTTAGTTTCACTCATTCTTCCCTCTCACCTCCCACCGCCAATGGTTACCACTTCCCATCCATTGCCCCATAAATGTCTCAAACGTAATCCAAATGTGTCATTTGCACCTCACAGGCCTAGCCCAGGCCTTTAATCTTCAACAAAAGGGTGGTCAGCTAGTTGCTGGTTTCACATCCCACTTCCCCAGCCCCATCGCTAGGCTTAACCTTACCTGCGCTGGGTGCCTTCCTTGCTCAGGAATCACTCTTGCTTGACTTTGGGCTGCTGCAGAATCAACGCAAGTGCTCACAACCTGCCTTCAACTCGGTCTGGCCTTCAGTCCCACCCCGTGACCCCATCTTCATGCTCCCCTGACCTATGCACCTAAACTCTATTTTAGCACTATCCCCACCTCTGTGCCTTGGAATACTGGGGGGGGGGGGCTCCTTGAGGCTGTTTCCCTGCACTTGCTCAACCTCTCATACCTGAATCTGCATCTTTCCTGTCTCCCTCAATAAAACAGTAAATTCCTTGAAAGTTACTGAATCCAATCCAGCTCTGTATCTCCAAAGCCAAGTGCAGTATCTGGCCCTGTCTCAATAAATTATTGAATAAGATTTCTTTTTATTCCATCTGTGATTGGGTTGGGCTTTTATCTGTCTCTCTCTTTCCTGAAAATATCCAGGTAAGGCTTGTTCCCTTTCTTCTTTCTAACCAGTAGTTCTGAAGGTTTTCTTCATGTTTGTGGTGGTCTGGTTTTGGTTTTGTTTCTTTCTGTCGCAGTCAACATGGCCCCCTGCCCATCACCACCATCCTGCCCTGCTTTTTATTTTATCTATTAAGAGCTTTATGTCCAATGCCTATATTCTATCTGCAGGGCAGATGAACATACTCGAGATCTGGGCAAAATAAATAAATAGGAGCTCCAAAATGCAAAGATAAGAAAGCTTCCAGTCAAATGTATTAAATGTTTCATTAGATCTTTATAAAACTGAAACAGTGTCCATCGACCAGTAAGCTAACCAAAAACTAAACTAAACCAGTAAGCTAAACTGGCAATCAGTAATAAAGTATACACCATGTGGGATTACATGTTTTCTGACACAGTTTGAACCAAACTTCAGTCAGCAGAGGTTCCAAGCTTTACAAAGGTTTCAAAATAGGCCTGCCCTTCATTTCTCTCTCTCTCTTCTCATCTCCTTTCCCCACCTATCTGTTGTTTTCCCTCCTCTCCTCTCTTCCTTTTTTCCTCTCCACTGCATCTGGCACCCTAACCCCAAACACGTAAACCATAAGTGAGCAGTGGCTCACCTTTGCAAGGATCTGAGCCATGCACCTTGGAACTCAGCATGGCCAGAATGTGCACAGAACACTTCAGACGTTCATCAGCAATGGTTCTAAGTTTGGCAAGGGTGATCCATAGCTGGATCTGACCTTCTGTAGGGCAAATTGTCAAGATGGACACGCTGGGCTTTGGAGGGCAGGCTTTTCTGCCCTGCTGCTGTTAATAGGTTTTGGGTTTTATTTGGTGTGGGGTGGCATGGCGGGGAGGCTGGTGGTGATGAGCTATATTCTAGGAGTCACCAGTATTCATGAGTAGTGTTTCCAGCTGTGCCTCTGATTCAGCCCGTGACCTTGGGCAGGATCTGCCTCCCTGGACCTCGCTCTCTGTCTCTAAAGAACCTCAATTGTAAATTACTTCCAGTTACTTGTTTGTAAAGTGCTTTGACTTCTCCAATTCAAGGCACCGGTGAAGAGCAAACATCCCACTGTTGTTACAGGGCATTTGAAACTCCAAATAAAACGCACTGCTTGCTCTTGAGATGGAAATTAAAACATTGTAATAACATGATTAATTCCACTGTTGCTTCATGGTGTCCTTGCCATCTTGAGATCAACCAATTTTTGCCCTTTTTTTAAAAAAGTAAATAAAGGCTCTCTTGTGAAGAATGTCTTTCCATTTGGTAAATGATTTTGACTTGTGTAATTGCTTGCGTGACTTTTCTCAGCAACTTCACTCAGCTGAAAAAGCCCCAACACCCCCATCCCTTCACTGCAGCACCCCTGATGCTCCTTAAAGTAGCTGCAATTAGGATGCAGAGGCTGGATGGAGCAAGCGTTTCTCTACATTGAAAGTTGGGGCTCTGATTTTGACTCCCCGCTTGCTGGAGTGGGTGAGTCAGCCCATTATTAAAAAAACAATTATGCTGTTAAAAAAATCAGGAGCTCCACAAGTGAAGAGCATCGATTGGCAAGAGCTGGTCAGTTATCACCAGAAGGTCCTGACAACACACTAATAGGTTTTTCTGAAGATCCAATCAAATTTCCTAGGCACAGGCTCTAGGTGTTCCACATGGGGTAATGCTTGTCCTGTGCAGTATTGATTTCAGTGTGTGGTTTGCTCTCTCTCCTCTCTTCCTGACTTGCCCTCTTCTGCTGTGGCTACTTTATTTTTATTTATTTATTCATTCATTCATTCATTTTGGTAATAAAGACTTGAGCTTAGTATTTCATGTTAACAGTTGGGTGGGGAAGCCTTGCCTGGGACCTTCTTGGTACTCTCTCTTTAAAGGCAGAAGCAGCATGGCTCTTTCTACTTGGTTTCTCCCTGACCTTGTGGATTGTGTTCTCATAGCTGCTTCCAGCCCAGCCAGCAGCCCTTTTCAGTTAGCAAACCTGCTGGGAAGCCACCGGCAGTCACAGAGGTTTCCAGCCCCACGACCACCACCAGCCTAATATCCTGGAGAGGACACTGGTGGGCCCATGCATGCATGTATGTGTGTATGGGCAACGGGGGAGTTCTGGCTGAGTGATGAGACAGATATAAGGCTACCAGACACATATATACAGACCCTTCCCAAGGGTTTCAGATCACAGGAGCCCATGGGAGCAGAGATGCAGTCCACCTTCAACTAGCCAAGCTTTTTGCCATGACACTGAGTTACATCTTTCTATTGTTTTGTATTTTGACACAGGGCCTTGCCATGTAGCCCAGGCTAGCACTGAACTCACTAAGTAGCCCAAATTGGCCACAAACTCATAGCAGTCCTCTACCTCAGCCTCCTCAGATGCCCACTCCTGCCTACCCTGGGGGAAGGCACTGCACCTTAGGTTAGCAGACCTGCATATAGCTCTGTGCTTGACTCCCTTCTACCAGGATCTCCATTAGCAAAGTAGGAGCCTGGTGCTTACCTCACCCAGCTTTGCATGCCCTCACCAAAGAACACACCTGGCACTTAAGAAATGGTCACAGCACGTACTCACCACACCTGGCCTTAGTTGGATCTTCTTAAAGGAAGGGATTCCATCTTGGGTTAATGTCTAATTCACACAAACATTTATGCACCATCAGAGATCAGGAGGCAATGCAAACCCACAGAAGCTAAATAATTCTGCTATGGCATCCTGCTGAACCTGGGTCCTGGCCACTTCCATGAGCATCCTCTGATGGGAGGACCATGTCAGGATAGATATAAAGAAAGTTTCTCAGGGCTGGAGAAATGGCTTAGCAGATAAAACACTTGCCTGCAAAGCCAAAAGACCCAGGTTCGATTCCCCAGCACCCACATAAGCCAAATGCATGAGGTGGCACGTGTGTCTGGGGTTCATTTGCTGCAGCTGGAGGTCCTGGTGCACCCATTCTCTCTCTCTTGTCAAATAAATAAAAATAAAAAAGAACCAGGCATGGTGATACACGCCTTTAATCCCAGCACTCAGGAGGCAGAGATAGGAGGACCACAGTGAGATTGAGGCCACCATGAGACTACATAGTGAATTCCAGGTCAGCCTGGACTAGAATGAAATCCCTACCACCACAAAAAAAAAAAAAAGAATAAAATAAAATAAAATATAGTTTCTCAGCCACTCCCTGGTCATTAGTGTCACCATTATAGTTAGGAACCCCAGGGTGGCTTCTTAGACCCATTATGTTCATATTCACCTCACCCACCCATCCTCTTCCACCAGTTAGCCTCATTAAAGACATTCCTTAAAGCCCAGCCAGTCTGCACTGGGCATGTCTGCTTATACCACCTCCCTCACTCCTCTTGCTCAACCTTTGTTATATTTTGTTTTTGTGTGGGGGGGTTGTTGTTGTTTTGTTTTTTATTTTGAGTTTTGAGGTAGGGTTTTGCTATAGCCCAAGCTGATCTGGAATTCACTACGTAGTCTCAGGGTGGCCTCAAACTCACAGCATTCCTCCTACCTCTGCCTCCTAAGTGCTGGGATTAAAGGTGTGTGCCACCACACCTGGCTGTTTCTGAGGCAGAGTCTCGCTCTAGCCCAGGCTGACCTGGAATTCACTATGTAGTCTCAGGGTGGCCTCGAACTCACAGCTAAGCCTCCTTACTTCAGCCTCCTGGGTACTGGATTTAAATGTGTATACCACCATATCCAACATACCCAACCTTTTGAAGAACACAGGCTTTGGTATCAGCCAACCTGTGTTCAAGTTCAAACTTCACTTCATGAGGCTGTTTCTTCACGCCTAAATGTCTACCTGACACCAGCTAGAGGGAGCAATGCAGGTAAGCGTGCTTCCTAGTTACACAAGGGCCAGCTGTAGGTTATTGTCCAACTTTGGTGCTCAAATGTCTTACTTCCTCACACAGGCTTCCTAGACCCCCTGCAGATCACCCCAACCCATCTCCCCAACAAATAGCCCCTGACATGCGGCTACGACTTGACACATTTTTCTGTTTCTCGTGTTTGTCTTGAGCAGCAGGGCCATGCTTTCCACTTGTCTTAGATTCCCTACAGCCTGACAATATGCTGAGCACACTGTGGCTACTCCTTGATAACAAGACTTCCCTGGGTACTTACTGTCATACAAGTTTTAGTCTGTATTGCTTCCCACCCAGGAAGAGACTTAAATGGAATAGCTCTGTGCTTGACTCCCTTCTACCAGGATCTCCATTAGCAAAGTAGGAGCCTGGTGCTTACCTCACCCAGCTTTGCATGCCCTCACCAAAGAACACACCTGGCACTTAAGAAATGGTCACAGCACGTACTCACCACACCTGGCCTTAGTTGGATCTTCTTAAAGGAAGGGATTCCATCTTGGGTTAATGTCTAATTCACACAAACATTTATGCACCATCAGAGATCAGGAGGCAATGCAAACCCACAGAAGCTAAATAATTCTGCTATGGCATCCTGCTGAACCTGGGTCCTGGCCACTTCCATGAGCATCCTCTGATGGGAGGACCATGTCAGGATAGATATAAAGAAAGTTTCTCAGGGCTGGAGAAATGGCTTAGCAGATAAAACACTTGCCTGCAAAGCCAAAAGACCCAGGTTCGATTCCCCAGCACCCACATAAGCCAAATGCATGAGGTGGCACGTGTGTCTGGGGTTCATTTGCTGCAGCTGGAGGTCCTGGTGCACCCATTCTCTCTCTCTCTTGTCAAATAAATAAAAATAAAAAAGAACCAGGCATGGTGATACACGCCTTTAATCCCAGCACTCAGGAGGCAGAGATAGGAGGACCACAGTGAGATTGAGGCCACCATGAGACTACATAGTGAATTCCAGGTCAGCCTGGACTAGAATGAAATCCCTACCACAAAAAAAAAAAAAAAGAATAAAATAAAATAAAATACAGTTTCTCAGCCACTCCCTGGTCATTAGTGTCACCATTATAGTTAGGAACCCCAGGGTGGCTTCTTAGACCCATTATGTTCATATTCACCTCACCCACCCATCCTCTTCCACCAGTTAGCCTCATTAAAGACATTCCTTAAAGCCCAGCCAGTCTGCACTGGGCATGTCTGCTTATACCACCTCCCTCACTCCTCTTGCTCAACCTTTGTTATATTTTGTTTTTTTGTGGGGGTTGTTGTTGTTTTGTTTTTTATTTTGAGTTTTGAGGTAGGGTTTTGCTATAGCCCAAGCTGATCTGGAATTCACTACGTAGTCTCAGGGTGGCCTCAAACTCACAGCATTCCTCCTACCTCTGCCTCCCAAGTGCTGGGATTAAAGGCGTGTGCCACCACACCTGGCTGTTTCTGAGGCAGAGTCTCGCTCTAGCCCAGGCTGACCTGGAATTCACTATGTAGTCTCAGGGTGGCCTCAAACTCACAGCTAAGCCTCTTTACTTCAGCCTCCTGGGTACTGGATTTAAATGTGTATACCACCATATCCAACATACCCAACCTTTTGAAGAACACAGGCTTTGGTATCAGCCAACCTGTGTTCAAGTTCAAACTTCACTTCATGAGGCTGTTTCTTCACGCCTAAATGTCTACCTGACACCAGCTAGAGGGAGCAATGCAGGTAAGCGTGCTTCCTAGTTACACAAGGGCCAGCTGTAGGTTATTGTCCAACTTTGGTGCTCAAATGTCTTACTTCCTCACACAGGCTTCCTAGACCCCCTGCAGATCACCCCAACCCATCTCCCCAACAAATAGCCCCTGACATGCGGCTATGACTTGACACATTTTTCTGTTTCTCGTGTTTGTCTTGAGCAGCAGGGCCATGCTTTCCACTTGTCTTAGGTTCCCTACAGCCTGACAATATGCTGAGCACACTGTGGCTACTCCTTGATAACAAGACTTCCCTGGGTACTTACTGTCATACAATTTTTAGTCTGTATTGCTTCCCACCCAGGAAGAGACTTAAATGGAATCGGTAGCTTTGGTTTAGTTCATCCAATCATAGAATCCAGAATGTCAGATCTGCCGCGCACCCCAGAGCTCATGTGCAGTCCAACCTCCTCATTTTACAGACTTCAATTCCAAGGCGGCATCACAAAGGAGTACCAAGTACCATCAGCCTTGGAGACGCTGGGCTACTGACCCCCTGGGCTACTGACCCCCCATCCTCTGCCAACCAAGACAGCAGAGCCAAGTTAAGGAGGGAAGGGCGTTTCAGGTGTGTCCGCTGCAGGACAGTTGAGCTGGTGGGAACCTGAGCACAGACCTCTTTGAACATGCAGATAAGCAGGCCCCACCCACTGTTGCTGACTAAAAGCTCTGGGGGTAGGGCTTAGCAATCACTTCCTGTAGGTCACTAGGTCACTCAGATGCCCACTCCTGCCTGCTGTGCTGGGAAGGCACTGCACCTAAAGCCCCAGACCTGCATGGAACTCTGTGCTTGACTCCCTTCCACCGTGTCTCTGTAAGCAAAGCAGGAACCCGGTGCTCACCTCACCCAGCTTTTGCATGCCCTCGCCAAAGGACACACCTGGCACATAGTAGGCACTTAAGAAATGTTCACAGCATTTGAACTGCCACTTGTCTTGGGTGAGTGGCTGAACGGCTGATTGCAAGGCTGATTGAAGGACATGCAAGTTTCATCAGCTTCATCAGGAAAGACAAATCTATTAAGTGGCTAAATGCATGGCATTCCGTGAGCTACAGAGAGAACAAAAACAAAAACAAAAAAAAAAAAAAAAAAAAAAAAAAAAAACCAAGCAGGCCACAAACTGGGGGAAACAAGATAGAGCTTGAAGGCTAAGGTTTTGAAAATGAGACGCTCAGGGTCCAAAGCTCAGCCCCAGCCCCAACCCCATCCCCAGCCCTGTGAGCCTCAAGCCATGTGACCTTCAGGGACATAAACTAACACATCCATTCACTCAGTGGCTATTTGGGGCCTCTCCTCTGTGGCAAGCCATGTGCTAGGTGAAAAACACACAAAGGAGTAAGTTCCCTAAGCTCCTGTGGCAGTGTCCCAGCCCCCTTATAACAGAGGGGATGTGTGGCCCTTCTAAACTGAGGCTGTGGTTTCCTTGCTCACACACCAATCTCTGGCCCCCCTCTTCCCTGATGCAGCCACCAAGGAGGCCAAGTGTTTCAACACGGCATACCTCTGAGGTGCTGAGGCCTCCAGCGTCCTGGGTCTCTGAGTGACAAAGCCCGTTGTTGCTCACCCCCGTAGTTGCTCACATACCATACGAGAGAAACCTGGGATTGGAGACTTAACAATTCCATTGCATAGCCCAACCTCTCCTGGAGAATACAAACAGTGCCGTGACATGCTCTCCAGTAGCGCGGACAATGCACACCCTCCATCACTTCTTAATAAAACTAGGGACCAAGCCTTCAAGATACAGGCGTGCGGGGGAGGGGATGACATCCTAGATCTGAAGTATGGCTGAAAACTTCTCTGGAGAAACTTAAGTTCTCTCTGAGGTGAATGAGAATTGTGTAGACAAAAAAAAAAAAAAAAAAAAAAAAAAAAAAAAAGGAAAGGAAGCCGAAGCCAAAGCCAGACAAAAGAAGGAGCGCGTTGAAATACAGAGACAAGTGAAGTGGGTGAGGATCAGATCAACAGGGTTAGAATGCAAAGGCTGATGGTGGATGACACAGAGGTGGGCTAGGATCAGCTCTAGAGAATGTTACAAAACAGGCCATGCTTAGGACTTCGGATTTTATCCTAACACAGCTGGTGAAATGGAAATCTTAAAAAGACAGTGACAGGAAATGTGCCTTTTCCAATGCCTTGAGCCTCAGCCACTTCATCTACCCAGTGGTAGTGCAATGACAGCATAGGGGCTGAGGAGATTGCTCAGTGGTTAAGGGTGCTTGCTTGCAAGGCCTGCTGGCCCAGGTTCAGTTCCTTAGACACACACATCAAGTGAGATCTAAAAAGTGATAAATATGAGTACATGACCCCTTCAAAGGATGATGAGTGTAGCAGTTACTGTCTCCTTCCTGAAGGGAACAAAAAGCATCTGACCAGAAGAAGCTTATGGAAGGAAAGGGTTTGTTTCCGGTGTCAACAGCTGGGGAGCAAGCATTCAAATACTCATGGCTGTGGGGGACATTCTTTATCCAACCCACTGCAGCAAGGATCGGATCAAAAAACCTGGATTTTACCCAACACATCACCGAGCAATAATCGCTTTAAAAAAAAAAAATCCAGCCATTTTCCTTGTCTGATCCCTCCTGCTTAGTGGGCACAAGCAACACAAGCACACTGGTGTGTCTTTGGTGTGAGATACCAAATCTGCAGGAAGAAGCTGAAACACTGTCACAGTAAGATCCTAGCTAACACCCGTGCATTTACCACAGGTCATCCTCCATGACCCTGTGGGGCAAATATGATTGCAATGACCCATTACACAGGTGGAAAAATCCAGTCACAGAGGGATTCAACCATTTGTTCAGATCACACAAGTGGTAACTGGCCAGGTGGAATTGCAACCTGACTCCAGGGTTAGGCCCTTACTCCGGGAACTTCATCCTTCATCATAAGACCTTACTGAGTTTGAAAACCATGGGATTTTAGGGTGTCAAAGCAGAGAGGAGGAACAGCTCTGGTGAAACCCAAAGGGGTGAATAGAGGGGATAAGCACAGACTGCCTAGGAGAACTGAGTTTCAGCTCACCCAGGGCACCACCCCCAGGGATGTGTGTGCTCCAAGTCACTTTTGCCATCCTGTAGCCCCCCATACCCTTTCTTAAAAGAGCTACCTCCCAGCACTGCAGCCTGCCAGATCCCTGCAAGGAGAGAGCCCCGGGCCTCATCAAGGGTGCCATTGAGCCTGGTGTGTGTTCCAGGGTGGAGCCTGAAGCATAAGATGTCAGTAGAACCCTTGTAGGAGGTGGAAGAAGGTAGACCTAGCTGAGCTCAAAGACAAGTAGGCAGGACGGCCTCCCTGCCCCTGCCCCTCTCTGCAATCAAGCAGAAAGCCAGAAAATGTGCTCAGCAACCAGTGAAGCAGATGGTGGAGAATATCATGTGTATACAATATTTATGAAATGGGAGCTGAGCAGAGCTGTGGCTGAGACTCCTGTCCCAGGCAGAGTAATTCAGCCCTGTGTGATGAACAAGATTGTAATTGGGGTAGTTCCAATTTACTAACCATTTGCAAAAGATTACATACCTCTCACATATTATCCTCTCCTAATCTTACTTTAATGAACACTACTCTATCTGGATGTATAATTTCAGGGCGGGGGGGAAAACAATTTCTAGCCTAGAAGGCAAAGCTGTAGCTAATACATTAACATCCAAATTAGAGAGTGCGAAAGTAATTGTGAGATCTATAGCTAAAGTCATTCGAAACCTCCCTTCCCTTGCACACAGTAACAGACAGATGCACAGAGAGATAACGTCTTACAATTCCTAGTGAGGGGTAAGAATGTTCCTTCCAAGATGGTAGCCTTGCCTGGACCCACTCAATTCACCTGGAGACAACTCACTAGGAACGTGTCTTTTGGTTGATCCATTTCACCAGTAGACATGGGCCAAGAAGAAAGTCACAGTAAGGAAGAAGATCCAGAGTCCGAGGTGTTAATAAGCACCCCTTCCGTAAAGCTTAAGATTTGTAGAGATGCCTGGGGCTGCGTTAATTATCCTGACTCTTGTATTGTATTTTATCATATATCAAATGTGGATGAGTTGAGGCAATAAGGCTGCTTGTTCATTCATTTATTCATTCATTCATTCAACATTCTATAGAGATATGCTATATGTCTGGTAGTCTTATAAGTGGTAGGGAAATGCATTTAACTAAGTACATACATGCATATAATTTCTGCTCTTAGGAAGCTTGTGTAGGCAAAATAATAATAATAATAATAACAATAATAATAATAATAATAATAATCATAAGTATTCAGTGGCCAGGTGATGGGATAGGATAGGGTCCCACATTTAGAGTTCTCAGGACAGGATTTCACTCCCATAAAGCCAAAGGATGCTTATGGATTTGACGACATGCCTGGCATGGCCTTCCTGTGAGGTGGTCCAACATGTAGCCACTCCCACTATCGACTGGTTCCCTCTCCGAGGCAGGGTCTTTGGGTGAGGTGTGAGGAGCACCAGAAAGTTCCTTCTAGAGCATGAGGGGGGGAGGTAGGACGCAGTCCAATCACACAGAGGCGATCAAAGCACGCATTACGGAAGGCCGTGCTTGGCACTACGGATAGTACATTGTTAGCAGGAATTCTCCTATAGGCCCCCCTGCAGTGCGGAATCTACCACAGAAAAGAGGCTTCATGACGTTCACCCCAGCTTGGGGCTCACAAAACTGTGAGGCTGGGACCTGAGAAGAGGTACGAGAAGGTATGGGACGCAGACAATGATGCAACATGGCTCCCTCTCCTAAGCCCTAACCCCAGAAATGGAAGGAAGGCAACAGTCAGATCTAGGGCCCCATCTGTTTGGGTCTGTGCAACCTCCCTCTGGCCTCCTCCCAGGTCCCCTTCCACTCCAGCTGACTTGCCTTTAGGGCTGTTTACTGGGGCACAGAAAGTGAATCCAGGGGCTCCGTTCGGAAATCTTGCCTATTAGATTTGCCCATAGGCACATACATACTTGTCAAGTCCTTCCTCCATGCTTGCCTCCATGCTCCCTCTTAAACACATACACGGAGACTCCTGGGCAGCACATGCAATCTACCTGGAGCCTGAAAGGGCCTAAGGAAATACACAGCCATTGAGGTCCATGTCAGGGAAGAGAATGCAGGGCATAGGCTTGGAGTTCCAGGTTGTCAGGGAAACTTTATTCCTGGAAAGACACAGGTCTCTTCACCCCAGATAAAGCACAGACTACAGACCAAGCACGATTGCGCCAAAACCAGTTTGGGTGAACCAAATGAAATTATTATTATTATTTGGTTTTTCGAGGAGTGGTCTCACTCTAGCCCAGGCTGACCTGGAATTCACTATTTAGTCTCAGGGTGGCCTCGAACTCACGGTGATCCTCCTACCTCTGCCTCCCGAGTGCTGGGATTAAAGGTGGGTGCCACCACACGGTTACTTATAGGGGTCACTTACAGAGCAGGGTGAGTTAAAGGACAAAAAGCCCACCCCAGCATCGGTGACGACTCTCGGAAGCTGCATCCCTGGGGCACAAGGTAGGACCTGCAGGCAGCTCACAGGGCCAGAGAGTCTCCTCCCCAAGCAGTTGTTTAAACTTTACGTAACCTTAGAGAGGGGTTTTGCAAGCTTTTCCCCAAACTTGTTGACCTCCTGACTCCCTCCTCCCTTCAGGAAGGAAAGTTTCAATTCAGAGAAAAGTACTACACAACACTGGTCAGAGCGTGCCCCTCAGCAGGTGTTTACTGCTCCTGTAACCTTGCAGAGTGAGGTGTTGACCTCTTGACACCCTCCCTCCAGGAGGCAATATTTCAATTCAGAAGAATTTGCTACACAACACAGGTCTTCCCCAGTCCCTGCCCTGAGCCCTCTCAGTCCCTGAGCAAGCCCAAGACATCTGGGTGCTAGTTGTCCCGGGACATCTAGAGAGAGTTTAGACTTGATGAACTACTTTGCGCTCCTTCCCTGGCAAAGACAGTAAAAACCATTTGTATTGACAAGAACCACGAGAATGGCTGCAGACAGAGTGTGACTGTCCAGCACCCGTGAGGTCCTGGTTGCATCCCTGGCATAGTATAAAATCGGGTGTGGTGGTGCAAACCTGGATTCCCAGCACCCAGGAAGTGAAAGCAAGAGTTAATGGTCATCCTCAGCTCTATAGCAAGTTTGAGGTCAGCCTGGGTGACATGACACCCTAATAAAAAAGAACACACAAAAAAATGGACTAATAGAGCCCCCAAAACACACCTGTTGAATTCCTGCACCCAATGTCATAGTGTTTGGAGGTAGGACATTTGAGAGGTGATTGAGTTTGGTGAGACGGTGGCTTCTTAGTGCCAAGGGACCAGAGCTTGCTTTCTCTGCTCTCCAAAAGCCAACTTGTCAGGGGTTGGAGAAATAGCTCAGCAGTTAAAGGTACTTGCTTGCAAAATGTGTGAACCCAGGCTCAAATTCTCCAACTATCCACATAAATCCGGGTGCAAAAGGTGGTGCAAGCATCTGGCAGTTGTGAGCAGCAGCAAGAGACTCTGGTACACTCATACACACATACACACATACACACACACACACAGAGAGAGAGAAGGAGACAGAGTGAAATCTAATTTTTAGAAAAGAGAACCAAATTGGCCAACACTTGATTTTGGACTTTCCGGCCTTCTAGAACTGTAAGAAACAAGTGTCTGCTGTTAAACCTTCCAGTCTATAGTATTTGTAGACCTAACTCAAACTGACCAGGATGATCAAGCATCAGCCCCTTCCTGGTGATCTGATGGGCTCTTCTTCCAACCCATTCCCTCATAGCTGGGCCTGGTTTCTGCTCGAGCAAGTGTGTGTGTGCGCATGTAACTGCTAATGCCAAGCACCTGGCCTGAAGCATCACAGCACTTCTCAGAGGTATGGGTTGACCAGCCATCCCAGTTTGCCCAGGAGTAAAGAAGAAGTTCCTGGGACAAAGCACTTTTGGGGTTAAACCAGAACCAGTTTGGAGACCTGTCCTTTGGCTTGTGTTTATGGCAAGACCCTTTCTTAAGCAGGCTGGCTTCCAATCCCAGAGAAAACTTGGGTGGGCTTCTGGTTAGGAAATAGATGACAAAGAAAAAAAAGACACCCCTCTTTTCATTTCTCCTGCTCCTACACTGCCTTCACACGTGGAAGTGGGGCTGCCTTCACATGTGGAAGTGGGGCAGTCCTAATAATTATATGGTAATGTAGCAGACAGCTTCAGGTTCACTGAGATGAACTTCCAGACCAGGCACAGTTATGGAGGAAGGGATTTATTGAAGCTTACAGATCCAGAAGAAGCTGGCCTGCCTTCACAGGACCAAACTCAGAGAAAAAAGCCACAAGTTAAAAGCCACACAGCACAGCACATCTCAGGAACTCTAGCTGGGCACACCTTGCATATCTTTAGATTGAAATCTCAAACCACCACCACACCTTAAGATCCTCCCAGTGACACTGCCTCCAGCTGGTGGCTGCAGATACAAACTACAAAGTAATAAAACACTGAATATATCGGGGGCCATCTATTCAAACTACCACAGTTAGCACTTAGAGTACCTTCCATAGAAGGTAGGTGTGTCCCAGCTCATCTAAACTTCCTAATGACCTTTGGGGCAAGTGGTGTCAGTATAGCCATTTTCACATAAGGGAACTGAGGACAGAGAACAGAGATGACTTGTGTCAAGCAGCTGGTAGGGAGGAATTCATCCTGTCTGCATCTCTGTGCTAGCCTAGGCTTCCCACTCAGCACTGGGGCAGCTTGGCCTCCTGTATCTATGGGAACTGGTGGGTTAGGAGAAGCCTAGGCGGAGTTTCTTTTTCCCCTGGAAGCTCATAGTTAGGGTTTCTCTTGTGAAAGAGGAAGAGTGGCCAAAGTACAGGCCTGGGTTCTTAGAGCTGTAGAAGGATCAGCTCTCAGGGCTCTGGGTAGGGTTCTGGGCCACTCCCTCCCTGTCCCTTCAGGTCTGATGACCTCTCCTCTGTCTCCTAGGACTTACTGGCCAGCCCTGTCACACTGTCAGGAAGCAGGTGGCCTTGTGGCAGCAATGCTCTGAGCCTGTGAAAGGAGCAAAAGGAATATTTGATCACAGGTGGCTGCTGTCAGCTCAGCTGTCTCTGAAGTCCTAGGGCTGGGTGCTTCCTACCCACCTGGAGCGGAGAGGCAGCTCTTCAGGTGCACAAGCTCAGCCCAGGGCTCTGCAGCCACCTCTGCAAAGAGAATGTGTGGGGCATGTCCCTCAGAGTGCACATGGAGGCTGGATGGAGATATCCTCAGAGGCACTGGGCCTCAAGGTGCCCCTGCCACTCTTGGGCCAGAGAGGAAGTATATCTGAAACAGAATGTATCGGGCTTTTGTTTGTTTGTTTGTTTGATTTTGAGACAGGGTAATCCAATGGGGCCCAGTTGGCCTTGAACTCATGGTAATTGTGCCCCAGTCTATGCAGTGCTGGGATTAAAAACATGCACTCCCACTCTGTAGAATGTGTCTTTTGAAATTAGCCAGGCTTCAGTTCGGATGTGAGTCCAAGTACAGCTGGAGGTGATCTTGGTAATTCCACCAAACTTCAGTGTCCTTGTTTCAGGGTTACAACACCCACCTGCTAAGTCTGGATCTGGGACTATATGAAATTTCCTTTCAGAGTTCCTGGATATATGTCAGGCCTACAGAAGGTGCTCGGTAGACAGTAGATATAATTAAGTCACTCAGAAAGCTGAGAGTGCAGTGGGGCCATCCCCCTCAGAGGGGACACCTGCATAGTCTATCTTTAACTGAGCGTTTTAAAGTTCTAGCAAAAAGGAGGTTTTGAAACCCCCTGTTGTATCCAATTTCATGTTTTAATAACTACCTTCTGTGATCTTCTTCTTCTTTTTTTTAGTTCTGATCTGAGTCCCTCAAGTTGCAACGTGAGTTAATTCTCGTTTGTCTGCTTTTCAGAAGAGATGGAGAACCTACCCATCCCTTGTGCATTGTCTTTCCGAGAACAAGGTCTTGCACCTTGCCTGCTCTCAGCGGTGAAGCCCAGAACAGCTCTCCCAGCCTGCTCCTGCCCGTGCCCGTGCCCGTGCCCGTGCCCGTGCCCGTGCAAGGCAGAGGATGCACACAGAGCCCCGGAACCCAGGCTCGCCAAGCCTACCGCGAGAAAGGAGAGAAGGCCAGCTCTGCTCGGGTTCTCTGCCATCTGCCTTCCAGAATACCATCTCCAGTCCTCGCACGTGCTCCAGAAAGCAAGCAGCCTTCCCGGAATTTCTACATTCTGGAATTCTTGTTTCTTTTCTTTTCTTTTCTTTTTTCTTATTTTTCCTTGGACTACACAAGGCTGGGGGTGAAATGAAAGAAAAAAAGCACTTCCCACCAAATCCAACCGTGTGTCTCCTGAACTGGACTGTCTCCTCCCCGGCCCCCTCTCGCCCCGTTTGGATTTGAAACATGACCCCCGAAGTGCGATTCCAGGGGACTGGAGCAGGGGACCTGAGAGGACCCTCTCTGGGTTCTCCTGCGCAGGCACACGCTGGGCTTTCCAGCCACTCACCTCCCCCCCCCAAATCACCAAGGTTTTCTCTGGATAATTTTCCCTTCTCAAGGCTGTGCAGCCTGTGATAGAAACACGTGGAAGGACCGGTTTCTGGGACTATGAGAAGGGGCGGGGGACGTGTGGCCTTGATTGCAAATGAAAAAAATTAAGGCCCCACAAAAGAGTCTCGCACTGGCGCCGGCGTGATTGCGCCTGGGCCGCCCGCCCACGTCCCCCACCTGCCCACTGCCTTAAGGGTGGTGGTGATCCGTCTACCTTTCCTCTAGCTGGCCTCTGGTTTAGCAAATCTATAATGCATTTAATCTCCGAAAGCCACTGCGCCTGGCTTTAAATGCCTAATTTGCTGTGGAGAGCTCCTGCAATTCTTTCCCCCCGCCAACGTTTAACTGGAGGCTTTTGTGTGTCCCATCAGCTTGGCACCCCTGCGGGTGCAGGCAGCGCTGGGACGCCGCCTTAGATGCCCTGGGAAGGTCGGCTGGGGGCCTGACTCTCCCGTGCACCCCTCCGTTACATGATGCCCAGGAACCCAAGGCACCCCGCAACTCTCAGGCCCTCTCCCAACACCCCATTCCCACTCAGCCCATTCTGCCCATTCCGAGTTCAACCGGAAATCCCGCGTGCCACCATGAACAGGAACCAGCTCCTGGGGAGGAAACCCCAGCTGGTTGGGATCCAGACCAACCCGGACACTGGACACCAGCAGACAGTGGACTATTTGTCTTAATAGCGGGATATACAAAATGTTTTGTAGAGATCTGAGAAGGTGACTACCCTGTTGCAAGCTGAAAGCTTCACAGAGGTGCATGCATGCGTCGCAGCCTTGCAGGATGACAACGAGTTCCAGGTGGAGTGGCCAGGCAGACACTGGACTGGCCCCCAGGAGGATGTGGGGGTTGGGCCCAGGATATGGGGCAATCTGGAGGGCAGGGGATCTAAAAGGAAAGCAAGCCTGTGTCAGGATGTAGGTCCTGTTCTGTGACAGTGAAGGAGCAGCGGAGATTTCTATCCAAGAATATATATATCAAGTGGGCCTTCTGGCTCACACTGACATAGCACTGGGGAAGCTGAGACAGGAGGAACACAGAATGTGAAACTCGCCTGGGCTTCAGAGTACTTTCAAAGCCAGCCTGGGCTACATAATGATAGCCTGTTTCGGAAAATTATAAATAAATAAATAAATTCATATAAAGAGGTGTGACCACGAAGAATCAGGGCAAATGTAAACACATTTTTAAATTTTTAGTTATTAGAGACACACAGAGAGAGAGTGAGAATGAATGCACCAGGGCCTCTAGCCACTGCAAACGAACTCCAGATGCATGCACCACCTTGTGCATCTAGCTTACGTGGGACCTGGAGAATCGAACCAGGATCCTTAGGTTTTGCAGGCAAATGCCTTAACCGCTAAGCAATCTCTCCAGCCCTAAACACATTTTTTAAATATGCAATATTCAAATATAATTCAAATATATTCAAAATATTCAAGGTATCTTTGAGTATACTGATATGTTATTTTATATATTGTATTCCTTTGCTTATGGCTGATATAACAAAATGCCACAGACCAAGTGGCTTAAATAAGAATTTATTTTTTCATGCTTCTGAACTTAGAAGTCCAAGATCCCAGTGTTATTGGGGTTGGCTTTTCTCTGCCTCTGGCAGGTGACCATGTTCTCCTTGCGTCCTTATTCTGTCTTCCTTCCATTCTCATATCTTTGTCCAAATTTCCTCTTCTATAAGGACTCAAATCTGAGATACTGAGAATTGGAATATCATGGTATAAATTTAAGAGGCGCACACCTAGCATAACATATGAGTTTGGATTGATTTATACATGAATTTACATCAAATTTCCTTCCAAAGTATTCTGCCATCCTTGGCCTTTCAGAGCAGTAGGTTGGTGAGAGAAGAGTGCTCTTTACCACACAGTGATGGAAGGTCTCACATCTGAAGGCCACTGTTCCCAACCCCTGAGTTCCAGAGGCGACATCTGTTCTCACATGCCATCTAGGCATCCATCCCTTTCAGAGGAGCAGAAAGCCCTGCAATGCCAGCCCACTGTGATTTTTCCAGAATGCTTACTTCACCCGGGAAGTAGCTTCCCCTTGCACCAGCATGGGGCAAGGGGTAGATGATTGGGCTTCCGGACTCCTTTAACTCTGCTTTTCCTCCTGAGGATGTTCTGGGTATAAGTGACCAGATTCAAGTAGGCTTAGCTGAATAGAGGGTTTCCCTGGCATATGTAGCTGGAAAAAAAAATGAGCAGAGATTTTGATTTTCTGAAACAGATATAGGGGCATATATGATACTTTGATCTGCTGTCCATACTCATTTCTTATAATGGGTGACAAGGTGGCTAACCTTCTCTGGAGGCCCACATCTTGCCAGGATCAAGTCCAATGTCACAGGGAGAGAATATAGTGATCAACTGGCCCACTCTGTTTTGTCTGGTCCTTGTAGGATCCGTGAGCAAGCCTGAAAACCACCACTATAGCTAGGAAAATGAGTTGCCAGTCCCAGGTCACATGATCCACACATTCCCAACCCCCCTCACTCCTTGGATGACTATATCCAAAGCAGGGGAAGAACTAGGTCCCTAGGGAAGTCCTCTTCTTCCTCCGCTAAGGCTACGTGACTGCCAGTTGGTCAAAGCTAAACAAAACCCTTCTGCGGGCTCGAGGAGACTTTTGTGTAGCAGCTTGTCATGGTGATACTACCCCAGATGTACCTTCCCACAACAAGCCCAGCTAAAGTCAGCACTAAATTTTAATTATTGTAAGAGTTCTGCTTTTGGTTAAGGAGCCTGCCTGCGAAGTCTAAGAACACCCATTCGAATCTCCAGGTCCCACGTTTAGCCAGATGCAAAAGTGACGGAAGCACGCAATGTCACATGCACAAGGGGGCACACACATCTGGAGTTCATTCACAGCAGCTGAGAGGCCCTCGCGTGCCCATTCTCTGTCTGTATGTCTCTCTCTCTCTCTCTGTCTCACTCAAATTAAAAAAATAAATAAATAAAATAAATAAAAAATAAAAGGATATCAAGGTGATGAAGTGACCTGGAACTCTGCCACTCCGCACTCTGCCACTTGTCAACCATTTGATGTTGACCAAGTCACTTAACCTCTCTGAGTTTGCATTGTCTCCTATCTTGAGTTAAGAAAAGCTTCTTGTTGTGAAGGGCATTGAATGAGCTGTGGGCATATGACACTTAGCATGTAGAACTGGCACAAGAACTGTTTGCTGGGTTTTGTGTTTGTTTGGTTGTTGCTGTTGTTGTTTTTGACGGAGGCTATCCATCAAGGCATCATAGACTTGCCAGGATGTACCTGGAAGGAGGCAGCAGGGCCACAACAAATTACAGGCAAGAAAACTTCATTAGCATTCCAGACTTTTAATTCTTAATGGTGCCAGTGGTAGTGGTACCATGTTTTAGCCAATCTCTCGCCCCATCATTTCCAGAACTTGGAGAGTCTCTGAGTATCTGCCTGGGAAGGGGACACGTCTATGCTTCTGCAAAGACTCTCGTATGGTGAGGAGACAGCCCTGGTGTCCTTTATATAGAGGTCTTGCCTGTGTGTGTGTGTGTTTTGTGTTTGTGTGTGTGTGTGTGTATGTTTGTGTGTTTGGTGTTTCTGTGTGTGTGTTTTTGTGTGTGTGTGTGTGTGTGTGCCCTCACATTTTCAGGACCCAAGTAAACAAGCGGAGAACACTGTTAAGGGTTACAGGTCCGAAGAAGAGGTCATTGTCATCTAAGAGAAAAGATGAGAGCTGGGTGATCTTATGATTCTTCCTCCTCTTGAAAGAGGACATGGGGCTCTGATTCCATAGGGTAGATGCCAACTGTCCTGACAGACCCAGTACCCCAGCAAGCAGAGAGCTGGGGACCTGCGCCATACTCACTGTGTGCTCATTCTCATTTTTCATAAGGACACAGTATTCAGAGTCAGGGATCAAGCTTTGGGCCCAGGCCACCTCCTCCTTAACAGCCATGTGCCTGTAGCAAGTCTTTTTCCTTCCTTCCTTCCTTCTTTGCTTTCTTTTTTTTTTTGCAGGGGGTGGGGGGCGGTGGGAGGGACAGGGTCTCATGTACAACCCAGCCTGCCCTTGAACTCATTATGTAGCCAAGATTGACCTTGAACTCCTGATTCTCCTTTCTCCACTTCCCCAGCGCACTCAGCTCCCCTGTCCTTTCTGGTTCCTCACCTGTGAAACTGTGAATGCAAGATGCATCCCAGAGTCGCCAAGCAGATGAACTGCAGTGCTGTCTATGAAGAGAAGCAGGAAGTGCTATTTGATGCTGTGGCTGGGATTAGATATTGAAAGTCAGTCCTGGGAATGTAACTGGGCCTATCCAGCTTAAGTTAGCCAAATGACAATGAAGCATGTCAGGGAAAGAAGAATGTCCCTTAGGATGTGGGACAAGCTGTGCCAGTGCTCTGCTCCAATCAGAGGCAAGTTCTCTTCCTTGCTATACTACCCTCATATCACATGCATTCACATACCATACATATATACCCATAGATACTCATGCCCCACATATACACACTACACATATCACATGCTTACTATACATATGCAAGCATATGCTCACACCACATTTACATATCACACTGCACATATACATGTAGATGCTCCACCACATATGCACATATACATACATATTCCACACACAAAGATGTACACACATCACATATATACATACCATATACATACACACAAACACAGATGGTTACCACGACATATATAAACCACATACCTCCACACATACCACATACACAATACATACATATATATGCAGATGCCCACACACCATATATACAAATACTACATATAGCCTGTAAACATATACAAAGATGGTCACACACCATATACACACATATATAATCACTTATATGTGCCATACACATACACACATGTCTTGTATATAACAAATGCATACGGATGCTTGCACACACATGGACACACTAAACACACATGCACATGCAATCACACACATACCTTTTCACCAACAATACCAGTTTCAACTAGATGCCTTAGTAGAAAGGCCCTGGGAGCTGATTAAGGTGTCATAATGTCTCCTTTTGGTCAAGGTGGGGTTCGAAAAGGAAAGCATTAAAGCCATGAAGCAGCAGTGGAGCAGCTGCCAGGGAGAAAAAGCACGTGTTCCTGCTACGTGAGCCACTGCTTCAGTCCTCTGGCCGTCACCCACTTAGAACTCAAGGAAAGAACACAGATGTACGGGTCCCGCTGATCGTCTCCTGAGTATCTGAAGGTGGGTTCTATGAATCCATATTACCATCAAGCTTTCCAAGTGGCCCTGGTGCCCAGGTAGGCTTGGGATCCCAAATAGAGTGATTCAGAGAACTTGCAGTCAGAAGCAGCCCATGTCTCACAGAGCATCCCCGAGCTGAGCCGTGAACCCCTTCTCCCAGGACCCTAAGTCAATTGCTCCTGAAATGAGGAATTAGCCTTTTTCAAAGATTTATGTTACTCCTGGCAAATGGACTGCCAAGCCCCTGGAAGGCTGACTAGGTGGTGGCAGCCTCCCCAGTCCTAGGGACAGCTGTAGTAGTAGGCAGGATTCCCAGAGTGAGCATGCCTGCTGGGGCTGGGGCTCCTTGCTGCACATGCCTGTGTTTGCGCAGGGTGGGCTGCAGAGACCTGGATGCTGAGCTGAGTCCTAAGGAATTTGGACAGCTGTCCCTGGACAGCCACCAAGACCCTGACTTCCAGACTGTGCGTCCAGTGCTAGGTGTGTGGCAGTGGCTTACAGGTAAGTAACTTAGTCTTCCTGGTGTTCCCTGCCAAACTGGCATCTGTCACTTTACATTATTGTCATGTCCCATTTAGGTTCCTGCTTTGTGATTCTGTTTTAAATAAAAGAAGGCAAGGGAAGCAATGTGTGGCAGAGCTCCAAGCTTCTCTTAATTGCAAATTCCTGTAAGTACCACTTCCCTGGAGCTGCAGGCCCTGCCTGCTCGTCAGGACCACTTCAGCCTGCCTGATTGTTAATAGGCAGGCGATAATTTCCGTCTTCTAACTTTCCCTTTTGTCCATCTGCATGTCCTTGTATGTAAGAGATCTCAAATTATTAGAACAAACCGCCTCTTTCTTTCATCTTCATATTAAATGGAAAGAAAGAAAGAAAATGGAGGGGGGTGACTGAAATTGAAGGCTACAGTATTGGCAGTCACAAGTACGGCTAATACTGCCACAGTCAGGACTGCACAAGTTGGTCAAATATTGAAATACAAATGGACTCACTATCCTGAGGTCTTCTGGAGTCCCACTCCCATTCCATCTGTGCCCTCCCCTCTTCTGAGACTCCAGCAATTTCCAAAATGTTCATACTAATAGATTAACCTGGACCAGTAGTGGTTGGTGCTCATGCCTTAGAAGATGTTAAATATTTTGAATATCATTTGGGGCCAAAGCAAGGAGCAAACTGGAGCAGGAAGTTGGTTTTTGCTGCTGGGAAGGAGGGGGAGTATCACAGGAAGAGCAAAACCTCTGGGTGTGGAAGCAAGAGGGTAGCACCTGCCGTGGAAGGTCCTGTGCTGTTTGTGTTGTGCAGTTCCTGCCATTGTAGGGGGACCTGGTTATACGTGCTGTAAAAATGCTTCAAAGCAATGCACGGGGATCATCAAAGGCCTCTGCCATCTGCAGAGGCATGTGGCTGCACTCCCAGCAATGTGTCAGTCCCTCGGGTGAGCAGGCCTGGCCCCAGGTGGCTCACTGCTGCCTCTGGTAGTAGTCAGGAGAGGTCAGGAACTAGGCAGCTAGGCAGGTCTGAGAAAGTCCAGGGAGAGTTAATATCAGAAACGGCAAGACTAATGCAAAACACACTTGCTAAATTGCCCTGGTACCCAAGGAAAGAGTTGTACAGTCATATGAAGGGAAGTGAGGCCAGGAGATGAGAATTGGTCTGGACACTTCATTCTTCCTTGACTCAATACAACCTCTCTATGGTGATTGCAGGTCCCGTGACCTGACCTGGTGGAGCCTGGCAGCAGTCCCCAGGGGGACTGACAATAGGCTCTTGGCTCTGTCTTAAGAAATGGGCCATAGAGGCATGGCAGGAGCAGTGGAGAGAGCCACAGAGGGCAGGAAGTGCTGTCCCCAGGAGCCCTGGCTTTGCTTCTGGCTGCTGGGTGGCCTTGAGCTGGTCCTCCTCAATTTCACTAGGCTCCAATTTTCATGACTGAGTGTATAAAAACAACGTGGAATTTTAGACTGGGCTAAAAATAAACAGAAGAGCTGGGCAGATAGCTCAGTGGGTAAAGCACTTGCCTTTGTAAGCATAAGTATCTGAGTTGGATCTCCAGGACCCAAGTAAAAATGCCCAAAAGATGGGTGTGGTGGTGCGCACACGTGATCATGGCTCTGGGGAGGTGGAGAGAAGAGGATCCCTGGGGCTTGCTGACCAGTCAACCTAGTCTAATGGTGAGCTCCGGCCTTGTCTCAAAAAGAGATGGGCAGTTTTCTTGAGGATGACATCCAAGGTTGTCCTCTGACCTTCACATGCACATACATGCGTGTGCACTTGCACACGCATGTGCACCCACACAAACATGAATGCACACCTATACACAGAAAAACTTAATTAATTAATTACTATGAGAATGCTTTGGGGAGGACAGTTGGGCTTGCAGAGACAATTGTGGTTATATTGTTACAGACCTTCTTCTCCACTATGCATCTCGAACCGTCTCCCTTGCTGGGCAGTACAAGGGCTTCCTGAGGCTGGGGACAGTCCTGCTCAACTTTGTGTGTATGGTGGCCAGTACGGAGAAAGGTACTGAGTGGGAGTCCAGTCAGTGCTTGTTGGTCTGAATGCCCTGAGGTCCACAGCCTGTCTACCAGCCTGGAACAAGCTCATTCTGAATCTGCATTTGCCCCCCTCCTTTGCCTTGCCAAGGGACACCCCTGCCCTTCATACCGCATCTGGGAAAAGTGGAGTAGCCTTGAAGGAGATGGGACTGGGGATTGGTCTGTGTCTGGACCTGCAGTCACTGCAGAGTGTGTTCTATTTGAACATCACCACCCTCCCACCCACTGGGAGTCATGATGCCAGGATGTCCTGTAGCCCAGGCCCTAGTGTAGTAGAGGAAGCATACAAACAGCGGTAACAGAAAACTTATGTGGTGGTTTGCATGTAATGTCCCCCTAGCCTTAGGTTTTTAAAATTATTTTATTTATTTTTGGAGAGAGACAGATAGAGAGGGAGACAGATAGAGATGGGCGCGCCAGCAGTCTCTCAGCTGCTGTGAACGAAATCCAGATGTGTGCGCCCCCTTGTGGTCAAGTGCAGCATTGCGCCCTTGCATCACTTTGCATCTGGCTAAACGTGGGACCTGGAGATTGGAACTGGGTTCTTAGGCTTAGCAGGCAGGCGCCTTAACCTCTAAGCCATCTCTCCAGCCTGCCTTAGGTATTTTTGATTAAGATTAAGATTAAGATTCCTACATAGTCTTCAGCAGGTGGAGCCCTGCTGGAGGAGGTGTGTCACTGGGGGTTGATCTTAAGTCCAGCCCTACGGTGTGTTCGGAGTCAGCTGGTGCTTGCTGGAGCTGGTGTTGTCTCTCCGCTATGAGCATATGATGAAATGAACCAGCTTCTTCTGCCATCATGAAGCTTCCCCTGGAATCTGTAAGCCTGATAAAACCCTTTCCTCCCATGAGCTGCTTATAATCAGGTGTTTGTCCCAGCAACAAGAAGGTTACTGTGACACCTTGGTTTTCACCTTGTGTCCACTAAGGACAGAAGGAAGGGCAGTGGAGGCTGGCTGCAGTCTTGTCCCTTACATCCAAACCCACTTATGGCTCAGTTTCTATGGCTCCAATCAAGTTGAAAATGTACCTAAAACTCTGGTATCAAGCCAGGTGTGGTGGTGCATGCCTTTAATCTCAGCACTTGAGAGGCAGAGGTAAGAGAATTGCTGTTGTGAGTTTGGGGCCAGCCTGAGCCTACATAGTGAGTTCCAGGTCAGCTTGGGCTAGAGTGAGACCCTACTCCAGAAAACCAAAATAAATAAATGAATGAATAAAAGAAACTCTGGTATCTCACAACTCTGCCCACTCATTTAAGGCTGCCTACAAGTCATCAACCCTGACCGCTCTTTAAACTTGCGTATGCTAACCTCATAGAGACTCGGGGTCTAATCCAAACGTGTCCAGTAGAACCTACCACCCAGTGCTGTGAGCACTAAATGAAACAGACTCAAGACGGTGTGACTGTTTAGGCTCTCCAGCTCACCTTGTGCTCACTAATCTCCTGGGCCTCAGCCTCCTTTTGTAAGGTGGGTGAAAGTATGCATCTCCCAGGACAGTTCTACAGGATAAAAGTGACACTGGATGTAAGTTACCCAGCACAGAGCCCAGTCCTCTGGCTTCCAGGTCCTTTCCTTACAGCTCAAGCATCTATTGATTTTAGAGGTGAGATTCTAGTCACTTGGGGTTTCTGGATATGTGTTCAAGTGTACACACTTCTGAAAAGGAACCACATTCTTTCTCAGGCCCCAGGGCACAAGCTGCATGTGCTCACATTGACTTCTCCTCTTGCTGCTCTCTCTTCTGTCTGTGATGCCTGACCTGCTCTTTCCTACTATCCTTCTCTGCTGGGTCCTCAGTGATCCTAAATCGTGGCTGCTCCACACCCAAACCAGATGGTGTTGAGTCCCATGCTTCTCCCTGGGTTGGTGGGTTGATCGGTAGGCCAGCTTGGTAAAGCTGACTTCAGCATCCACTGGCGGTGGTGTCTGGAGCTTAGCACTCTCCTCTCCCTGTCCGAGTACACATGAGAGGGAGAGGGATAGCAGAGTTTGGAGTTGTTCTTGAAAGCTGGGTATTTCTGGGGAGGTTGTATGGTGAGCCTCCAATTTCCTTGCCAGTGAACTTTCCCCAAGACATCTCTCTCTCTGTTTGCCTGTATTTCACTCTGTCGGTGTCTGCAAGGCTTCTTCCAGTTGCTTTTATATATTCATTTGAAATGACTCCTCCAATATTTAATCTTTATCAGAACTTGGAAGCCTGGTATTTATTTTTCAGGTCAACTGCTCATCCATTTTCCTTGAGGCCTCTGGAAGGAGGCTGGAGAAGCCGACACCCCCGGGGCGTGCTGCCATCAACATTAGTCCTGGTGACAGGAGGACAAATCAAAGTGCTGTGGGCTACCAGGGAGAAGATAAATCTGGCACAAGGCTAATGAGTAAACTGTGGCTTCAGCATGGCATGGCCTCCAAGAGTCTCTAGACCTTTGAGAGGAGGGGAAGGCCAGGTTCTGGGCTCTGGAGTGAGAGGGCATGTAGTTGGCATGAGCTGGGATTCTCTGAGTTGAGGGAGCTGGCATGGGTGTTTAAAGTTCTGGGCAGTGGTAAAGGGTGGCGAGGAAGGGGGTCTCCAATTCTCACAGCACATGGCTTTCATCTCCCCTGGAGAAGCAGCATCCTCACTCTGAAAAATTTGGGGCAGACAGCTAGAAAGTTATGGAATAGCTTTTGTTTGTAGGCTTAGGCGTGGTTTGAAATGCACATTCATGTCTATTGAGTCATACCCATCTTCAAAATATATACAGAGCACCTATTTTCTACTAAGGGCTGTTGCAGTCTTCAGAATATAAAGATGATCCTTGCTTGCAAAGAGATTAGGTAGGGGTACAAAAGAACCAAGCTAGGACATGGTTTTTTGTTTTTTTTTTTTTTGGAGAGAGTCAGAGAGAGAGAGAGAGAGAGAGAGAGAGAGAGAGACAGATAGAGAATGGGTACACCACCAGCCTCTCAGCCGCTGTGAACAAATTCTAGACGCATGTGCTTCTTTGTAAGCAAGTGTGTCATTGAGCCCTTGCATCACTTTGCGTCTGGCTAAAAGTGGGACCTGGAGAATCGAACGGGCATTCTTAGGCTTAGCAGGCAGGCACCTTAACCGCTAAGCTATCTCTCCAGCCCAAAATGGGTTTTTTATCTCATCAGACTCACTTGATCAGAAAGTGGCTGATGGATTCTCATGTTAAGAAAAATGAAAAGTACATCTGGACTCAGAAAGAGTGTCCAGAAATTGTTCAGTGATACCTTCATTGGTCCATGGGCCATGGTACTCATCCCTACCCCCTTGATGAGGGAATGAGACATATTTAATTCAGCAAATGTGCTTTCAACAGCTCTGACCTGAGCCCAGCCCTGTGCTAGGAACTTGAGATTGGATATAAATGGGAACCATTAAGGAAAATCCAACATAGTTGGGGAAGTATAGAGAGCTGGTGACATGCTGCTGTCTGCATTTGTCTAAAAGCCTTGAACTGGGAAGCTGGTGGCACTCATGGAAAGGAACGGAAGATGTGGTGGTTTAAATTGGGCATCCCCCATAAACTCGTGTGTTCTGAATGCTTGGATCCCAGCTGATGGCAATTTGAGAGGTGTAGCCTTTCTGGAGGAGTTACGTTGTGGGGTGGGGTTGGGGGTGAATCTTGAGGTTTACTAGCCCTAGCTTGCCAATGTTAGTTGGACTCACTTTCCTGGCTGCTGTTTTTCACCTTCTGGGCAGAGGTGATGGCCAGCCTCTGACCATGCCATGCTTTCCCCTGCTGCCAGGGAGCTTCCCCTCAAACTGTAAGCCAAAATAAATACTTTCCTTCCATCAGCTGCCTTTGGCCGGGTGGGTTCTCCCAGCAGTGACAAGTTGACTGCAGCAGAAGTCTAGGCTGGTGTTCCTAGAGCAAAGAGGGGAGGTGAGGAGCCCACACAGAGCAGTCGTGTCCGCTACCTGCACCATTATTATTCCACCATCAAAAGCTCATGAAGAACAGGTGAGAAAGAGGGATGGAGGAAGACAGTGAAGCCCAGGTGCACAGGTTTCTTCTTCTTTCCTTTTAACTTCCTCTGCTCCTTCTCTCAGAAGCCTCTGGGCAGAGGGGAGCTGCCGTGGGTCCCCACCCACCTGGGCCTGTGCATTTCAAAGCACTGTCTGGTGCAGAAGCTGTTGCTGGGCGCCTGTGCTGACCCGGCTCTGGCAGGCGTGTGATGAATATTTCATAGCCCAGATGTAATCCTGCTGGCGCCTTCCTCATCTGCCTCTGGCCAGCACCCCTCTCCTCCCAGTCCTTCACTTCCACCCCAGCCCCAGTCTCCAACCTCTACCGGTTTGGAAAATCGGTCACAAACATTTATCAGGAATCTGTATGAACCAGCCAAGCGCTGTGAGGAGCTAATCTGTGCAGCGCTAATAAGAATGAACAAAGTCGCCACAGACTCCGCCATGGGCATCGCTGATAAGGGTTTGTCAGAAGAATTGCAGGTGAGATCTGAACAGCCCCGGGAAGTGGGATGCAAATGCCTCGCTCCCCATCAGCTTCGCTGAGGCCTTTGCACCCAGGGGAGACTGCAGGGCAGAGTGCAAAATGCACTAGAGGAGGCAGGTGGGGGATGGTGGGATACAGGCCCTGCAGAAACACGGGGCACAATCAGGGGACCAGCCTGCAATGGTGAGGAGACAGGGTAGGTGTTGAATAGACAAAGTGGAAGGATGAGGGAGCAACTTCAGTACATCTCCTTTCTTGGTTCCTTGCTGAATGGACACAACACATAGGGGTATTAAAACTGAGGATAGGGAAAAATATCTCCAACAACTGCTGCTGGGAACGAGAAGAGGGTTTAAGAATGTTCCCCATGAAATTGTGAGGGAGAGATGCTGCAGATTTGAAGTCAGGGCTAACAGGTGGGTTCAGGAAGAGATAAGCTTGGATTCCAGTTCTGATGTGTCTAGCTGTCCTGACCTTCAGAAAGTTGCTTAAGCTCAATTCTCTTGTCTATGCTATTCACAGGACCCTGCCCTGGGAGGCCTGTGACAACACAATAAGGCTAGGAAAAGTTAGTTATTATTCTGTCATTAGTATTTTTGCTAGTTTTTTGGGGCGGGGAGTGGGGGTGCTGGGGATTGAATGCAGGGCCATGTGCACATTCAGCACAGGTTCTTCCACTGGCTTCCCCCCTAGCACACTCTTCTTAGTTGCTGCGGAGTTTTCCCTAAAGACAACCTGAAATTGGTCTGATTTGACCATTGGTAAACATTTTCTGTTAGGGGCCAGTTGAACATTTTATACTTTGAAGGCCAGCCAGTGTGAATCACAACTACTGACCTCTCCAAATGAGCAAGACTGTCCCAATAAAACTTTATGGCAACAGGGGTAGGAGTTGGTATAGTGGCTCACAACTGCAATCCCAGCACTCAGGAGGCAGAGGCAGAGGCAGAGGCAGGAGGATCAGTCAAAGTTCAAAACCAGCTGGTCTGCAGAATGAGTTCCAGGCTGGCCAGGGCTACATAGTGAGAGTGCAACAAACAAAGCAAAGCTGGGGCTGGGGAGAAGGCTCAGTGGATAAAATTCTCACCATTCAAGCCTGAGTACCCCAGCTCCATCCCTAGACCCCACTTAAAAAGCTGGAGTCCATGGCGGGCTGCTATAATCCCAGCACAGTGGTGGTGAGACGAGTGGCAGAGTCAGGTTGATTTCCTGGAAAGCTTGTGGCCAACATAGCAAAGAAAACCAGCAGAGAGGCCAGGCATGGAGGTGCACACCTTTAATCCCAGCACTCAGGAGGCAGAGGTCGGAGGATCGCCATGAGTTCAAGGCCACCCTGAGACTACATAGTTAATTCCAGGTCAGTCTGTGCCAGAGTGAGACCCTACCTCGAAAAACCAAAAGAAAGAAAAGAAAACCAGCAGAGAAATATCCCGAGAAGAGAAACCCTGACTCAGATGAGGCAGAAAGGCAAAGACTGACCCGAGCAGTTGTCCTCTGCTCTCCACACATGTGACATGTATGATGTGGTACACATACACATACCTGCACGTTTACACACACCACAGATGCACACAAGCACAACTAAGACAAGGAGTGGCTTAGATTTGGTCTGCAAGGACACCCTTTATTGACCCCTGGTGAATTTGCTCTACAAACTAGCTCAGCCTAAGTCCCTCTAAGGAACTTCAGAGGCTGGCCAAGGTATATATAGACTACCTTTGAGCTAACTGGCTTCCTATAGAGGCTAGAGGCCACTGGGGCAGTGAGACCCCAGTGTGCAGAAGTTGTACCTCGGCAGGGGGTGGGGCAGATTCTAACCGATAGACAGCCTTGCACCGCCTGTGTTAGAGGGTTCCCCTCTATGTGTCTTTGCCGCAAAGTTTATTGTGGGCTGATGCATTTTTACAGCAGCTCCTAAAAGTAGACACATTTTCATCTTTTTCTTGAAATACATATCGTTAAATCTCTCTACCAATTCCTTCTGGCTTATTGGACTTGGGAGCAAGCTGTGAAGAGTGATTTGTTTTCAGGGCACAAAGCCACCCCCAAGACAGGCTTTTGTCACACCCCTACAGCCACAAGGGAACATGGAGGCAGGCAGGGTGGGAGGCTTTGGTGTGGGGTGTAAATGAGGTTTTTGAATAACATCGGTTTCCTATTCCCTCACATGTTTTAAAATCTGATAGTTTTCTCAAGTGCTAAACTTGCTACTTTCCCAGTGCAATAATATTGTCTTGCATTTGTGTGTGGCTTTACAGCTCAGAAAATGCTTTCTGCCTCCATATTGCCTTTCTGTCTTTGTTGCCACGCTGAAGCGGTTGTTGGACTGGCAGGAGCACGCTTGTGCCATAGAAGGGATTACTGAGGCTCAGAAGGGCTGTGAGGCACACTTGGCCTGGAGCAGAAGAAGCAGTAAGGGGCAATACTGGGGACTAAAGAGATCAGGTCCTACTGAAGGTTGGGGGTGTGGCGCTGCTGAGCTCTGCCAACCTCATTGGGCCTGCTATGGTGCTTGGTGCTGTGGGCTTTCGGGAAGATGAGAGCAGAGGGCCATGTCGTCAGACACTCACAGGCTGTGGAGTGCAGTGACACAGTGGAAGATGGAGCAGGTTGCGGTGTGCTAAAGCGCCTGCCTCTGGGCTGTGCTTCTTTATCCATGAGGTGGTCAGCTCTGGTTTCTTTGCTGCTGGACCAGCCCAACAACAGAAGTATGTCCAGTGGACTCGGAGGCCCTTTATTTAGACATACGGTAGTGCCAAAAGGTGTCAAATGTGGTACTAACCTTCTGTCCGCAGAGCCAAAGCTGCCCTGTCCACAAAGACCCCTGACCAAGTGGTGGGATGTCCAAGATGCCTGGTCTGGGGTTCTTCTGTGGAGGGAATGGGTGATAGTAGATGTGATCCTGAACAGGGCCAGGCAAGGGCATGAGGATAAAAATGTGAGTGAAAATAAATTAAACTGAATTGATTTCTTGTGTCTAATAGAGTTTTTCTTTCTCATCTTTTTTTTTCTTTTTCCTGAAGCAACATTTGGCATGTGTAATAAGACAATGTCTGCAGCCATGCTGAGGAGTTAGAACCTCACTGAAGAAATGGGATAAGGGAGATCAGTTTCACTTGAAACCCCACCCCCACCCCGAGGCAGCAACCTTCTCCAGAGTCCAGGGAGGGGCTCTGTCTCACCTAGGGAGAGCAACCTTGCTATCCACCCATGGTATTGACAGCTTGGTTAAGGAGGACCTAATCCTTTGGCCCACCTCTGGGAATGTCTGCCTAATTTTAGGTTGATCTCAAATATAAATATCCTAACTGGCACCTTATTAATACAAGCACAGAAACCTATTGTTACCGAAGAGAAATCTCCCAGGCCCCAGGGTATAGCCAGCTCCTTGTCACTACGTCATAGATGCCAGTGCCATTCTTGTGTTTGAAAGGTTGAACCAGGTGACAGCCAGGTGTGTTTGCAGGATCTCTGGGCCAAAGAATCTGGTCCTCTTGGCGCATGCCTTGGCTATCTTTCCAGAGGTGCCCTCATGCTGAGTGCAGGACAGAGGCCCAGGGAAATCAAAAATCATCTTGTAGGCCCCCAGAGGGGAGGACACTGGAGAAGAGGATAGGTGGTGGAGAACTCAGAGAGATGTCTGTCATCTATGGAGTTTTGGGTATGGTGTCTCTGTAGCACCATAGCATAGGAATCCCCTTCTCCCATTAGTGGGAGGCAGAATGTACTTTCTCTAAAGAAATGGAAAATTCTAGCTACTGCCTTACATACCTGATCATAACCAAAAGGCTAAGAAGCCATGTGCTATTTCCGTTCAAAGCCGAGTTTGCATATGTCCCAGGCTGGGCCAGTCTGAACCATCCTGGAGACTGAAAAGCAGAGACAAGGGAGCCATCTTCCTGTGCTGGAGGTAGGAGCAGCCCCATGCCTGCCATGCGCAGGGGCAGGGGTCATATGAGTTCTCCTGTGCCATTGACTGAGCACTCTCTTGTCCAAGCCTTGTTTTGTTTATGGCCTTCCATGTAGCTGGAAACCACTGGAACAATTTGTTTTTCTTGGCTTTCCCCTCCTCTTTCTGGGCTAGGAATTGAGCCTAGAACCTTGTCCTTGCTACGCAAGCACTCTACTACTGAACTACATTCCCAGCTCCGGATACCTTCTTAATAAATTCATTTTCTGCTTAAATCTGCCACGGTGGTCTCTACACACCTGACAAAAACAATCCATTCTACTAGACATGGCAGGAAGTGGAGGAGGGAAATTCGTATTTCAGGAGAACCTAGCCTGATCCAGGTTCAGGAACTGTTGCATTTGATCCTTACAAAACCCTTTGGTATAGCTCATGAATTATGTCCATCACTTTGCATTGGAGCAGGCTGTGAGGTTGTGGCAGTGCTGAGTGTGAGGCCAAGTTCCTGTCCTCCATGCCTGTGCTCCTGCTCAGTGTCTTGCTGCTCAGGGGCTCTTGGCTAAGTGAGAGCATTTCAGCCTTTGGCTATATACATCTTCTCTGAATCACTGCTTATCTTTGAAAGCTTAGGGTACTTTTCCTAGGAAGTCTGTCAATATTCTGCACTCTCAGGTCAGAGTTTATGCCTCTTCCCTCCGTGTCACCATCCTCCAGGCAGGACCTTTCCCTAGTCATGACCACCATCCTGGGCTTCATTTCCTTCTCCAGAGACTGCAAGCTTCCTGAGGTCAAGAACAAGGCCTTTGATCCATTCCACATCTCACACAATGTCTCATACTTAGCGCTCAATAAATGCTTCACAAATTAAGAATGATCCAAGTCTGTGAAAGACAGAGCAAATGGGATCTTTAAATTTCTCTTGACTAAAGGAACCCTCTGATCCAAAAGAGGGGGACCACCTATGCGTCTTGATGACAGAATGGAGCAGTAGCATCAACTAGGGCCTCCCAGAGGAAAAGAACCAGTGAGCTATGTAAGTGTGCTTATTTTACATATATTTTAAGAGGAAATTTATGATGAGAGTTGGCTCTTGGAGTTATGGAGGCCAAGAAGTCGCACAGTATGCTGTCTGCACATTGGGGAAACAACAAAGCCAATAGTGTGATGAATTCGGGCTGGGTCCAAAAGCCTGAAACAGGAAGTACTGGTGTCTGAGGCAGGGGATGTCTTGGTTCAAAGCAGGCAGCTCTGTGTTCTCTTCAGCCCTCCAGGGACTGGATGATGCTTACCATAATGGGGAGAGAGATCTTAAGCCTCTCCTCTGGAAACACCTCACAGATTGCACCCAGGTCCAATCTCTTACCAGCTATCTGGGCATCTCGTAGCTCAGGCTAGTTGACATGCAAAATCAACCACAGGCAGGAAAGGTAGTGCTAGCTCTGAACCTCTGTCATTAGTAGATTAAAAAGGTCAAGGGTGAATCGAGGTTGAAATCTAACAACTGCTTTGGCGAGCCATTAGATAAGACCAGTTGAAGGAAAAATTGTGATGGTGGCTGTGTGCCCGTCTTGACTCCATCCCTCCCAGTCATCAGCCTTACAGAGAGCTTCCCACCTAACTACAGGGCGGTAAATCCCTCTGTGTACCTCTAACCTCCTGTTTCCCACTGGTACCTTCTAAAAGCAGCCCAATTCCAGGAGCTTTTCTGAAAAATTAGTTCCTTTCTTTCTTTCTTTCTTTCTTTCTTTCTTTCTTTCTTTCTTTCTTTCTTTCTTTTGAGATAGAGTGCAAGTAGCTCAGGATGGCCTTGAACTTTGAGCAATCCTCTTGCCTCAGCCTTCTGAGTGCTGGGACTATGAGAATATGCCACCATACAGGGTTGGAAAAGTAATTTTAAGAAAAGACTCTAGGTGTTTGTCAATGGATAAATGAATAATGAAAAATGCAGTTTTATGAAGTGAAGTTTTAAAAATTTTTATTTTATGAGAGAAAGAGGTAGAGAGCGAGCAAGACAGAGAGACAGAGACACAGAGAGAATGAGAATGAATGGACATACCAGGGCCTCCAGCCAAGCCACTGCAAATGAACTCCAGACACATGTGCCAACATTTGCATCTCGCTTTCGTGATTACTGGGGAATCGAACCTGAGTCATTGGTTTTGCAGGCTATTGCCTTCACTACTAAGCCATCTGTCCAGTCCTGAAATGAAGTTTTATTCAGCTGCAAAGAAATCATGTCATCTGCAGGAAAATGGATGGAACCGTGGACCATCGTGTTAAGCATAGTCAGTCAGACTCAGAAAGATCAGCATCGCGTGCTTTCTCTCGTAAGTGGAATTGAGAAACACAAGAAAGAGGGCAGGAAAGCAGGAGGCTCTGAGAGGAACAAAGAACAGCATAGGAGCAGGTGTGCTCTCTGCTCTCATACATGTTGTGTGCATGTATGAAAATGTCGCATGTAGGAAAATGAAACCCGTTAAGGTATATAATTACTATGTACTAATGAGACAGAAACATTACACTGTCATCTAAGTTCATACAATTATCATTTGTTAATTAAGAAATTTAAACTGAAAAAAAAAATAGAAAAAACCCTTGGGTTCAAACAAACAGCCTGAGATATGCTGGAGATAGTTGGCTCCTCCCATGCTCTCTGCCTCCCTCCCAAGTCCGCTGTTGGGCTTTGTGAACAAAACCCTGGCATAAGTGGAACCTCGCCTGCAGGTGGTGCTGCCCCAGCTGCTTGATTCTGGGAAGCCATGTTTGTATTCAGATCAACTTCGATCAGATCGGGTGAGCAAGTGCTCTACAAACAAGGCTCCAAGTGAACATCCCAGACCACCTGTTCTATATGGAGAGGCAGCCTTAGGAGGCAGCTCTTGTCTGAGAAAACGTCCCACCATTTCATTTTAAAATTCCACTTCCCATGGCCCAAAGTCCCCACCTGTCTGGAGCTCAGCTGATTCTAAGGGGGAAGAGGATTGTCCTTGGATTGTTCTCATCACTAAATAATTTCTAGCCGGCTACACTGGAGCCTCGGAACCACGCGAGTGTTGTCTGGAGAAATCTTGCCCAGATATAACATTGAGACAACATTTAAAACCTCATTTAAGTGAACACAAAGAGAGGGCTCCTGGGTAAAAGAGACTTAATTAATCTCGTTTCTGTGTAGATACTTTTAATTAAATGTAACTCCACATTCCTTGCAAGTAGATTGGAAGGGCCAGGCAGTCTGGCTGCTTGGTGGGGTTGAGTGGGAGGGGGCTGGCAGGTGGGCTAAGGTGATCAGAGGCTCTGGAAGTACACTGCTGGCCCAGGGCTGGAAGCCTGACAATCCTGCCCTCCACCTCAAGCAAAACATGCCTGCTCGTGTGGGCTCTGGCCCCACAGTCCTCCTCTGACGGTCTCCATCGTTCTCCTTTCTGCAGCTTCGGTTTTGGTTCAAACTCTTGGCATGGCTCTCTTGGAGTATGGCAATAATCTCTCCCTCTCCATTGTGAATCCCCTAGTCCTCTCTACTTCAGCCAGCTAAACAATGACTCCCATTATAAGTTTAATTCCATTGTACTGTCACTCTCCTATTCAATAATGCAAAATAGCTTCCTATTTTTTCATTAAGTGCAAGTTTTTTCCCTTGGCATTGGCCAAAGCATGCTCTCTCAGAAGACAGGGCACGCCGGGGAATAGCTCTAGTGCTTGGTGCAAGGGATGAGACAGGATGGATCCCAGGAGAGTTCTCCTGGGGAGGAAGCAGACCAGGCTTAGGCAGGCTGTACAGATCAGTCTGATGGGTCTATGAAAAAGGCAGCGATGTGGACTGGAGATCATGGAAGTTGAAGAGACTGGAGGAGAGGAAGGGTTCTTACTGCAGGGTAATTCATTTGCTGCCTTGGGCAGAAGCAGGAACTGGTGAAGACCAATCTGGTGTGGTCATAGGTAGAGTTTCATTCTCAGCGTGGCAAAAATTGGCTGTTCACAATGTCACTGACTCTCCTATTGGCCCCACTGTGCAAGTTGCATTCCCTACTCTCCTCCCATGCAGATCAGTGGGGCCATTTAACTGAGTTTTGGCAAAGCAACTATGGGGCCATTTAACCGAGTTTTGGCAAAGCAACTGTGCGTGCTCACATCCCCTAAGAGCTCTTCTACATCATCTCCTTTCACTCTACACTTATCTGGGAGTGATCTAAGGAAGGACCTAGAAGATGACAAAGATATCAGGTAGATGCCACCCCTGGTAACTAAGTGGAGGAGACATCCCCTCCCACTCTACCAACTTGTGGGATTGTGGAACAACTGAGAAATAAGTGTGGTGTGTGCAAGGCTGGACTGTGCCCCTGTGATAGTTCATATTTGGAACTTTCATTCTCCATATGGCTGGGAGCTGGCGTCTAGTGGGAAGTACTTGGTCATGAGAGATGAATTAGGAATGGATTGGTGCTTAGCTGGCAGGAGTACATTGGTGATTGCAGGAGTTTGTCCACCCTTTCCTCTTGTGCTCCCCCTTTCACCCTTCCTCAGTGAGGTTCCTATCAGAGCACACACCCCAGAGTTATAATCCTCAGAGCCACATCAGAAGCCAAGAAGATGCAGTTATGCTAGAATCCAAAACTATGAGCCAAGATAAACTTCTTTATAAATTACCCCGTCTTGGGTATTTTGTTATAGTAGTAGAAAGCAGACAGAGACATTAAACTACTGAGATATGGGGATTTCAGTAACGGTAGCTATTCTGTCTTGGCTAATATGACAGACATCCTATCCTGAGGATAGCCAGGAAAAAAAGACAGGTAGACCTAGGCCATATTCAGCCCCTTCAACAAGGCTCTATGATTGTCTTGTCACAAAGATAGGGCCACTTTTAGCCACATCTCAACAGTTCTGTAACCCTGAAGAAACCTCAGTAATGTCGAGATGAGGAAACTGAGGCAAGTCTTTCTTCACTGGTTGAGTTGGAAATGGTAGCAGCTGGATTCTGCTGTGATACAGCTGTAAGACTGCAGGTTAACCACCCTCTGGGGGCTGTGTGCTGACTGGGACAGCAGCTCTGAGGTGTGTGTTCAGATCCGTTCTATGTGTCACTGATTGTAGATCATGACGGGCTGCAGAGATGCCAACCATCTACCTAAGTCCCACAAACACATTTAAGCTTTCACGAACATTGCATTAATCAAACTAAGCGACAAGCCTAGAGTCAACAAGGCGGAGATGTTTGCTTGGGGTCCACAGAGCCATGACAGAGGATGATGGAAAGAATGGCAGAGCTGTGGCTCAGTGGTGGGGTGCTTGCCTAACATGCATAAGTCTCTGGGTTTGATCCCCAGCATGTTAAAATAAATAAGCAAATATAAATAAATAAATAAATAAATGGACAAAGCATATAAGGTGCCACAAATATCATCATTATCACTTCTAATTAGGCCATTTCTACCTAGAAGCCCATGTCCTGCCCGTGAGCCTATGTTTGCTTGACCAAAGATTTCATGGGCCTACAAGAATGAGCCAGGCTGTTTAGGGTAATAGAAAAGGGACTTGGAAAGAGAAATTCTGGCTGCTTGTCTAGCTGCTAAGTGGCCATGGATGTTCAGAAAGTCACTTCTCCCTGAGCTAAGATTTAATTATCTGGAACTCAAGAGAGATGAGCAGGGTTGTTTCTAACATCCTTTCAAGTTCAAAACCCCAAAGACCCGAGCAACTGGGCTCTGTGATCGGAAGGTGTGTGTTTGGGATACTGTTGTCTTCACACCTGGTCAGCGCAGTGCGTGAGCCTGCCCAGCAGAACCATGTAGGCGAAGGAGGTTTTTACACAGCCCTCCCAGGAGGGAGGTGGGGAGCCCAGCCTGAGAGCAGGTTCGAGTGTATTTCTCTGTGCTTCTAAAAGCCCTTAGATCAGGCTGCTCAGGGCCTGATAATTTTTCCATTAAGAGGAAATAATTTTCTGGGTCTGTTTTGGTTGTATTTATCTGCAGTTGACAGCATGAGCCGTCGCAGCCGTGACATGCTGCCCGTCCCTCAGACCAGCCATGTACTTATGGGGGACAGAAAGGGCAGAGGTCTTGGCGTCTCCTGGCTGGGATGAAGGGGACACACAGCTACTGTGTGACCCTGGTATCCATCTCATGTGACCCATGTGTGACCTCAGGTACCTCCCACTCCATTTCATCCCTAGAAAAGAAATGTAAACAATAACCCAACCGCAAACCCCCCACTGTGCTCTCTCACTCCCAACCCCCACCCGCTGCCTATCGCTTCTTCTAAGCTAGTCTGACAATAACCATTCATCACTAAAAAGAAAACAAAGCACAGAGAAACAGAAACCAATCTAAGGCCGCAAATTGACGTCAAACTTTGAAAAATGGACTGCGGGATGGCGTGCGGTAAGCTCCTTCTGCTCCTGGAGCAGATGGGGTTGGGTACCCCGTCACAAACCCTCACAACCCCGAGTTCAGCTCTGAGGTGACTACAACCCAGGGACCATGTTTGACTTTTAGAGTTGACATTGGGATGAAGCAGAGATGTTCAGAGCATGCTCTGAGGATCATGCAAAGGAGAGCTTTCTCCGGTGTTGGGAATATTGCTGCCTTGGGGGAGAGCTGCGAAGGGTCAGACATGTGGCCTCCATGTTCTGTCTCTGGATTCTGTTCCTGTAGGTATAAAAATCCTACTAGATCCGGCTTCAGGGAAGGTGGAGGAAGGAAGAAGTCAGAGATATGGACATCCACACCTGTGTGTGCAGTAGCATTACCAAGTTCAAGTGGTTCTCACAGGAAGGACCTCACTGGTGGCCAACCTGGGCAATGCATAGGTGACCCCACTGTCCAGCTGAGCAAAGTGAGATGCTGCCACATGCTGTCACTCACCCAAAGTCACACAGCTCATATAAGACAAGGTTGGACTCAACCTTGAATTGCAGGGTCAAGAATCCTCTTTCCAGAACACCTTGAACCAGAAGGAGTTTGGGATGTCATCACATTGTCACTACCTGCCTGTATCTTGCACAGGAGAGTTTGGGGACAGAGATGTGATGGAGCAGAGTTGGGACAGCTGTTCCATGATCCCCAAGTGGGCAAAGTCCCAGGATAGACCATGAATCCTACGGTAGGGTTTCCCCAGGGAAGGACTGGGATACTGATGGGATAGAGGGACAGATGGAATGTTTTACCCCTGGGCTTTATCTGGGGACATGGTACTTATTTGTCCCTTAGATCAGCCCTGAGACTGGAAGACGGGTATCTGGAAGGGATGGTGATTAGCCCTGGAGAATAATGTGTGCAGGGTCATTTCCATCTGCCCAGAAAGTACTACCTTACCTCTCTCCTCCTCCTCTAAGCTGCTCACCCAGTGCCTTTGACCTACCTCCCAGATAATGGGGACTCCCTAGGCTCCACTCGTGTCTTATTCTGGGAGGAGGGATCAGATACTATAGCTCTCTGTGCCTGCCAGTCTGCAGACACCCCTGGGTTGTGGTGCATGTGCTCAGGCTCTGCACTGTGTAAGAAGACCCAACTAATCTGACCGACGAAATGAAGGCAAACTACGCAGGTTCGAGTCCCAGTTTCCTCTCTGAGCCCTTTGTCTCCAGGCAAGTTAATTAACCTCTCTTAGCTTCTATTTCCTTATCGGAGAAATGAGCATGATAACACCTCCTAAGGTTATTGGGAACTTTAAATGAATTTATGTAAAGAACTTAGCACAATGCCTGAAGCATAATAAATATTCAATAAATGTTAGTTATTTTTGGCTTTTAAACCTATTCATGCTTCTGTCTTGGTAGAGGCTAATGACTCACTCGTAAGTTAAAATAGATGTGTTTTTACAGCAATCTAATTAAGAAAAAGCCTTTTAGTCCTTGAGTCACACCCTTAGGGATGACCCTCTCGATGGTGGCGGTGGGGGGGGGGTCGTCTACCTAAACCCTCAGAGCATGTCCCAAGCTCTAGGCATGAATAACCATGTGGGTATTTACATCTGTCTGGCAGCTTTCTCATTTGAATCAGAACTGACATCCCTCAGCAAATACACAGCAAGAAGTTTGGGGACCACAGTTACGTGACAAAGGGGACCCGGTGGAGGACCGTGATGGGAAAGTGGCCTGGACAGCGTCTCAGCAGGGGGGTAGAGGACACAGGTGGGATTTGGAATCTGGGACGAGGTTTCTTCCCTCCTCCATGTATTGGCCGTGTGCTCCTGAAGAAATTAATTTATCAGACCACCTATTTCCTGTTGGGAAAACTTTGGAGTAGATAATCTAGGTAAAAATAGCTTTGTGAGGCTGGGGAGATGACTCAAGGGATAAAGGGCTGGCTGTACAAGTACGAGAATCAGAGTTCAGATCCCCAGCACCCACGTAAATGCTGGGTAGGCGTGGAAATTTCTCTGTAATCCCAGCCCTCGAGGAAGACATACGCTGTCAACCTCTGGCCTCCACACCTGCATACATATGTGTGCCTACACATATGTGAACATGCATACACTCACTTTTATTTTATTTTTCTTAATTTTACGTTTTTAGTAAGTAGAAAATTTTATGTACTCATCATATGTTAGTACCATCATTTCCACCCTCCTTGGCCCCATTCTGCTGAGGGCCCTCCTCAGTGGGACTGCTGGTATTTCCCCTAGGTCTGCGGTGTATAGATGTGAGAGCACCAGTCAGTCATTTCTGGGGGTGGGCAGTGTCCCTGGACATCCCCCTCCACTCTGTGGCTCTTATATTCTTTCCGCCCCCTCTTCTGCAAAATTCCCTGAGCCGTGGTGGGCGTTAATGATCCATTTGAAGTGCTGTTTTCCTTTAGATAGCTTGAGCTGGAAGCGAGAACTTTAGATCTTCTAAGTCTTAACTCTAGTGTGCATGAACTCTGTGGCCTATTTATTCTTTCCAGAACTATTGGTTGTAAGGAGCAGAGATGATCCCTAGGCAGCCACTATGTGCTGAGGGGAGAGGAGAGGTTCTGGGGGATTGGGGCTCTGGAGCTGCAGGGCTTTGTGGGAAGGGAAGTGTTTGGTCCGTGTTTGGTTCGGCACTAACCCTGAGAGTTGCTTCTCTGCTTTGCTCGTGGAGCTTAGCTTTCCTCCCTTGGTACTTTGACCTTTCTCTGAGTATGTGCCCTGTCCTCTCTCCAGCCAGTCAGCTTTCCCTACTTGTTCCTCATTGCTATCCACCTTATAACCAACTCGTTTGTGTCCACAGCTTCCCTCGTCCTGTCTTTGCACAAACTTCTACTGTCCCACACCCCCTGCCACTGATGGCGCGTTCCCTCTGAAATTCTTTGTCAACCACCTAGAGGACCAGACCACAGGCCATTGGCCATTCCATGATTGACATGGGGTGTCTTGTTCCCTCTTCTCGTTTACCTGTGGCTGGAGAGCAGGGGCATGTGTTCTGAGAGCTGTGGGCGTCTCTGGAGTGGGTCAGTATCTTAGATATTTTTTTTTCTCATTGCTATGACCAAATGCCTAACAAGAGCCAAGTTAAAGAAAGGACACAGGCCAGCCTGGCTGGAAGGCATGACAGTAGGAGCGCAAGGTGGCTGGTCACATCGCATCCAGATAGGAACAGATGAGTGCCAGTGCTCTGTTAACGGTCTCCTTTCCCCCTCTTTAACAACCCAAGAACCCAGTCTGTTTGTCTGGTGCCAGCCACATTCAAGGTGGGTCTTCCCTCCCTCAGCTAATCTCTGAAAAAGCCTTCAGAAGCACCCCCAAAGCTGTGTCTCATTAATGCCCTAGGTGTGTCTTAATCCAATCAAGTTGACTTTTGAAAGTCACTGCCACAAGGGGGTTTCTCTAGAATGGGCTACTAAGCTAGGACCCACCCTAGGGCATGTACAGTACATCTCTCCATCACTCTCCTGGATCATGTGGAGAGTGGATTACTATGTAGAGTACACGAGTGAGTCAGTGAAAATGCCTCCCAAGGCATGGACCTGATCTTTCCCATCCATTCCCAGGGACTTTCCTGATTCAGACCTTTTTAAAAAAATCTCTCACCACCTATAATCTAATCCCCCGCCCCCAGCTAGTCTCTTAGCTCCAAGTTTGCTTCTTTTCCATTGGAACAAATTTCTTTTCCACTGAGTTGCCATTGTGATCTTTCTAAGATGTAAATCTGAGGAGCTACAAGATCAAGTGCTGGTGCAGGTGAGATGTAGGCGTCTTGCATCTTACTGATAGGATTGTTTGCTGCTGTGAGTTGGGGAAGACAAGGTAGAAGGACCATAAATCTTGACTTAGCGTTATCATTTTTGACAAATATATCCTATGAAAACAAAAGCAGGGTCTGGACAGTTTGCTCCATGGTTAAGGTGCTTGCTTGCAAAGCCTAACGACCAGGGTTTGATTCCCCAGAATCCATGTAAAGCCAGATGCATAAGGTGGCGCATGTGTCTGGAATTTATTTGCAGTGGCTGGAGGCCCTGGCACACCCTTTCTCCCTCTATCTCTAATAAATAAAATATTTTTAAATATTAAAATTAAAAAAAGCATTGGTATGGAAGACTACCTGGTTACATGGGTTGGTCTACATATTATAATATTACTTTAGGTAGTCATAATTATAAATAACCTGAATATTCAATAGTAAATGGTTGAATACATTTGATTATGTCCATACCCTAGAAAATTATATATAGCGTTTAAAATGTGTTATTTCTGTATCTATTAAGTAGCAAGTATAACACAACATGAGATAAGCAAGCTGCTTGATAAAGAGTCTCATGTTTTTCTAGAAAAAAAAAAAGAGTGAAAATGGCACCTCCTTGTATATATTCATGTTTGTTTGATGAATATGGAGGGAGATGTGGAAAATGACTAAGTGCCTTGGGTGGGATGAGGCAGTGGTTCCCATATTTTTAAAAACATCTGTGTTGGGCTGGAGAGATAGCTTAAATCTTAAGGTGCCTGCCTGCTAAGCCTAAGAATGCCAGTTCAATTCTCCAGGTCCCATGTTTAGCCAGATGCAAAGTGATACACGGGTGCAATGCCGCACTTGCCCACAAGGAGGCGCACGTGTCTGGAGTTGCTTCACAGTGGCTGAAAGACCGTTGGAGCACCCATTCTCTCTCTCTCTCTCTCTCTCTCTGACTCTCTCAAAACAAAAAAATCTGTGCTATGATTAGAACAGAAAAGTCTTATATGTTACATGCTTGGTCCCAGCTGGTTGCATCTTTTTAGGAGGAGGTGAAAAATTTAGGAAGTAGAACCTCACTAGAAGAAGTAGGTCATCTATGAAGGATATAATTGGTCCCTAGTCCTTTCCTTTCTCTACTTCCTATTAGCTGAAAGGTGAACAGCTCCTTTTCCATATGCTCCTGCTGCCACAGTGTTCTACCTCACAAGGGTCCAAAATCAATGGAGTCAAGAACTATGGACTGAAGTCTCTGAAACTAAAATAAGTCTTTTCTTCTTTAAGTTGATCTCTCAGGTATTTTGATCACAGTAAATAACAATGCCAGATACAATCAGAGATACCTGATTGCCTATGGCATGTGGCTGGGCCACCCCAGGGTTTCTAGTCCAGCAGGTCAGGGTGAGGAACAAGATGCATTACAAACACATTCCAGCTAATGCTGATGTCACACTCCCGGGGACACTTTGGGAATCACTGGCACAAATGCACTGGGGTAATAGAAGTGGAAGTCATGACTATTTCTTTGTTTTGATATTATTTAGTTATAAAAATTATTTATCTATCTGAGAGAGGGATGGGGGAGAGGAAGAAGCAGATAAAGAGAATGGGCATGCCAGGTCCCCCAGCCACTACACATGAACTCTGGACACATGTGCCACCTTGTGCATCTAGCTTATGTGGGTGCTGAGGAATTGAACCTGGGTCCTTAGGCTGCACAGGCAAGTCCTTTAACAGCTAAGCTCTGCTTTCTCAGATGCTGGTTTGTCAAGAAAATACAAATACACCCAAATGGCAGAACAGGCAGATGTTGAGGAGTGGTGTGTACTCAAGACCCACCTGCTTCTCCTCGAAGCTCTTCAGACCCCGTTCAGCCTCCCAGAGCCCACTCAGTCTAAGTGGGTAATGGCACAGGGAGGATGGAGGGCGCAGGGAGGTCCCAGCATGGGGTTTCAAGCAGACTGCATCCTTATGCTAATTTCTCTTTGGAGCAGGAGTGTGTGTGTGTGCATGGATGAATGGGTGCCTTTGGATGTGGGTATGTGGGCATGTGCATGCTCATCTATAATTAATTACAAAGCCTCATGCTTGTGTGGCTCTTTATAGTTTATAAAGCATTCCATATCCATTATCTTAATAAGTCCACATAAGCCCTGTGACTTATGCTGTGAGCTTTATTTATATTTTTGTGATGCACAAAAATAAAGCTAGAGAGTCTAAGTGAGTTGCTTTAGATGACAGCTTGGAGAAGCCCCCAGAGATATGGAGAACACAGGACCCCTGACCATGTGTCCTGGTGCTAACATTTCTCTGGGCACCCATGGTGGCTGAAAGTTGGACAGAACAGGTCTCTTCAGCATCTCTCCTCTCTGGACACTCTCCTCCATGGGACCCGGTCACTTCCTGGGGGAAAGTGCTGCTCAAGGTCCACATTCTATAGTAGCCAGTTTGTCCCTCATCACACCATGCTGATGACATGGACAGTCACAGTGAGGAATATAGATGTCTGCAAGATGGACTGAACTCTAATGGATAAGAGCTCACAGGGTCCAAAGAGCTCACACTTGGAAGTCCACTAAGCTTAGGTTCCAATGTCATCATTGCCTGTGTTCTAAGCCATGGGCTGTTGGGACAAACTAGTGAATGTCCCTCAGCTTTAGTCACCATATGCAGAAAATGGGATCAGTACTATGTACCTTGATTGCTGTATTTATTAAATAGGGGAAAGGTGTGCAGTGAACTCTGGTCAGTTTTTTTGGTATACACCAAAAAAAGCACTTGACAGCAAGCACTTGACAGCAACAACCCTAATTATACCAGCTATGACACAGTGAGGGAGGGCCTCCCAGAAAAGAGTCCTCTTTAATGGAGTCTTGTTGTGTCTCACTGAGCTGCAGAAGCCCTGGCAGTTTGTTCAGATATGTACAGATGTGCATCAGGCAACCTTTACTTGTCTTCAGGGCTTAGGCCCTCTCCAGTCCTGGGTATCAGTCACTTTTCATGACAGAATAACTTAAAGAAGGCTTGACTTTGACTCACAGTTTCAGAGGATACAATCCATTATGGTGGGGAAGGTGTATGTGTTGAGCAGGGGGCTGGGGGGAGCAGCTCTCTTCTTGATGGCAGAAGTATGTAGCGTGCTTGTTCACATGATGTGGGCCGGATGAAGAGAAAGCAGGCTGCAACCAGAAACGGTTATAACCTTCAAAGGCCTGATCCTGGTTACCTAGTTCCACTAGTCAGGTTCCAAAATAGCAACAAGGACCAAGTGTTCAAACATATGAACTTGTGGGGGGACATTTCACATTCAAATCACAACCGATTGCCAACATTGGGGTGGCAGGGAGCCCTTTAAGAGGAAGGCAGACTCCTGTGGACAGGCAGAGGAGGAGGGTGGAGTTCAGGGGAGAGGACGCAAATGCAGACAGTACAGTGCAGGATCCAGCCTATGGACACCATGAAAACAGAAGCGATGAGGGCTGTGGTGGTTTGATTCAGGTGTCCCCCATAAACTTAGGTGTTCCAAATGCTAGATTCCCAGCTGGTGGAGATCTGGGAATTAATGCCTCCTGGAGGTGGTGTATTATTGGCGGCAGGCTTATGGGTGTTAGAGCCAGTGTCCCCTTGCCAGTGTTTGACACACTGTCCTGATGCTATTGTCCACCTGATGTTGGTGAGGAGATGATGTCCAGCCTCTGATCATGCCATGGTTTTCCCTTGCCATCATGGAGCTTCCACTCAAGTCTGTAAGCCAAAATAAACCCTTTCTTCCCCACAAGCTGCTCTTGGTTGGGTGATTTCTGCCAGCAATGTCAATCTGACTGCAACACGGGTGTTATCTAGGAAGTGGAGCCCCATCAAGGATGGAGGGTGGGACCTATCATAAATGTACTTCCATTCACATTTACTCTCCTTTCATGGTCTGACCCACCCTTCCTTCTTCCTTCCTTCCTTCCTTCCTTCCTTCCTTCCTTCCTTCCTTCCTTCCTTCCTTTCTTCTTTTCTTCCTCCCTCTCTCCCTCCCTCTCTCCTTCCTTCTCTTTCTTTCTTTCTTTCTTTCTTTCTTTCTTTCTTTCTTTCTTTCTTTCTTTCTTTCTATTGTGTGAGCACAAGAAAGAGAGAGAGAGAGAAAGAGAATTGGCACACCAGGGCCTCCAGCCACTGTGATCAAACTTCAGACACCTTGTGCACATGTATGACTTTGCATGCTTGCATCACTTTGTGCATCTGGCTTAAGTGGGACCTAGAGAGTTGAACATGGGTCCTTGGGCTTCACAGGCAAGTGCCTTCACCTCTAAGCCATCTCGCCAGCCCTCTGACACTTTCTTTCAGTGTCTTGGTCAGAAGCCATGGCATTGTTTTCCCTACTTAGTAGTCACATGACCTTAAACTAATTCTTTAGCCTCTCCGGGCTACCTTGTCTGTTGAACAAACTGTGGACAATGGCAATGAGACCAACCTCCGAAGCTTACTGGGAAGATAGTATAGAATTACACCCCTTACCTGAATGTGGAAGGAAGGAGACAAGCCCAGGTCACTACCTCTATCAAACATGACTGTCATCTTGCCATGTATCAGAATAGCCACCTGCTCTAAGAAAGCTGAAAAAATACCCCTGTGTGAAAACATATTTTTTCATTTTTGCACAAAATGTTTTATACAGCCAACTACAGAAGAAGCACAACCCTTCCCAGGAAAGAAGTCTGGTGTGGTGGCAGGGTTCAGGACCCAGGGAGGAATGGTGGAAGATGGAGAAAGAATTTGGATCCTGAGGTCTTCTCCATGAATATGGCCCTTTCTTCTCATTCTTTGGTGCTCCTCCAACATGTCATTACAGAACTGTTTTTGTTTTTGGAAGAAGGGTCTTGCTGTAGCCCAGAGCTGATCTGGAATTCACTATGTAGTCTCATAACTGTTTAAAAAATTTTTTTTCAAACAGGGGGGGAGAGAGAGAGAGAGAGAGAGAGAGAGAGAGAGAGAGAGCACTCCAGGGCCTCCAGCTGCTACAAACGAACTTCAGATGCATGCACCACTGTGCATCTGGCTTTACGTGGGTACTGGGGAATCAAACTCAGGCCAGTAAGCTTTGCAAGCAAGCAAGTACCTTAGCCACTGAGCCATCCTTCTAGCCCCACCTTCCCCCGTTATTCCCGAATTTTCCAGGATCATTTGAGTCCTTTTTCTTCCTGTATTCAACATATACTTCTTTTGTGTGTGTGTGTGTGTGTGTGTGTGTGTGTGTGCCAGAGGACGACCTCAGGTGTTCCTCAGGTGCTGTGCATCTTTGTTTAGATAGCCTCCCATTGGCCTGAAACTTGCCAAGTAGGCTAGGCTGAGTGGCCAGTGAGCCCAGGGGTCTGTCTGGCTTCGCTTTCCCAAGGCTGGGATTTCAAGCACGTGCTGCCATGCCTTTTTAAAGTGGATTCCCAGGATTCACTCAGGTCGTTATGCTTACAAGGCAAATGCTTACTGACTGAGCTATCTCCCAAGCTTCAACACATGATTCTTTCAACAAATATATTTTGAGGACCAACTATGTGATAGCTACCGTTCCATGTACTTCTCACTCTCAAACACATCCCTCTTACAACTTTGCCTTCAGGAAAAGCGATGTTTATTAATACCTACAGTGAGAGCCAGGACCACCTCAGCAAGTCCTCTGGACAATCCCAATGTACAGGGGTCCCGAAGAACAGTGAGGCTGACACACTTGCTCACTTACCTAGCTGCTGGAGAACCAGAACTGAGCCTCAAAACCGGGCCTTTGGGATTCATTTGGATGACTTCCTGAGGCTGTCTCTTGCTAAGACTCTTACAGGAATGTCCTCGCACTTCTCCAAACCAATTCACCCCCAAAGCCACCAGGACACAACCTTCCCAGAGCCTCACTGACGTAGGATTTCCTTCCTCTAACTTCTCTGGCTGTGGCTTTAGCTACAACTCTATGAGCCGCAGTGTGTTCCTATACTTTTGGGCTTTTCACATGGAGTTTTCCCTCTCTCCTCAGAAATGCAAAAGGAGCCATCATTCCCCTCCATGCCCCTCCTCCTGGCCTCTCCAGACAGAATCAGTAGTCTGAGGCTGTGTTCCCACATGCGTGCTTCCATGGAGACCACCACACCCATCTTGTAGAATATTGGGATTTATTAGCTTGCATTTCCGACTCTCCCTGGACTGTAAATTCCTCAAGGCAGGGGAAGAGTCGTATTTATCTTTGTATGCCTGGTGTCTTGTACAGTCACTGTGTATGGCATATTAAAAAAAAAGCCCTCAAAGTGTTGATGGAGTTAAAGGTAGGCCAGCTGGCAGGGAAGCCAAACTTCCAGCTATCTCACGACACATGCCTCACCTGGTTCAGCTTTCTGAAGCCGACCTGTATGGGACCCCTGCCCACCACAGCCTCCTCAAAACCTCTTGTGGCCTCATGACTTCAGGAGCTTTAAAGTGAGAGTTGACAGTCAGACCTAAGCCTCGATACCACCATCACAAATTCTGGTCACAGCCAAGCTTCTGGTCTTTTAGGGATTCTTTCCCCAGCTGCTCCACGCCAGTCTTAGCCTGTCCTGGTTGCTGTAATAAAACACCACACACTTGATAGCTCATAGGAACAGAAACCTATTATTCACAATCCTGGAGGCCGAGCAGTTCAAGATCTTAGTGGCAGCAGATTTGGTGTCTGGAAGACCTGTTCCTGCATGCGCGGATGTCACATCCTTTATGTGTCCTTACATGATGCAAGGGATCAGCTAGCTCTCTGGGGTCTCGTTCATAAGGACTCTCATATCCTTCGAGGGCTTCACCCTCAACGCCTAATCACTGCCTAATGGCCTGCTTTTGTACTAAATGCCATCAATTTGGAGAGGCAGGTTATAGCATATGAACTTTTGGAGGCCTCAAACACAAAAACCATCATATTAGCCCTCCTGGCATGGCACCACCTTAGAGGAGAAGCTAGAGAATGTTGACTGAGCTTCCGTGAATGGCTGTGAGGTGGAAATCTTTCCAATGGGTCAAGCCCTGTGCCAGTGGAAGCAAAAGCACCATTGTAGGTGGCTAGACCTTGGGAGGGACAAGATTACTCAGAGAACAAGGGCTGTGTTTCTTCAGGAGAGCCTTCTCTGGACTCAGAAATATGAGGGGAGCCTTCACCAGTTCTGGCCTTCCAGACCAGGTTGAGGATGAGAAGTGTCTCTTGACAGAATGCTTCTTCAAGGTCATATAAAAACCACAACATGGGGGCTGGAGAGATGACTTAGCAGTTAAGGCGCTTGCCTGCTAAGTCTAAGAACACCCGTTCAATCTCCAGGTCCCAAGTTTAGCTAGATGCAGTGATGCAAGGGCGCAATACCACACTTGCCCACAAGGGGGCGCATGCATCTGGATTTCGTTCACAAAGGCTTAGAAGCCGCTGGCACACCCATTCTCTATCTCTGCCTCTTCCTCTCTCTCAAATAAATAAATAAAAACTACAACATGGAATCCTCATGTTCCTCTGAGAGTGGGGACACTACCATTCTCATAGAAGAGCTATGTACCTTGGTCACCAGGCAGCCAAACTAGCACATATAACTACAATGGCAACCCTTCCGAGTCCAGCACTTCAAGGAAAGGGCTGGGCCAGATGGTCATGCCTCTTAAATGTCTTCCAGGACTTGGTTGAGCACTGATGGCTGCCAGGGTGCCTTGTATAGTCTACAGCCAGGTGTCAGAACAGCTCCGACACTACCCACCAGCCTACTCTGGGCTTGCTTTAAAGACACTCTTCCTGGCGGGCTGTCCATGTGTGCTCCAAGAAACCAAACCCAGTGAATTCCAGCCACTCTTTCTTCTGCTCTTCCACGCCTAAGCCCCTGCCATTGTCTACATGCAGATTCTTTCCTTGATCAAACTTTGGTCAGGCTTCTTCTCAACTAGTCTGCCATCTGGACTGCTTGTGTGAACTGAGTCCTGTTTTAACAAGATTCCCTCTAAGGCAGCTCATATTTCATCATCCTGCCAGTGGAAATGGATTAGGAGAAACTTTCTCCCATCTTGACCCACTGCCCCACTCCCACTCTGCCCCTTGCCTGTAAAGACCCCTTTGTCTTTGTAGCATTCAGTTTCACCTCTCTCCCTTATCATCATAAACTTGTACTCATGTCAAGAATCTTGAATAAAGTCTTCCTTACTGTTTTAATATGCAACAGGATGAGTATTTCTTTAACACTGCCCCCACATCCTGAGCATGGGCAGAGGCAGTGGTGGCGACAAGTGACTCACTCTCACAGCTTCCCACCTGGCCATCTTCTGGCTTGACTGGCACCAGGCAGTGTAGCAGCTTAAGCTGGAGCAGGAGCCCCCAGGGCATGAACCAGTGGGGCAAGGATAAGCTGCACCTGTAGAACAGGCTGCAGGGTGTGATGGCTGCCGGCTTCCTCCTAGTCTAGATTTCACCAGAATTCACTACGGGATACAAGAAATATCCTGCCAGTCTACTTGTTCATCTAATGACAGTGAAACCTTGTGTTAAGACCTCAGCCCGCCAGATTGGCAGTCTCTTCCCTGGGAATATATGCATAGAGCCAACATTAGAGCTGTCCTTGGGCTTTGTCTCCCACGCATCACCCCTGATCTTCACTGACACAATCAGGTCCTGATTGCCCAGATCTGGAGGCTATATTGATGTGTCACTTTTGTCCTGAACTTGGGGAGGGGAAATGTTGGGCTTTAAATGTGAAATGTCCCCAATAGACTCATGTCTTTGAACACTTGGTCCCCCAGCTGATGGCTCCGCTTGGGAGGTAGTGGAGTCTTCAGGAGGTGGAGTCCCACTGGAAAAGATAGGTCCTTGGAGGTGGGTTTTAAGGTTATATAACCCAGTTCAGCTTCCCATCTGATCTCTGCCTCCTGACTACAAGTACGTTGTGACCAGCTGTCTCTTGATCCTGCTGCCATGTCTTCCTTGCCAGGATGCACAGTACCCCCTCAAACTTCAAGCCAGAATAAATCCTTTCTCCCTTAACAGACTTTTTGTCAGGTTTTTGGTTGCAGCAATGAGAAAAGTAAGTAATATAGAAAGATTGCTTGGTGATCAGCTACAATGAGCCAGACCTTCTGAAGCCTTCAGCTCCCAAATCCACCCACCCATACTGTTCAGCCTTGGCAAGATCCTATTCCTCTTCTTCCCTGTGAACCCACACCCTCTCTCTCTCCCCTCTTGAGAGGGCCTGGCATGATCTCTCCAAGAAACCAGGCAGGGAAACTATCTGCCTGTAACTTCTGCTGCAGGGCCTCCTTGAAGGAGAGAGCATTTGGAATAAAGAGCAAGTGAACATCTCAGCAAAGCATCCAGCCTGCACTTCTTTTTAGCTGCAGGTGTGGGGACTGCAAGGGGCAGTGCCTGGGTCTGGGTGAGAGTTTTAACACAGGTCGAGCAGCCCAAGTGATAAATTCTGAAATCTGAAATGCTCCCCAAATGGAAACTTGGTGAGCCGTGAGTGGGAAATTCATCCTCTGAACTCATGTGAAGGGACACAAACTGCATTTACTGTGGGTTGTGTATTTAAGGCTTTTGAAACATCTATGCATTTCATGCCTAGATCTGAGTCCTGGCCTCCTAAGATATCTTATTCTGTCTATGAGACTATTACAAAATCCAGAAAAATCCAGAGTCTGAAACCCTTCTGGATGCAAGCATTTCAGAGAAAAAAAAAAAAAAAAAAAATCTGTCTGTAGTGGGAGAAACACTCACTGGGCCCATTTTTCCCCTCTCAGCCTCTTAAGCTATCAACAAAGAGGGCTGCCCAGAAAGGGAGCTGGCCTTGGTACATCCTCCCCTGGAGAGCTTGGATGAGGTTTAACAAGACAGGAGATTTGTTTATCACATTTGAAAAGTGGAAAGTGTCCAAGGAGAAGGGTAAAAAATATCAAAATTCCTGCCAGGGCTGGGCAAAGGTTCCTGTCCATCTCCTGTCTAGTGTGTGTGTGTGTGTGTGTGTGTGTGTGTGTACTTCTGTCCTCCCTTAACTGTGCATGGCGATGCTAAGACACCTAAAGGAGAGGCTGTGTGCCCACTCCCTGGATCTCAATATGCTAATGAACACAGCATTACAATGCCATCCCTCAGGGCCCTGAGCCCAGATCACGTCTCCATCAAGACACCCCTGGAGTTCACTGTGATTGGCATCGCTACAATAAACAGTAAATGAGTGAATAATAATTGGCCATCTATTTGACAGTGTTTCTGAGGTTGCCATGGCAATCACACCTTTTATTAAGCTTTATTAAGCCACAACACAGGGAATAAGGGGGTGGAAGCCCAAGGCCCCTGGGCAGCTACAGGGATATCTGACCTGTTCAGTGACTTTTGAGAGAAGGGCCTGTGTGGTACAGGGGCCAGGTATAAAGACACCCATTTTCATTTATTCTTTAATCATTCACCTTCTTCGGAGCATTTGGAAAGAACCATTAAGTGCCAACTAGAAATGCAAAGCCTTCCCTCCTGTCTTTTCCCTTCTTCAAGTACCAGAGGGTTCTGAGGAGACAGCTCAGCCATTAAAGAGCTTGCTGAGCAAGCATGAGGACCTGAGTTCAAATCTCCAGCACTCACAATTCAAAAAACACCAGGCAAGGCATAGTGTTGTGTTGCATATCTATAATCCCTGCACTGGGGCAGTGAAGAATCCCCAGGCTTGCTGGCTAGCTCATCTAGCCTAATCATTGAGCTCTGTGTTCAGTTACAAATCCTGTTTCAATGGAAAGTGATGAGTAAGACTCTATGCCAACCTCCACATACAAGTACACACACAGACATGTGCATAACATACACCCACACACGTGAACACATACACACACACACACACACACACACACACTAAAAGTACCTGAGAAGGGGGAAGGGAAACAATGCTATTTTACTTTTTGCCCTAAGAATCTTTCCCCTGAATCATAGTAATAATTAAAATAAGAAAAAATCCTGGAAAATTAGAATGATGATGGAAATGATTCAGAAAAGGTGTTATTATCCTGCCGTGATTACTCCTCTTCCTACCCACCCTCCACATCCCTGTATGCAGGGAACAATGTTAATGCAAAACAACCTAGAATTCCACATCATGTTATTCCTGTCCACCAAGAACAAGCCTTATAGAATCCTTCTCATGCAGGGAGAATTGCACACATGCACCTGGGGGCTATACCACCTCTCTCTCTCTCTCTTGCGCATACACACACACACACACACACACACAAACAGATTCAGAAACTTCTTTCTCTATTGTGGGTCTGCTCTCACTGAATTCTGATTCTGCTGTTAGTGGCAGGTGGTCAAGCACGAGGGGTGGAGAACCATGGATTTTGTGACAGAAACATTCTTTTTTTTTTTTTGGTGGATTTTAAAACCAGGGGCTCATTTCCACACCTGCTCTAAATCTACCTGGCAATGGTCACATGACATCACGGAACCATGAGCCTCCATTGCTTCTAGATATTATATTGTCAGTAGTCTATTTTAAAATACTTCTGTGCAGTATGGATGGTGAGCAGAGTTGCCAAATTTAGCAAATGAAAATATAGAACATAGAGTGAAATGTGGATTTCAAATAAATATCAAAGCACTTCTTCATCTAGGTATGTCCCAAATATCATATATATTTTATCTGGCAAGTCTAACTGTGAAATATCCTTTTCATTTGAATTCTAGGGGTGACAAATTAACGTGTGATGCATCATAGGGGTATGTACTTCAAGGGTGATTTAGGCATCATGTGAAACCCCAAGCTGCAGACCTATCCTGTAGGCACTCAGTGCAAGACCTCCAGCTATTTTTATCTCCTAGCAACACCAGAGGCTTTGCTCATTAGCATAATGGATGTTAGAAATTCTTTTCTTGGGTGAACCAAGGAGAGGTCCACATGTATATATTCGGGCCACATGTATCAAATGAAGGGGCTCTTGCTGCCCTTGTGTGGGAAAGGTCTATAAATTTAGCAAGTCCAATGACCATATACACTCTGGAACAGTGCCCTTCCATTCTAAACAAGCCCTATTTATAGCCACGAATCACAGAAAGTTAAAGCCTTGCTCCTAACTCACCGCTAAAAGAGTGTCACACCTCCATGGAGTGTGTTATCACATGACCCAAGAGGTCAGAAGGCCAGAATATTGACTTTCCTGGGTAGGCTCTTTGTTTGGGACCAGCTTGTTAATAAACATTTGTATGTGTGGGAGAACCAAGCCTGAAACGTGTTTCCATTGTAAACTACCACCCAGGAATGCGAGTGCCACCCTTGGCTACCTACAGAAAGGACTCACTGGTTTAGGTTGGTTCATGGAAGAAGAGAATCTTAAAGTGTGTGAATAAGCAGAAATGGAGGATTTGGAAAAAGCTGAACAAGGTGAGTGAAGTAACAAAGCAAAGAAAATGGATCCCTTGGGGGCAAAAAATAATATTCAGGAAACACTTTTAAAAATAATTACTATTGTAACAAAAAATAATAATAATTACGATTGTTATCATTGCTAAATATACAGCACGGCGGCCATTTTCAGGATTTTTTCCCTCATCCCAAGCTCATAGGAACTTCCCATTGTGTCCCTGCCCCAGCTTCAGGGAACCGCCATTGTACTTCTTGTTTCTTCTGCAGATTGCAGTTCTAATCCCTCGTGGAGGTGGAATCACACAGCATGTGCCCTTTTCTGTCTAGCTGACTTCATTGCATCATGTGTCAGGGTCCAGCATCCTGCACTCCGTGTCAACTGTGGCTGTACGTGGATGCTACATTGTGTGCTTCTGTTCATCTGATGATGGGCACGTGGGAATGGTTTTCTGACCATGAGTTTGGGGTAGGTGGCCAGCACAAGTGCTACATTACTGTGTGACCTTGGTTAAGTCACTCAGCCACTCTCAGCACAAGGTCAAATGAAGTAACGGATGTAAACGGCAAAGCGCTGTGCCCTGCAATTGCATGGCTGTTCCTTATGGACAATGACCACAACAAAATGCCAAAAAGCAAAACCTTTTTCTTCTCTAATGCTGGTGATTGTTTGTTGTCCTTCAAGGTTTCACCTATCTTCCAAACATGATTGCATGCAAATATCTTCAGGCTTAGTATCTTGTAGTAGTTCAATTTATTACAAAACTTTGAAATATTTAAGGGTAAATTCAATTAGTGAAAGTGTAATTGCTGCCTGAATAAACTATACTTTAAATTTTAATGTGCCAAAGAGGATCGTTGTATGAGCAGAACAAGCTTTGTGTGATACATTTTTAATGTTCCTAAACTAACAAAGTGACACACGACCTATAAAAGACACTAAAAAAAATTATACTGTTGATTTTCACATCGTCCTCCAAAGTCTCTACCCTCCCCTTCAACCAAAGCAAATGAACCCATTTTATTTGGTGGATTCAACCATTCCACTTTGCATGTTTAAGCACACCCATATTTCTTCTAGATTAACTTTTCCCACTTCTCTACCGTGAGGGGTTAGACTCCCAGGACCAAGGAGGAGGGAAAAGTACTTGGGAAAGAAAAGCCACCACTTTGACATTGTCCCTAACCGGAAACTACACTTGACAATTGCCTTTAGGAGAGTTCAATTGCTGAAGCAGGAGGGAATGGGGAGGGGTGGGCTGGACTGGGGCTGGGCTTCCAAAGCACCTGGACATTGTGACAGTCTCTGTAGCTGAGCCAATACGTAGGCCGTAGGCCCCGGGAGCTTTCTAACAGCCTTGAACCAGTGCCAGAGGAGAGGGGGGAAAAAGAGGAGAAAAAAAGATGAAGTGCTTGCACATTGGGCAGCCTTGCCCTGGCCCATCCACACTGTCTAATTTTCAGCTGGGCTTCCAGCTCATGGGAGCTGGGAGGCCCTGTACTGGCCAAGTTCTCTCACCAAGGCTTCCCAGACACTGGAGGGCCAGTAATTAACCAGTAATTACCCCGCTGATTGCCTCATTACGGGTGACCACCTTTTGGCAGGCATTTCCCAGGAAGGTCTTTCCTCCAGCAGGTTTCTTAAATGCTAAGGAGGGAGCAAGCGGGCCTGCTGTCCCGGCTGCTGTGTCTCCAAATTGTACCCCATCCCCACCCTCACCAGACCCAGCTTGTCCTTGGCCTTCATCCAGGCCTCTGCTGTCACCAGTGGCTGACTAGGCTGGGGAGGTCCTACTATAATGGTGCCCAATTCACTTGTCCTGCCTCCCTGAAAGTGACAAAGTGCCACCAGGAGTCAACTTGGTGTTTGGTAATCTACCTGGGTGTTGTCTGATCTCCGCATTTCTCACATGCATGTAGCTTCAGCTGCTCCGTTCCACATTCCTTTCAAATCCAGATACTGGGATGCTCTGGACTTCGACTTAGAGCCTCACTCTGCCTCTGGGCTTGGTGTGGAAGCAGCTTTGAACACATCTCAGGCTCCCGTGACCAGTGTTTATGAGCTAGCCGGTAAGGAAGGCGTGGGCAGGTTGGATGACGGGGAGTTAGATACCCCAATGCTCATGACTCTATGTTTTTCAAACAAGCTATAGGTCAAACAGGGTTGGTCAGAAGGAAATGGAGCCTGAAAAGTAAACTTGATTTTTTTACTACAGAATCCAAGTGACGAAATCCTTGTTTGGAGTGGAGCGGGATTCACAGTCAGGGCTCTTGGGGCTCTTACTTCACAAATGGGAGAACAAGACCTTATAGCACGGGGTAGCGACAAGTGCCAGCATCTGGCCTCGTCCTGACTTTGTGGGTGAGCATCCTATTTTGCATATTCCAACCAAATACCTTTGTTTGCTCGCCCCTGCCTTCCGGGCCATAACCTAGCTCTCCCGCCCCCAGTCTCAGGTCATCATGTCTGTTTCTTTGTGCTCTGTGAAGACTCCAGAGCCTTCTGCTGAGTAGCAACCTGAGACACGGCACGATGGCAGGGAATGGGTTTGTGGGTTTCAGGGTTTTTCTCACTGTAGCCTGGTGTTCTAAGGCCTCCCTTTCTCTCAGTTTCTCTGGCCTAGCAGCAGGACATATCCATGGGCATCCTGTCCTTTGATCTCCCAAAGTTCCCTGTGCTTTAGCACACTTTTAGCAAGGTCAATCTTGCCTACTATAGCACTCCACGCACCCAGCCCCAGGTAAATGTGGGTCAGACCTGTTCCTCCCAGAAATGTCAAGGCCTGAGGTGGGGGGGGGGGGAGATGCAGGAGCAGAGGGGCAAGCTGCTATTTGCACAAACTCTGCACTCAAATGTAGGGCGGGGCGCAGTACCTGATCTTATTGTCTGCAGCTTCGCTATGGAAGCCACCCCTGTTGCTAAGTTACACAGCCCCTTTCATGCAGCTTTAGAGCCCAGCAAAGGGAGACCACAGATGGCTTCAGGGTCCTATTCAAGCGGTACCCAGGGCCTAGGGTCCAAAGCCTTTGTTTAGAAGGAGGGTGTATGTCATTCAAATGTCCATCTGTCTATGTCCGTTCATCCATCCATCCATCCATCCATCCAATAAATATTGCACACTTCCCACATACCAGGCTCCCTACAGTCAGACTCCATGCCAAGTAGCCAAGATGCAGGAGTGAGCCCCTCTCTCCAGTGCTATCTGGTAGCCCACCTCCTCTTTTTAATTAAGCTCCAGCTATGCAGCTTCACAAGATAAGAACATCCGGGGCTCTGGGCAGTGATTGCTGTGTGCCAGGCACCGCTCTAAGAGCTGAACACACATCTACCATTTGACTGCAACCACTCTCCATTCAGGCGCTGGTTCCCTTAACCACCCTCATTTTACTGAGAATGTTGAGGGGCAGAGAGAACTCCAACAGCTTATTTTATTTTTAATTATGGAAAATTTATTTTAAGAGAGAATGGGAAAGAGACTAGAAGCAGAGACACTCCTAAGTTAAGAGGGGTTCCTCCCAGCTGGGAGGGGTCCTGAGAGGAAAAAATCTGAGAAATTCCCCAACAGTTTACTAAATCAATATCTCATGCAGTGGACCTATTGCCTAACGTACCCTTTCTGGTGTTGAGGCTTGTTTGTATGCAACAGCAGTGAACCTTAAGCTTGGGGTTGTTAGAACTAAGACGCAGTCCCTTTAAGAGGCCCTGCTGCCAGAGCTGCGGCACCCTTGCCCTCACCCACCTCCCTTTCTGATGGAGACCTTAAAGGAGCACAGGCTTTCTTTCTCTCTCACTCTCTCCTCCATTGCTTCCTGAATTCCTCCTGTAGTCTGTGCTCAGACACACCCTTCCCCCAAGAAACTCACAGAAAGAACCATTTCACTTTCTTCTTTCGATTTCTGGAGCCCTTCATTTCTGGTTTTAGACCCTATTGATGTTGGGATGTTGGGGGTTCACGAAGGTTCCCCCAAGTTTATGAACCCCAAGTTTTGATTCTGTCCTATTTTTACCAGAGTGTTGATAAAACCAGAGTCAAGAAGGATAAATTATGAAATACTGAGTTTATGTAGGGGAAAATGACAAATTGTGGGGTTTATTTAAGGGAAACTGGAATCTAGGAAGATGGCTAGAGCGGAGTCATAAGCACGTGGAAAGTAGGAAACACGCACCTATGTAGAAAACACTGCATGCTTCATGTACTCATTTTAGAGAAGCGGAGGTCTTTAGGGAAGGAGGCTGGAGCAGAGCCAGGAGCATGTGGGAGAGAAGACCTGGGTAGAGAGATTTAGAAGTACCACATGTGGAAGGCACAGCATCCACCTTGAGCTTCTCCATGGAAGAAAGCTGAAAAGTGGTGATGGTTTGAGAATAGGAGAGAGTGGCAGGCAGTGAAGTAACCCATGGTTGCCTGAGTTTAGAGCAATCACCCAAGTAACAGGCCCAGAATTTAGAGGAGAAACCTACATGGTAGATCTAGAGGGTTAGGGAAATACACACGTGGGGGATTCAGAGATCTGGGGAAAATCATACATGTAATTTAGGTGAGAAGTTATCCCAAGCATAAAGCAGAGGCAAGTGGAACAACTACCCAGACCAAGGAGTAGTATTTTGCTCTCTGCCACACCCAGGGAGGGGAAACCACGCACGTGTGTCCAAGTGGAGATCACAGGGCAGAATGAGGGGATGCAGAGAGAAACAGAAGGCCGGAAACAGCCCTTACAGTGGATCGAAAATGCATTCTTTCATCAGATTCTGGTATGTAAAGGGGAAGACCTAACTGGTTTGTAGATTTGAAGGGCAGGTTCTGGGGCCAACCCACCTGGGTAGTGAGGCCACCCATCTAGTATCCTGCTAGACCGTGGGCAGTGGTGCGAGTGGGGGGGCAGTGGGGAGCTCTATAGCTGTTTTAGATGAGTCTTGGATCAGACATGAGTTCTATTCCTATCAAGGTCATGTGAGGTGGTACCTTCTGGTTGTCTTTTTTTTTTGGGGGGCTTGTCCCTAACTGGAACTGCCTAAAAGAAGTTAGCTGTCTTAGAGTCTCTTATACCACCATGCCATTTGGGCCTGGTGCTGTACATCTCTGAGTAAAGCCTCCATTCCAAAAGGGCATTTCCTCTCATTGCCTCACACTGAGCCAGCCTGCTCCCAGCCACATGCTCTTGTCTTCTCTTACCTGTCAGGGTTAGGACCAGAAGGCCGGCGTGAGGACAGTGAATTAGAAAAGTACAAGGATGTGTCAAGATGGACTCGTAAGGAGGTCCTTGCAGGACTCCAATGGGAAGATGCAGAATCAAATCCCAGATGGCAGTGGGCAGGGGGAGCAAGATTGGAAAGACTTTGTCAAAAAAAAAAAAAAAACATGTCCACAACAATAGACTTGCTTTAAATTTCCAATTTTTCCAATATCTACTTTTAACAATGCTCCTTTTCTACCTCTTGGCACCTTGGCCAAATCTTTAATTTATTTGAATAACACAGTTCAGTGAGTTTACAATTCCAATCCTAAATCAGTTGTACTTTTCTCACCCTGAGCCAGGCTTTGGGTTTGGGTGGAAACAATGTCTGGGCTTGTCTTCCCCAGTATTCCCACTTGAGTGCCTTTTAGGATTGGAGGTGGGGTGTGGTCAGCCAGCACTTACTGCTTCTTCCTCCCTCTTCTGAAATGCTCCCTCTGGTGTTGAAGCTCAGGGAGAGACAGAGCTAAGCTGGAATACAAAAAGACTTCATGAAAATGGGACCTTTAGAAACCTCGGGGTACTATATGCAGAATGAATACACGACTAAATGAGTTAAAAAGAAAAAAGGCTGGAGAGATGGCGAACTGGTTAACGTACTTGCCTGCAAAGCCAAAAGATCCAGGTTCAATTCCCCAGGACCCACATAAGCCAGATGCACAAAGTGGCACATGCATCTGGAGTTCCTTTGCAGTGGTTGGAGGCCCTGGGATGCCTGTTCTTTCTCTTTCTCTATCTGCCTCTTTCGCTCTTCTCTCTTTCTCTCTCTCAAATAAGTGAAAATTAAAAAAAAATTTTTAAAAAAAAGGAATAAATAAATTTCTGGTCGCATTACCCATATGGGAATGCCTGTTATGGAATGGAAGCTCATAAAAGGCAGGAACTTGTGTGTGTGTGTGTGTGTGTGTGTGTGTGTGTATGTGAGTGTGTGTGTGTGCACTTGCCCTCATGTGAGCATACAATAATGGATAGGTAGGTAGATAGAAAGTCGCACATGTTTTCCTTCGTGGTTCTGCTTTCATGGTCCCCACACAGGACTCAAAAGGTGGCCATGGTAGTGATTCTGGCACTGAGAGTCCCACATTCCAACCTGCCTTTTCAGCACTAACTTCCCTACAGGACTATTCTGCTCCAGTGAAACCTCTTGCTTTCCAACACGTTTGGTATCTTTTTCTTGATGGCCACATTTGGAGGGACTGAAGGGAGCATCCCTCGAGAATCTGTAGATAACAGAACTAACATTGTCTGCTACAAATTCAACCTTAAGATCCATACCGAGCAGAGATGCAAAGTCACCTTCAGGAGACGGAATGGCTCCCGGGCGGGCGGCAGAACTTGACAGTAACCTGATTGAATGTATTAACACACCTACGGGAAGCATGTGCTAATCAGAAGTGACACTGCTCGGCCACAATGCATAAAGAATAGCAAGTCTCCAAGGCAGCGGCTGTACACTGGAAGAGGCCCTGGGCCAACAGACTTAACATAGGCATTACAGATGTGTGAAGTGAAGGAGGTAGATATCGTGACCACTGTATTTCAGTCTCACTGGTCACGCTTGACCACATCAGCCCATCTTAGGTTAATGCTACCATACTTAATTGTTTTTCTCAACAGACAGAGACTGTTTATTGAAGCACAGCGAGGGGCTACAACCTTCCCACGGGATGGAGGCTGAAACACTGGGCCAGGCTGGGGTGCAAGCTTATAAGGAGGATCCTAAGAAAAACAGACTGAACCAGGTGTAGGTCCAAAGGAAGTAGATAAGGAACTGTAGTTATTTGTGTCCTTGCTCAGAATAAGCTTTTCCAGCAAAATTGTCTAGGGAGGGTGCCACAGAAAAGAAAGCCTTGAAGGAACATACTTAAACAATTTTAAACACTTTTTTTGTTTTCACTGCTTGGGCAAGATAAGAGCTGGGTAAATGCCATTGCTATTATCCCGATTGTGAGTTGGCATTCTATGTGGGGATGGGGCATCCTAGCCAAATAATTCAAACCTCTCTGTCAGGGGATAAAAGAGTTCACGTGTGAAGTCCTCCCCGTAGTGTGTGTCTATGAGCGTTGATCCCTCCTCCTATAGAATGGCAGTAATAAGCATGTCATAGGGTTGTCAGGGGAATGAGTCAGTCAGTCTCTATGGATGTTAAGTGCTGAAGACATTCTTTCAGATACAATTGTTTACTACCATTATTCCTATTTGTAAACCCTCTGCTTGATGAAGGCTTTGAACCTAGTTGACATCAGATGTGTATGAGATTGTGTGGTGATGGCCGAGGTCCTGTGGAGCAATGACAGACTATGTAGATACACGTTCTGAGGATCTTAAAGCTAATGGACCGGTTCCCGTAAACTTTGACATTGGCTTGGTGGGAAGTGCTTTGTGCCACCCCGTGACACCAGCTAAGTATCCACACATCCCTGGGTCTTGGCACAGGACTCTTCCTCCATCTGAGATGACCCTACCACTCACCCTGTAAGGCCCAATTATGTGTCACATGCTTGCTTGGCATGGTGACTCATGCCTGTAATCCCAACATCTGGGAGAGCAGCGGTGGGAGAATCTGGAGTTCAAGGACATTCTTAGCTACAGAGTGAGTTTGGGATCAGCCTGGAATGACACACTATCTCAAAAATAAAAATAAAAAAAAAGGCTGGGGGAAATGGCTCAGTGGGTGAAAGTGCTTACTGCACAAGCATGAGGACCTGAGCTCAGATCCCCAGGACCCATGTAAGGCTGGACGAGGTAGTGCCCATTTGTAATCCCATACGCCTATGAGAGATGGAGCTTGAACAGGACAGGCCCTGGAAGCTTGAGGCCTCCCTTGTAAGCAAGGGAGGATGATAGAGACCCTCTCTTAAGCCAGGTGAAAGATGAGGCCTGGCACCACAGGCTGTCCTCTTACCTTCACATGTGCAACATCACACGTGCGCACCCACATTTACACACATGAACACATGCATAAATGTTTAAAAAAACCCACAAAGCCCACCCACCCAAACAAAAAACCAATCAAAAACATCACTTTCTTTATTTTCTCAAATGTTGCTTTCTTTGCTTTTTCTGACCTTCACCATCCATTGCACATCCCCTTTTTTTGTGTGGAGATATGTATGTTGTGTGCATGCATGTGTGTGTGTGTTCATGTGGGTGGGTGCACATGTAAAGGTCGGTGTGCATGCATGTGTGTGTTCATGTGGGTGTGCACAAGCGAGGGTGAGTGTGCATGCATGTGGGTGTGCATATGTGAGGGTGGGTGTGCATGCACATGTATGTAGAGTCCGAAAGCCCACATCTGGTATCTTCCCCAGCTGTTCTCCACCATAGTCTCTGAAACAGGGGCTCTTGCTGAACATAGAGCTCAGCAATTCAGCTAGGCTGGCTCACCGCCGAACACCAGGAATTCCCTGTCTCTGCCTCCCCGGTGCTAGGAATATAAGCGTGTGTCACCACATTCAGTTTTCACATTCAGCTTCACATTTGTGCAGCAAGCACTTTTACCCACTGAGACATCTCCCTAGCCCCACATTCCCTTCCATCTAAATGTCATGAATCACACGCGATCATTCACTTATATATACACACGTGGGATATATTTGACCAGATATACCTGTATAGGAAGACAGAGACTACGCCCTAGTCATAATTTAGCTCCATTGATTTCACATATGAGGATAAAATGACTAAAATTAAGATGTATAGTACCACTTCTACCTGGAGCTCACTTTACAGCACTGGGAAGGGGTTGATCTGGGTCCCTGCTATGACCAGTAGACCACTTGGGGATCACAGAAGACCACCTAGGGGTCAAAATGACCATGAGTCCCAACACAGAGCTGGCACATAGTATGTTACTATTACGCACAGGTGTGTAAGGAGTGTCTCCTCTCACCAGAGGACAGCAGGTACAGAACCACTACCGTGGCCACCAGAGATGTGTGCCCAACTGTCATTGCAGATTGCCCGTGGGAGCTGGAACTTCCTTCCCTTTCTCTGGAAATCCTAGAAAGCTCACAGGCACCAGCTCTTCACTGCTTTGATCCCCGTCGAGTGTGAGGTGAGCATAAGCTTGGTCTTTGGGGCCCTGTGCATGGCTGTCACCATGAGTGATCAGGACAGGATTGATGGTGATGTGAGCACCATAGGTAGGTCCTTGCATCGAGGACAGGAGAGAATCATTACAGTAAACAAAACCAAACACTTTTCGAAAGACAAGTTTGTGTTTTTCTCTCAGGGGCCCCAGGAAATCAGCAAGCATGTGAAAGCAGCCAGGCCACCCCTCCTGACCCTACATTACCGCTAATGATAAGAGATGGAAGCCCCGCTCAGCCCCCCAAGCTGAGGGATGTACTTCATCTTGGGGGATTTTCCACGACAGGTTTATTTTTAGCAAGAAAACATTTGCACTCTCACAACTCAGTACAACTTGTTTGCTTAATCAAATTGTGTGTGCTCTCTTCTTGCCAGGAAAAAGTCAAGGAAGGAGATGGAATGGTCATCTCTAGCCATAGGAGGTAACGTCACTTTTGCAGAAGTCGCCGAGTCCTGATCCCAGCAAGCGATCTTCTCACAAGATTGAAACATGGAGACTGTCATGTTCTTCAATCGCACATTGCTTCTATCTCCAAGTCAGATTAGCTGGTGCCTTGTTTCCCACAGTGCTCTGTGGCTCCATGGTCCCAGAATTCCTCAGAAAATCTTGAGCTGAAGAGATGGCTTAGTGGTTAAGGCGCCTGCCTCCTAAGCCTAAGAACGCTGGTTTCAATCTCCAGTGGTTCCAATCTCCAGGTCCCACTTTTAGCCAGATGCAAAGTGACGCAAGGGCACAATGCCTCACTTGACCACAAGGGAGCACACGCATCTGGATTTCGTTCACAGCGGCTGAGAGGCTGCTGGCGTGCCCATCTCTATCTGTCCTCCTCTCCCCCTCTCTCTGTCTCTCTTTGTATCTCTCTCTGAAAGAAAGAAAGAAAGAAAGAAAGAAAGAAAGAAAGAAAGAAAGAAAGAAAGAAAGAGAGAAAGAGAGAAAGAGAGAAAGAGAGAAAGTCTTGTGTAGTTAAGAGGGTCAGGCATGCTCTGCCCACTTCCACCACCAAGAGACAGGCACACACCTGCAACTCTGTTCCCTAAAGGAGAACTAGAGTCTTGGTCTGTAGTTCTACTGATTCTCCCATCTCTCTGACAGTGGCTTTCCATGGCTCAGGGGAGGATCTGAGAGTTGCTTTGCAGAGTCTAAATCTCTGCACTCATCTGACTCGCGCTTACCTCTTCCTGTCCCTTCTTCCAGGAAGTCCTTCCTGACTACACTGTCTGGGCTAAAGATTCTGCATCCCAGGCTCTTCTTTGCATGTTCATATTCAACTCCATCTCTTGCTGCAAGGATTTGTGGGATTCAATATTTAGTTTTAAAATCATCATATTGTTCATGATAAGCAACAACAAAAACATCAAACAATCCATAATAGAACTTGTAATAGTCTATGCAGTGTGAATTAGTAATGTCTTATGAAATTTTTCTTTTAGTTATGCATGTGCCAATTGGTCTGGAGGCTGATGGTCACTTAAAAGATGGGTTTGTTAATCTGGCTTGAGGGTAAAATTCTTTGAAACTGTAGCTCTTCTAGGACAGTAAATTCTAGGGAACATGGGGCCATCTCTATCTCCTTTACCTGATAACTGCATACCATTTTATAGTCTAGCCATCAGACAAATTCTAACATTTACTTAAGCATGAATACCTGAGCTTCTAGTGACTTCAGATTCAAGCAGGGTGAAAGGCGGGGGCTTCCTGCTTTCAGTCCCGTTTCCCCAATGAACAACTGCTAACTTTGACTTCCAGGGCTGAGGTGACCCTCCTTACCTCAGCCAGCTGAACAGCTGTGGGCAGCAGTCTACTCATCTCTCCCTCCCTCTGGGCCCGGCTTTCTTTCTTTTTCTTTTTCTTTTTTGAGAAAGTGCTGGTAACTGGTTTTATTATAAAGCAAAGATCCTGTTGGCATAGAAAAAGTCCTGAAGCTTAAAATTCCCATTTTCCTTTGGCCCATCTCTTCCCATTGCGTGACTTTTTCTGAGGAGACATGAACGGAAAGTCTATTCGCCCCAGAGAAACCGAAAGCCATCAAAGAAACAAATCCATGCAAGTGTACTTTAGGGAGCCTGTGAAGCTCTGTCCAGGTTCTGTGGACTCCCACATCTGCCTGACAGTGCCCAGAGGCATTCCATGCCCTTGGGATAACTTGGAGGTTATATACAGGAGCAGAGGTGACTTGGGCAGCCACATGGGGGTGGGAGAAGCTATCCCCAGATGGGTGACCACCCAGGAAAGCTGCCTTCTAGAGTTGCTTGCACAGCTGGCCGGTGGCTACACTGTCCGTCCCCAGCAATTGCTTACTGCTTATATAACCTCAGGTCAGGGAGGAGGGTGGGGCTGATTCTGAGTTGTTACAACTCTTGTGAGTTTCCTGAGCCACAAGCCCTCCGCCAACTTCCTACCACAAGAAATATTTCAACCTAGACAAAATAGCAGCCACACATTTGCTTCTGGAACTCTCTGCCATCCCTGTGCGAGTGGCTGTGTGCATGAACATCCTCCACCATAGTCACTGTCAGCATTAGAAAGGTGTGGGTTTGTCCCACTTTGTCGCCCTCTGTTGTGTGAGTGCGGACAAGAAGACTCTCAGGGTCTCAGCTTCTTCCTCTGTAAGACAGGTAAGATACTAACGTTCCCTATGGGCTGATGGAAGGACTAGGGAGCATGTCTGTTAGTACGTTTGACAGCGTAGGCACTCAGTAACTCATTTGTCTATTTATCATTGTCATTTTTGTCACTGACTTTTATTCTTCAGTGCTGGGGATGGAACCAAGGGCCTCCACATACTGGACAAATCCTGTACGAGAACTTGAGCTGCACACTCTTGGAGTTCAGGTGCCATCACTACACACTGCTCTGGTGTCCCTTGGGAGGGGCAACTATCTAAAGCCACCACTCCCATCTTAGTGTGAATAACACCTCCTTTCTCGGTGTGGGATTGGCTGAGGTGTCAGTTTGATTGGACAGGTAGCAGAAGAAACAGAAAGAAAGAAAAAGAGCCCAGCATGAGAGAGGGCTGTGAGGTCCAGAGAAGCTGAGGTGTCTAGAATACCGTGTTTCAGGCATCATATTATTTTACCTGAGTGGTGAGAGGCTGGGAGTGGATTATGTCACAACACTGGGCCTCAATTTCCCTTTTTAATAGGGACCTATTGTCTAGAGGGGAATACAAAATTACAACATGAAAGTGGCCCTTCTTGTTCCAAAATGAGGACAAACCCTCCTCTTCCTTGTCCTCCCCCTCCCATCCACAGGCTCTGGGTCCTCCCTGCTACAGGAGTGTTCTACTCCACCCTCTTCCCATCTCTGCGCACAGGCCTGCAGGGGTGGGGAGCCTGGCCTTGGTGGGTGGGAAGTAGGGGTCAAGACTACAGGTGAGCTGATCTCAGCAACCCCAGTGTGCTCCACTGTCCCACAGGAAATCACACATTCAAAGATTAACATATAAAGAATGTGCAGTGCACACCCTAAGTGACCACAAGAGGCCACGCGTCCAGCAAGCAAGTTTCATTTTCACTATCTTGTGGCCTGGCTTTGTTCTGTCTCTGAAGCCCTTGGAATGAATCTTCCCAGTGGCTGGAACTGGCTGAGGGCGGCTGCGCTCTTGACCTCTGACTAGCCGCTGGAAGGCAGCCTGTGTCCCTCTAAGCATCTCCCTCCACCTTCCCAAAGACTCAGGTACCAGTACCAGTACCAGCATGCTCCTGGCTGGCCCTCTGCCCCGCTGGGAGATGATAAGCCCTTCCACAGAGGCAGTGTCTTCATCAGCTTGGGCTTTAGGATGGCAGCTGGGCTGGACTCTGTTTGCAATGGCAGCTTTCTCTTTGCCAGGGGCCAGGAGGGCAGTGACAGAAGGAAGGAGGAGATAGATAACCAGAGCCCAAACACAGAGGTCATACACAAAAGAAAAACCCCATCAGAAGTCTCTAGGGGAAAGGAGGGGCAGAGCCTGACCTTTGGTGTCCCCAAGCCTGAGCTCGAGGCCTGTGACAGACACTTCTGAGTGACCACACTTAGACTTTATTTTCTTTTTGATGATGCTTATAGAGCCCAAGGTCTTGTGCACACAAGTCTAACTGAGCCTAAACTGTTTTATTACCTGTAGAATGGGTACAGAATAATTCCTGTTTCATACTACTGAAGAAGGAACAAATGAGAAAAAAAAAGTCCCTTAAGAAGCAAACATTTGCCAGCATGATGGAAGGTAGCATACAATAGGAATATAATTTATGATTGTGATGCCTGTTTGGGGTGTTGCCACATTAGGGCTGCTGTACTATTTTTAAATCCAAAGTACTGTTATTTCTGTTGGGGCAAAATAACTGCAATTTTTATAATGGTAAAATAATAGGCTTTAACTGTTATGATTTATGTAATCCTACATGATTACTTACTACTATGTTCAAATAAATAAGAGTTAAAGTAAATTATTATTATATTCTAATAAACACTGAATACTATTATTTCTAAAGTTGTAAAATGTGAGGTCTGACTTAGTCGCACCATGAGATATACTGAAAAGAATCTATTCTGTTCAAAATTTTAGATCGTTTGTTTTGAGATAGGGTCTTATGTAGCCCAGGCTGGCCTATAATCACTATTTAGCCCAGGCTAGCTTCAAACACATGGCAATCTTCCTGCCTCAGCCTCCTAAGTGCTGGAATTACAGATGTGGGCTACTATATCCAGCTCTAAATGTCCAATCAAACAAATTGGGTTGTTTTAAGAGCATTTAAAAATATTTTATTTATTTATGTGAGAGAGAAAGAGGCAAACAAACTCCAGATGCATGTGCCACCTTAGATATCTGGCTTGTGTGGGTACTGGGGAATCGAACCTGGGTCCTTAGGCTTCACAGACAAGCGCCTTAACCGCTAAACCATCTCTCCAGCCCTGAAGAACATTTTGACCATAACCTTTTCTAGTGCAGATTGGGAGGCAGAGACAGGGAATCCTTGGGGCTCAGTGGCCAGCTAGTCTAGTGTAATCAGTGGGCGCTAGGTTCAGTGCAAATCACTTTTTTAAAAACTAAGATGTAGCAGGGCTGGAATGATGGCTGAGTACCTCAGTGGCATGAGGCTCTGGCATGCCATCCCATGTGCAAATAAATAAATAAAGCAACTAAGGAAGACACCAAATGCCCCCCTCCAGGCCCCACATATATGTGCATATGTATCTGCATACACACTTGTGTCCACACATAAGAATATGCACACACAAGTACATATACCACATACCCATACATGTAACAAGAAAAGGGGGAGGCATGAGCAAATGATAGGAGCCAGAGGGGAGATTGACATACAAATGGATTTTTTTATTTTAATTTTTTTATTGACAACTTCTACACTTACAGACAATAAACCATGATATTTCCCTCCCCTCCCCCACTGCCCTTCAGAACTCCACTCTCCATCATATCCCCTCCCTCTCTCCATTAGTCTCTCTTAATTTGATGTCATCATCTTTTTTCTTCTATTATGAGGGTCTTGTGAAGGTATTGCTAGGCACTGCGAGGTCATGGATATCAAGGCCAATTTCTGTCTGGACAGTTGCATTGTAAGGAGTTGAACCCTTCCTTTGGCTCTTACATTCTATCTGCCCCCTCTTCTGCAATAGTCCCTGAGCCTTGGAGGGTGTGATAGAGATGTTTCAGTGCTGGACACTCCTCTGTCCCTTCTTTTCAGCACTATGTTGCCTTTTGAGTCATCCCAGTGGTCATAGCCATCTGAAAAGAGAAGCTTATCTAACCAGAAGTGAGAGTAGCATTAATATGTGAATATAAACATTAAATGTAGTGCTTTCATGGCAGTTTGGTGGGAAAAATATATACATTTAGCCAGACAAGAGCAGGCTTTATACCCCTAAGGCTCATGACCTCCCCTGCCATAAGCTTTTGATTAGGTTTTCGGTACCAGGCATGTATTCCCTCTCATAGAGAGGGCCTTCCATCCAATTAGAGAGCAGTTGGTTTCCCCCAGAGCAGACATGCCACTAGTGCACCCGTTTGGTCATTTGGCCTGTCTGGCCAAACTTGAGGTTTCAAGTGTCCAATGTTTTCACCACTGATGATTTCTGTCTCCCATACAGCTGCATGCAGTGCAGCTTTTTCCAGCTTTATAACGTTTTACTTTTATTTATTTATTTATTCTAGATGGAGAAATAAGCAGGGAGAGAGAGTGAGCCAGGACCTCTAGCCACTGCAAACAAATTCCACATGCAAGCACCCTCTTGTGCATCGGGCTTACTCGGGTCCTGGGGAAATCGAACCTGGGTCTTTTGGCTTTGCAGGCAAGTGCCTTAACCACTAAGCAATCTGTCCAGCTCTGTGAGGGGATTCTTAAATGCACAAATGGTTTCTGGTTCACTGTAATTGGTTCTGGCTATTTGAGGGTTTTTACTTTGCTTGTGTTTACAGTGGCGGGGTCTTTGAGAAGTCTGTCGGTAGCAGCTCTCACCCCTCTCCAGAGTAGTGTGCCATTTCACAACTCCATTTGCTGAGGACACACAGGAAAGATTGTGCTAAGGTCCCTTCATAGCATAGATTCCAGTAACCGGAATCACAGTGCAGCTAAGAGCTAGGTTTTTATTGTTGTTTGTTTTCAGCTAAGTTCTCACTGGTTGTTAGTTCAGGCTGGCCTCTACTTTGCTATGGAGCAGATGGGCTTGGAACTGAGTTTCTCTTCCTTCAACCTCCTGACTGCTGGGATAGCAGGTGAACTTGGCCTTTTCCATGAATTCCAAGACTTGGGACCAATAGAATCAAACTTGAATCATGGTGTACTACCACGCCCAGCTTGGCCCGCTGTTGTAGGCATCATCCTCCCATGGGCACCTCCAGGACAACCGTCATTTTGTAGGTGAAGGGTGAGTTTTAGAGAAGTGAAATGACTAGTCCAAGGTGACTAAGCTAGGGCTGGGCATGCACACTTGCCAGTACTTGGACTTCAAGGTCGTACCTCTTGATACGGAGAATGCATGGTACATTGCAGTGTTTTCATTGTCCATGAGGGTAACTTCTCAGAGTGGTGAGTTTTGTCTATATGACTTCAAGCAGAAAAACAGGGCATAGGGGATGAAGCCAGAGAGGGGCTCTGAGCAGCCCGAGGAAAGAGGATCATCAGAGAGGAGCCACAGTGTCCCCTTGCGTTTCATTCCTGCAGTCTGGTATGTCACATACCCCAGTTCACAGACAGCAAAACTGAGACCCAGAGAAATTCAGCAATTTTGGTAAGGTCACAGAGTTGGAAAACAGTAAGGCTGGCTAATCTTTGCATGCTTGAACCTGGATTTTGCATTCCACTTAGCTGCTTTTTGTGTGGATGTCAGACAGTGGGGGCGGGTAGCATGTGAGTGGAATTGCTAAAATCCAAAAGTGCTGGCTAGTGATATAGCTCAGCAGAAGAGTGCTTGCTTGGCAAGTGCCTGGCCCTGGATTTCATCCCCAGGACTGACAAAATAACGCATCCCCAGTGACACAGGGCCACCAAATTCAAATTCGTTCCTAGTTTTCTAAAGCTTTAGAAGTCATGGAAATGCTCAACTTCCCAGAGATGTTGCCAAAATATTCTAAAGGAATGGACAAGGAAGCTTTTACTGATATTTTTGGTATTATACAAACAAGAACTGGTGCCAAGCAGGTAAAACGCTTACTAAGCAAACATGAGGACCTGACTTTAGATCCTCAGAATCAATGTAAAATGTTGGGCATAGTGGCACACACCTGTAATCCCAGAGCTGGCGAGGCAGACTGGGAATCCCTAGGGCTCATGGGCTTGCTAGTCTAGCTAAATTGGGTGAGCTCCAGGCTCAGTGGTAAATGCTGTCTCAAAGAATAAAGCAGAGAGTGACTGAGGAAGACACTTGATGTTGGCCTCTGGCCTCCCATACATGTGCACACACCTGCAGGCATATTTACACATGCATATCACATATACATAACACACATGGGTAAACACTCCACACAGCAAGAACAAGAATGGCAGAGTGCAACAACCACATGCACCTGTAAGGGCTTAGCTTCTGTGAATGTCTCTGAAGGATGACCTTAATTAGGTTAATTACGGTAGAGAGATGCAACTTAAAGGTGGGTAGCACCATTCTATGGGCTGGGCAGCTGGGCTATATACAAAGGAGAGAGCTGGCTGAGCACCAGCATCCAGAGCTCTCTGCTGCCTAACTGTACTGAATGTGAGCAGCTGCCTCCAGCTCCTGCCACCACACCCTCCCTACCTGATGGGCTGCAATCTGGAATTGTAAGCAGAAATGAAACTTTCCTCCTCTAAAATGACGTTAACAATCAGTGTAATATCTCTGGTATTTTTCAGGTATTTTGTCACAGCAATCGGAAAGTAACTGAGGGGGCCGGAGAGATGGCATAGTGGTTAAGCACTTGCCTGTGAAGCCTAAGGACCCCGGTTCGAGGCTCAGTACCCACGTAAACCAGATGCACAAGGTGGCACATGCATCTGGAGTTCATTTGCAGTGGCTGGAGGCCCTGATGCGACTATTCTCTCTCTCTCTTTCTCTATCTCCCTCCTTCTCTATCTGTTGCTCTCAAATAACTAAATAAAAATAAACAAAAGAAGAAAGTAACTGACACAATCCATTTTCGTTGTCCACTCTCCCTTTCTTCCTTCCTCCTCCCACCCCTCAAATGCTCCAGCAGTGCCCAGCGCCTGTCAGACGCTGCACCAAGCACGCAACACAGCTGATGAACGTTTTCTCTGCCCTCAAGGAGCCCACAGTCTCCATCAAATATAAAGTCAATGAGACAGTTGCAATTTATGGAGCAATTGTTCCTGCGTCTTCTTGGGGTCATCACATGACCCTTTGAAGGTTATGTGACGATGCTCCTGCTGGACACGAAAGGTACGGAGGTCTCATCATTCATCTTGACTCCTGACTGTCTAAGAGCGGCTCCAGACCTCCTGCCCAGCCAGGGCTCTTTGCCTCCCACATTGCCCTGCCCACTGGCTCCTGGCTGGCCTTCTTCCCTCCCTCCTCTGCATTCCAGTTGGTATTTGTTTATATTTCTCTTATGACACATTGTATCATATCTTGCATTTCCTTTTTATTTATTTACATAAACGTTTCCTTTCTGTATTATGAACCTCTCAGGCACAACATACAATGCTTCATTCAAAGCACAGTCACAGCATTTGCAGTGATGTGGGAAAATTGTCCCTTTGTGGGGATCCAGACTGCTGACTCTGGCCGCCAACGCTGGATATGAGTCTTACTGTCCTTGGTGTGGGCCCTTGGGCAAGTCACCTAGCCTCTCTGTGCCATGCCTCAGGCATCTTTAAACGGGGGGGGGGCTCTTTCCCCAGGGTTACTGTGATGGAAAAAGATGTTAATTTATACCTAGTGCTTAGAATGGTTGTAGGCACTCAAAATATTAGCTATTATTAATAATAATTATTATTGTCAACATCTCAGCAAAGAGTAAGTGTTTCCTAAATAGATGCCTGAATGACTAAATGTGGGATTCTTACAACTTCAGAATCACCCCACACAACGTTTGTTAGAGAGCTGGAGGGCTCCACTTGGCAGTAAAGCACGAGTACGCTTTTAGCAGACTTGAGTTCTAGTCTCAGCTCTGCCACTAACGAGACATATGTGTTGGGCAAGTCACCTAACCTGTTCACCATGTTGCGGTAGATGTTTTCTTTTAGGTTTAAAAGCCTGCCTTCATTCCTCCTGCCTGCCTGTTCTCGGTGTAGGTGGGTTTGATGGACCTTTGTATGCAGGTGTGATCAGAAGCCTGCAAGATGGACCTCTAAGATCCGTTTGTGAATGGATGGTGCCCGCAGTTCTGCACTTGCCAGCTTTGGTTATTAGCAGTGAGGATTCTGATACCAGATTTATAAAGTCAGCATTTGCTGAGTGGCCTATTGTGATGGGCTCAAAATAGCCTTACGCCTCTGTGCGGGGTATCAGGCCTTCTCCTAATACCCTGTAACTTCATACTCAAAACATCAGCCAGCTATTGTGTAAGTCCATTGACAGCAGGTTCTTGCTACAAATCCTGAAAGCTGTCTCTTGGATACCCTTAACGTATTCATAACATTGGTATTTATGTATTTATCTCTGAAAACCATAACCTTGGAAAAAGCATTTAGGGGAAAGAAGGCTGTAGTGATTAAAGAAAGCTCTGTTCATTTGAACAACATTAAATACAACTGGCATAATGACAACTGTGAGATCTGATAGAATATAGAGAAGGCTGCAAATAAAGGGCTTGTATTTTTCCCTGATGTAACATAATGGTCACATTTTTCTTTCACAATGGTTTTGCCAAGATAAAGAACAAATTATACTGATTTGATTGCTACTTAGAAATACTTAAAATTGAAAAAGACAGCAGGTGGGCCTGGTTAGAAAGGATGGTTATTTTAGCATAACAGATGCATGCATAAAACATCGCCCAGCCAATTTTTTAATCATAAGACCCCCCAAACTTTTTCTCTACTATTTTTCCTTGGAATATGAACAAGTGGGGGAAATAAGTAGGTCCTCTTTTAGGGCACTATCTGGGAACAAAGAGCCAGTTAATCCCAGAGAGCCTATTCCAGGGGTAATTTCTGAGTGGAAGTCAGTTGAAAGCCTGGCAAATTCCAGAACACAGGGCAAGCTGGACTCACGGACCATAGACACAGGAGCCAGAGGACTAGCAAGCAGTGTCCCAGGTCATAGGAAACAATGCTCTGCACATTTCTTTTTATTTGTTTGTTGAAACAAGGTCTCACTACGTAACCCAGGCTGGTCTTGGATTTGCAATCCTCCTGTCTCTGGGCTTACAGGCATGCCTCACAATACCTGACAACCCTGGGCCTTTCAAATAAATATATTTTTTTATTTATTTATTTATTTATTTATTTATTTATTTATTTATTTATTTATTTATTTGAGAGAGGGGAGAGAGAGAGAGAGAGAATGGGCACACCAGAGCATACAGCCACTGCAAACAAACTCCAGATGCGCCCCCTTGTGCATCTGGCTTACGGGGGTCCTAGGGAATCGAACCTGGGTCCTTTAGCTTTGCTGGCAAACGCCTTAACCACTAGGCAATCTTCTCTAGACCTTTTTTATTTTTGTATGTGTGTTGGTGTGTTTTCATGTTCATAGTATATGAGTGAGCTCACGTGTGTGCAGGTGCATGTGCACATGTGTGCAGAGGCCAAAGGTCAAGGTCAAATGTTTTCCTCAGTTGTTCTCTTTCTCATTCTTTGACTGTCTCTAACTGAACTCAGAGCTGATCCCATACCTCCATTCCTCTCATCTTGCACGGGTTCTGGGGATCTGAACTCAGGTCTGCTCGCTAGCACAGTTGTCTTCCAGTCCTACTCCTGGGCCTTGTGATTGCTGGGAAGGGGTGAATTTGGTTTCCAAGTCTTCATCCATCACTGGGCCTTCTCTGGTGGGAGAGAACCAGCAGCTAGCCTGTCTGGATTCTAAGAAACATGAACTTGAGATTATGGAATGAAGATATGCTCACTTACCAGTCCAGACGATGTCTCACAGGCTGGCAACCTGACTTTCCACTTCCATTGGTTCCATTTTCTCTGTTGGAAAGTGGAGGAGCCATGGACACGTGCAGTTGTTTGTTTAAAAAAATGATTAGCCAGGCGTGGTGGTGCATGCCTTTAATCCCAGCTCTCGGGAGGCAGAGGTAGGAGGATCGCTGTGAGTTTGAGGCCACCCTGAGACTACATAGTGAATTCCAGGTCAGCCTGGGCTAAAAAAAAAAAAAAAAAAAAAAAAAAAAAAAAGGAAAGAACACCTTTATTCTGGGTGAGTGAGTCAAGGAGCTGGGGTTCTGTAGGAAATGACAGGTTTCCACATGGCAGGCATGCAGCAGAGGTTAGCTTTGTCTTGCTTAACACAAGCCTTCTGATCTTTACTTTCAACCCTGCTAATGATGGTGGGCAGAGCTGGTGGCCTGAGGAAACAGAAACATTTTTGGCAGGAACCAAACCCAAACCCCAGGATCAGATGAAACGGATTCCCCAAAGCACCCGGATTCTCCTGGCCTAATGCTTTTTTCTTGGTTCCTTAATGTTGGAAAGCCATCCAATCAGTGTTTCTCTGAGTATTTGGCCCTAGTCAACTTCTCCAAAGGGCTCACATAGGCCAAGTCCTCTCTAATTTCCTTTACAAGCTTTAACAAAATAAATTTTTGATTGTAAGATAGTTTTATAGTCACAGAAGTTTCCCACACACCTTCTCCCAGTTTCCACTGAGGTTACTATTATACACAAGCATACTAACTTCAGAATTTAAAGCATTGTTTGATAGGTTATCAACTAAATTGACACTTTGATGCTTTATTCATATTTCCTTAGTTTACACCTCTTTCTCTTCCTTTCTTTTCTCCTTTTCTTTTGTTCTCTCCTTCCTTTCCTCCTTTACCCCCTCCATCCTTTCTTCCCTTCCCTTCCCTTTCCTTCTTCTTCATTCCTTTCTTTCTCTTTCTTTTTATCTTGAGGCAGAGACGCTCTGGGTTGTGCAGACTGGCCTTGAACTTGAGCTCCTCCTGCCTCCACCTCTCAAGGGCTGGGATCACAGATGTGCACTCCACACCCAGCATCCCATGAGGAACATCTCCTGATGTTTTGCTGTGGTGTCTTCTCTGGTCTCTAATAGTTTTTTAGATGTTTTAAAAGTTTTGGTGGCTGATAGTTCCAATGAGTACTGGTCAGGTATACAAGTAGAGTAATGGCAGCAGGGCTTCTGTGATGTTTTCCTCATGATTAGACTGGAGTGGGGTGGTTTGGAAAACGAAATTATAAATGAAGTGGTGTTTTCATCATACCTTATAAGGGACACACCACCAATATGATATCACTGTTGATAAGAGTCTTGATCCCATCACTAAAATGGCTTCTTCACATTTCCATGGTGTATGTTTTAGAAGAAAACGACCTTGTTCACTCTCATTCGAGGAGTGAAAAGTTTGGCCCATGTCTTGTTGAAGACAGAGTACCCACATAAGCTATTTGGAATTTTCTTACCTAGAATATCTGTCTTTTTTTCTTTGCTTTCTTCCTCCCTCCCTTCTGTCTTCTCTCCTTCCTTCCCTCCTTCTTTTCCTTCCTTCTTCACCTCCTTCCTCTCCCTTTATCTCTTGTTTCTCCTCCCCTCACTCTTTCTCTCCTCCTTTCCCCAGTCATTTATTTATGTCAATATGAACTCATAGATACTTATTTTATATTTTGGGCTATGAGCAGCGGTTATTTGATTCAATTTCTCAGATTCTTCCAGCTTTGACCATTGGGAACACATTGTGGTAGCTCTTGGGTCCCTTTGACATGCTTATCCTTTTATTTTTAAATATTTATTTGTTTATTTATTTATCTATCTATTTACTTATGTTTTTCAAGGTAGGGTCTCGCTCTAGCCCAGGCTGACCTGGAATTCACTATATAGTCTCAGCGTGGCTTTGAACTCACAGCGATTCTTCTACTTCTGCCTCCCAAGTGCTGGGATTAAAGACATGCGCCACCATGCCTGGCTTCCTTTTATGTTTTGATCTTGCTCTTGCTTTCTGTCCATATGAAATGTCCCAGGCTCATCCTGTATATTCCCTTTCCTGGCTCTTGAAGCAGCCATTTCGCCACAGAGTCCTGGTTCCTGTAACTGGAGAATGGTATTAGAACCCAAGATGGCAGAGCTAAGGATTGCCTTTTAAAAGCTCTCCTCTCTCCTGGTTCCTCTTTGTCTTACAAATACCTCCTCTTACTCCATGTCTGCAACAACATCTGCTTTCCTAATGGCCTGTCATCAGCCGAAGTTGCTACCTTTCAATCTAATATATTCCAAAGTCCCCAAATAAACGAAGTCAAGGAACCCTGGTCAGCCACTAGTGAAGTAATGAGGGCCACCATCCATGTCCAGCTCTGTCACTCCAATCTGGCATCACCAGTGACTAATGAAAACCACAGCTCCGTATTCTGGAAAGTGCACACCAGCTCCAAGTGGGGGAGGGAGAGTGTTGGGTCAAGAAGATCACCCACACAAAGCCCGCCACTGGGAAGAAAGAAGCTTCACCTCATTTGGAAGCCTTGGCAATGAGACTAAAAAGCCTACCTCACATGGGGTGGGTGAGGGCCAGTCACTGTTTAACAGATGTGGCTCCAGGCAGCGCGCGAGCTGGATCTGCCTGCTTTCTCTTGGGGATCTTTCTGCCTGGGTAGACTTTCTACCTGCCTGCACCCTTTGCTTTCAGAAGCCTTCTCCTTTCCATCTTCTCCAGTGGTGATCCTGAGTGCTGGAGGCCAGCATGAAAAGCTTTTAGGACAATCTCATGCATCAGCTTCTGGAATGTTCTCGAGGGTTGTGTGGGTCATGCTCCCATTATGTGTGTGCATCCTTTTTTATAGTGTCCCCATCCAATCTCAGTTTGAATTTTGTTTGTTTATTTATTTGAGAGAGAGAGAGAGAGAGGGAGGGAGAGAATGGGCACACCATGGCCTCCAGCCACTGCAAACAAATTCCAGACGCATGCACCACCTTGTGCACCTGGCTTTACATGGGTACTGGGGAAATCAAACCTGGGTTCTTTGGCTTTGTAGGCAAACACCTTGACCACTAAGCCATTTAATAGCTCTTTTTAATTTTTTTAAAATTATTTATTTATGAAAAAGAGAAGCAGAGAAAGAAAAGAGCGAGCAATCTCAGTTTGAATTTCTTCTCTGTCAGGGAAATTATTACCTACTCAAAAAATAATCTACAGCTTTGGGCAATGATAACCATTAGAAACTTCTTCTTATGGGGCTAAGGAGATAGCTTTATTAGTAAAGTATCTGCCTTGTACACCTGAGGGCCTGAGTGTGATCCCCATTACCCATGTTAAAACTAAAGGAATTAGAACAATAAGAACCTTCCTCTTGGATGCCCGTATATAAGAGATAACCCCCAATTAAGGGAGTGCATGGCCCAGACTGAAGTGCCCAGTAGAAGGTGGGGAAAGCTGAATCCTGAAATCACTGGCTCTGGCTGGTGAATCCCAGGACCGGAACTGGGTTACTGCTCACCCCCATGCAAACAGTCGGCTTGGGAGATCCATGAGGTCCCCAAAACAATGCAGGCCATTGTCAAGCACTTGGTTACACACTAGAGCTAAAATTCAAGACCCTATTGCTGAAGACACCACAGACTGTTGTCTCGTGACATGGAGAGACCATGTAGGAGCCGAGAGGAAAGCCAGTCCTCTCCTGCAAAAACCCTCACAGTGCTGGAAAATGGTTACAGGAGCTACTGGGTGATAATGGTCACCAACATCATGAAAAGCAAGGGACCCTGCCAGCCATGCAATTAAGCAGCTGGACAAGAAGTACACACCTGTGCACAATGGTACACAGTTTTTGTGGGTAACCAACTGCCCTCTGGTGGGACAAGAAAACCTGCTCAGTGGGAAAGAACTCATAACTGGTACTGGGAACGAAGTCGAAATCCACAAACCCCAGAGAGAAGCCTCCATTGCTCTCTGAGTAAGTAGAGTGGATATCCGCATGAAAATGTCTCTCAAATTTCTACGTATATCCCCCTTAGTCAAAGCTGCTCTCACCCTTGTTTGGAGAATATGTTTTATTTTACAGATGGCAGAGGACACTGGGGAGATCCAAGATCCATCAATATGACAAGAAAAGATAGTCAACTGCCAGCCATGAGTTGTGTGACCTCGACCACATTTGTGGGGGCGTCCAGAAGAAACTGCAGTGACATGACTATTGCTCCCAATGCCAGCCTGATAACCACCTCCAGGGAAGCAGCAGCAAACGTGGTGGTGAACTGAAACACATCTTAACAGAAATACGTGGCCACCGAGAAGTCAACACGCAAACAAACTGCCAGCACACCTGCCAAGGCTCAGGGGTCGCTGTGGAAGAGGGAGCGGGAAGATTGTAAGAGCCACAGGGTGGGTAGACATATCCTGAGGCACAGACACCCCCTCCAGAGACTGACTGAGGCCCTAATTACCCCACCATGAGCACCAATAACCCTATTGAGTAGGGCCCTCAGGGAAATGGGAACAAGGGGGAGGAAAGGGGGTGAGGGTCTATAAGACTCTAATCTTTAATGGTGATAAAAAGCCAGGGCTGGAGAAATGGCTTAGAGGTTAAGGCACTTGTTTGCAACTCCAAAGGACCCAGGTTCGATTCCCCAGATGCATAATAAGATGGCGCATACATCTGGAGTTCATTTGCAGCAGCTGAAGGCCCTTGTGTGCCCATTCTCTTTGTATCTGCCTTTCACTGTCTCTCTCTTTCTCTAGTAAATAAAATAAGATATGAAGATGTTAAAAAAACAAAAAGCTAAGTGTGATAGCAATCCCAGCACTGGAGACTTGGGGAGCAGATCCCTGGGGCTAGCTGGCCAGCCAGCCTAACCTCATGAGCGACCATTGAGCGACCCTGTCTTAAGAAAGGTGGGTGTTCCTGAGGAATGACACTTGACATTGTCCTCTAGCATCCACACATACATGCACACATACACGTGAGCACCTACATACATATGAACACACAGGTGTACTCTCTCTCTCTCTCTCTCTCTCTCACACACACACACAATCAATTAATAAAAATAAAGGCAATTTTATGTTCCTCTTAAATATGCCCTAAGTAGTATTCTCTTACTGAGGCTACTGGTGTCTCTCCCAGGACTGCCACATGGAAGAACTTAACTCCTTCCACACAGCCACCCTTCATATATTTGAAAGAACTTTCCTTTAAATCGAATTCTATATCATGAACATTTTCTGTCTTTAATATCCTTTGAAAACATGATCCTTAAAGGCTTCATAATATCCCATTGTAGTTATGCACCATAATTTATTTAACCATCCTCTTATTGTTGGTACGGAGATGGTTTCCAATTTGGGGTTATTATATATAATATGCAGTGAATGTCGTGTGTATCTTTGTCTGTATTTCAATGATTTCCTCAGGGTGGATTATTAGAAGTAGTGTTAGTGGGCCAAAGGGTAACTGTTAGATTGTATTTTGACAGAAAGTAGAGCTTTACTGTTCTATAGAGAGATCTGGGTATCGTGTGATATGAATGCTGAGATGATATTGTTGAGTGGTTTGTGGAAGTCAAGGATCCTCGGTTGTTACTGAAATGTGGGGTAGAGTAGATCATTCTTTGTGGAAGAATGGTGCTTCCCCGTTTTGAATTGCAAGCAAGCAGCTAATGTTTAAAGTAAAATTAACGCGACGTTTGGGTGGGATTGCATACTTCTGTCGGTGAGACTCCTGGCAAGTTAAAACTACCCTCTGTAGATGGAAGCATGCTGCAAGCAAGGCTGTGTGAAGACACATTTTTGAGACCAAAGTCAAGCTGTCCACAGTAATGTATGGAGAAGCTCGCCTTTAGCACACTGGAAATATTGGGAAGATGGGAGGTGTCATGCATTCCGATGGAAGGATTACCGAGGAGTGAAACTAGATAAACGGACAGACTGATTCTAGAATGGACTCTGAACAGGAAGAAGGGTCTTATTAAGCTTGCTCTGTGCATTTTGAGTGATGGAGAGAGTCAATGGTGTCTTGACAATTGTTTTTAAAGGATGTGAGATGAAACTAATGGAATGATGCATTTTGAAATAAGATGGTAACTGAGATGACATGTGTTCTGAGGTAGGATAGAGGCATTGGCATGTGAGAGAGCTAGGATTAAGTCTGGTCTTTTCCACACATAGCCTGGTAACCTGGCATTAGCTCGAGTCTCTAACCTCAGCTTCCTCTTCCTTAGGATTCTTTAAAAATTTTTTTTGTTTATTTTTATTTATTTGAGAGTGACAGACAGACCAAGAGAGAAAGAGGCAGATAGATAGAGAGAGAATGGGTGTGCCAGGGCCTCCAGCCACTGCAAACGAACTCCAGATGCATGAGCCACCTTGTGCATCTGGCTTACATGGGTACTGGGGAATCGAGCCTCGACTGGGGTCCTTAGGCGTCACAGGCAAGTGTTTAACCTCTAAGCCATCTTTCCAGCCTGGATGTTCTTGCTGTGAGGATCCTACAGGATACAATGCAAATAGCAGTTTAAGATCTATCCCATATCAAGTGCTGGTTAGCTCTCACCCTTGTTGCCATTCTTGCCCAAGTGTGCCACGGAGAATTTTAATATCTATTAGACTATGGTAAGCAGGAGTCAAGACCAGAAGTAAAGGCAGTGTTGACTTCTTTCATTGACATCAATAGTGTTGTTCACACAGATTCTATCCCAGATGGTCAAGGTCTCAATGTAGAAATCCTGAAGCATTCGAAAGAGTTTGTGCTACATAAAAAGAGTCAAATATGACCCCCTGATTAGGAAAGGGTTGAGGAATAAGGAGAACTAATGTTTGTTTTCTTCTTGAACTTTTGAATTTTAAAGAACATTTTATTGTGGTAAGAACAGTTCATGTGAGATCCATCCTGTTAACAAATACATTATGTCTACGACACATTATCACTGACAGATCGATTACTTCGGTACTTTCAGTGTGGCCTATTTGGGATCAAGGCCTTCACATACCTCACTTCAATGTGTCTTTAGAACAATGATGTGAGATGGTATTTATAACTGTATCTCTATTTTGTTTTCATAGGTCTAGAAAGTTCTAGAACCACACAAACCTCCACCATGCATAGCTTACTGAGAGTAATGTAAGGAGCAGCTTGTTGCATGATCTTGGATATACCTTTGAAGTCTCAACTTGTTGCTGCTATTGTCAGAAAATAGCAATGGTTACCAAAAAGCAAAAAAGAAGCCTAACCAAAATGTGATATTTTCCCCACGTTGATAATTTACTTTATTCACTTGAATTGTTTCTAAAAGACTTTGGACACAGGGCTGAGGAGATGACTTGCTCAAGTGCTTGCTGTAGAAGCATGGGGACCTGAGTTGTGACCCCCAGCACCCATGTACAAAGCCAGGGCTGGCAGCTCACGGGCTTCTAATAGTGCTGAAGGGGAAGGGACAGGGGGATTCCTGGGCTTACTAGTCAGCCAGTCAAACCAAAAATAAAACTGGCATAGACTCCAGGAGACCTTGTCTCTCGGGAATAAGGTGAGAAAGCAAGCGAGGAGAACACAGAGCTTGTGTATCTGTACGCACGTGTGTGCATGCTCACCACATACTACACACACACACACACATACACATACATATATAAACAAAAACACTTCAAACTCCACTGCCCTCAACCCATGCTCAAAAGACAGAGATTAGGCTTCACACAGATCTGGGGTAGGGCATAAATGGTCTAATAACCAAATAACCATCCCTCTTCAGCCCCCCTTCCCCTGTTCCTTACAGTTCTGGTACAGGGTTCTCCTGGGGACCCTATATGGACTTCTTTTAGAGGTGACAGGCTAATCTCTCTGCTCGGCTTCCCAGCCTCTGCAGTCACCACCAGGACTCTTGATCAGGTGGCCCTCTTTCAAGTTATAGTGGGAATATAGGGTCTTGAGAGGGAGTCAGGCAGCTTTGTTAGGCAATTAGGGTGCCTGGATCCCTAAAAGTACAGGCAGGAATGACTACCCTTGCAATCTGCACTTGCTAGAGATCAAAGGATCTGACTTTTTTATGTGTTGCCTAAAGGAGTTCCCTAGATGTGTTTTTCTACAAACAACCTAAACCAACGTCCCCCCAACAGGGAGGTCCCCTTTCCTAAAATTTAAATCTAATCCTGACATTGTAGTTGGTCAAGTTCAGCCCCCAGAACTTGGTATCATGGCTCGGTTCTTCCTGAGTCAGACCTATTAGCTAGCCTAATAGGTCTCCCTGGCTCACCTGAGCCCGAAGGTGAAGCCCACCACAATAAGGTTATAAATAGATGCAGACCAGGGAGCAAGCTCTCTTGGGGCTGACTGACCATCACTCCTGAACCTCCAAGTTCTGGTGAGTTTCCCCTCATCTGAGTCCAGCTGGGAAAACCCCCTTGATCTCTACTCCCACTGGCCGGTCTACCCCTCCAGCCCTCCTCCACACGGCAGGAGCTCTTTGCACGTTCTCTTCTTTCTTCTTCTCTAACTCCCTTTTCATGTTTCCTCCAGGCCCACATGGGCTCTCAGACCACGTGGGTGTATTCATTTTTCTTCCCTCGGTTCTATACATCTTTCAATAAATGTGGTAATTTAATAATTATCCTTCTCAGTTTGCTTGGCCCAATTCTTTGGTTAAATACAAACACCAACTCAGGGTTTGGGGATTAAGGATTTTCCTGAACTCCCCATAGACCCATATCAGTCTCTCCCCAGGGGGAATGCCATTTCTGCTCCCACAACTCTCCATTCTAGCCATGAAATGCCATTCCTACCTCCGTCCTCCCACCCCATGCCCTAGTTTTAAAGCTTCTTATTTTAAAATTTTCAGAAATAGGGTTGGAGAGATGGCTTAATGGTTAAACACTTGCCTGTGAAGCCTAAGGAACCCGGTTCAAGGCTCCATTCTCTAGGACCCACGTAAGCCAGATTCACAAGAGGGCGCATGCATCCGGAGTTCATTTAAAGTGGCTGGAGGCCCTGGCATGCCCATTCTCTCTCTCTACTTGCCTATTTCTGTATCTTCCTCTCTCAAACAAACAAATAAATAAATAAATAAAAATCAAACTTTCAGAAATGTATACAGCTTCTTTAAGATCCAGAGGTAGAAAGAATGGAGGGTTGTAAAGTGACTGTAGCTGGACCGCCCCATTCCCAGCATCTCCTCTATGCATTACTCTCTGGAACTGGCCTCTCACCCTCTTTGAGGAGTTCGTGGTGTTGGGCCCATCATGGCTGTGGCCTGCCTGCTCTCTGAGCTCTTCTTGGGTCTCTGCTCCTCTCTGACTACAACCATATGTGGACTCTGCCCTGCTCCCTGCCCTGTCCCTGACAGCTTATTTCAGGATTCTCCCCAGCACAGCCTGCTCTGTGTGCCCAGCTTCTGTCCGAGCTGAGGATTGTTTCAATGCCTTTGTGTGACTCCTTCCCCACTCTATATCTCCCCTTTGTGAACTCAGCATCCTCTCCTGAGCTGTGCTGGGAGAAAATACAAGCCTCAAGGCTAAGGGAAACAACCGTTCTGTTGCTCCTCAGCTCAGCAATCTGCTGGGGCCCGTGGGTTGGTCTGTCTCTCTGCTGGGATAATTTCCAAGTCAGTTTGATTCAAGGTGAAACTCTGATCTTCATCTGCCTTCTTGATAGCTCCAGAATCTCTTTTTCTTTTCTTTTCTTTTCTTTTCTTTTCTTTTCTTTTCTTTTCTTCTCTTTTCTTTTTTCTTCTTTTCTACTTTTGCGGTGTGTGTTCGTGTGAGCAGGTGTGTGTGGTTAGAAGACAACCTGTGTCCATGGTTCCCTTCTACCTTGTTTGAGTTAGAAACTTCTGCAGTTTGCCTCTGCATATACAAGACTAACTGGATAACGAGTTTCTGGAGATTATCCTGTCTCAATCTCCCGTCTCACCATAGGAGTGCTGGATTACGGACTTGTGCTACCATGTCCAGCTTTTTGTGGGTGCTGGAATCCAAACTCAAGCCCTCTTACTTATTGAGTCATCTCCTCAGCCCCCTTTTTTTCTTTTCTTTTCTTTTCTTTTCTTTTCTTTTCTTTTCTTTTCTTTTCTTTTCTTTTCTTTTCTTTTCTTTTCTTTTCTTTTCTCTTCTTTCTTTTCTTTTCTTTTCTTTTCTTTTCTTTTCTTTGAGACAAGGTCTCATGTATCCCAGGCTGGCCTCATACTTGCTATGTAGCCTAGATGACCTTAAACTTCTGAACTTCCTGCCTCTGCCAGCCAAGTGCTAGTATGAGAGTTGTATATCACCATGTCTGGTTCATTTGGTACTGAGGTTTGAACTCAGGTTTCATGCATGCTAGGTAAGCATTCTACTAGCTGAGCTACATTCCTATCTACCTATTTCTCATGAGATCTATTGGAGACTCATGAAATAAAAGCCCTGTGGTTCAAGCCAGCATGCCTGGATGCCTCTAGACCATCAGGAAGCCCCTTTCTGGATCTGTCATTTATCCAAATACATTGCAGCTCATTCCAAGAGAGATGTTAGGAAAATGCTAAAACAATGGCTGTCTTGTCAGAAATAGGAGCAAGCAGATACTAAGTGGAGTCAGCCAACTCATGTTCTCATGGACAGACCAGCTTCTCACTTCCTAGCTGAGCAACACTGGCGAGTCACCAAAAGTCACAGAACCTTCGCTTCTGCACCTGTAAAAGAAGGATGAAATGGAGACCTTTCTGATGGTGTTGGTTTGAAAATTAAATAAAATAATGAACTTGAAAGTGTATTGTGAAATGTCAAATGTTTTAATGTTAACTATTAATAGTAATGTGTATTATTATTAGCCCACGATTCCACAGGATGCTTTAGCAACAAAGAACAGAAACTCAAAGTCCAGCTGGTTTAATAACAGGGAGATTTATTCCCTCATATAACTAAAGATGTAAAGGTAAATCAGGCTTTAAGGTTGGTGGGTTCAGTCCCTCAGGGGATGTTGCCAGGGACACGGGTTGCTTTTGTCCCTGTGTTCCGCCATCTTGGTATTAGCTTTATCCTCAGCCTGGTCTAAAATGCTTAGCAGGTTTGGGCCTCATGCAAACACAGCAGGTTCTGAGGAAGCAGAGAGCTCTGTCCTGGGAGCAAGAAGGCTTTCCCCATACCCTCTGTCAGTTTTCTCCTCACACTTATTCTCTAGAAATTGGTTCGTATGCTTATTGCAAGAACAATCAATGGCAAAGGAGCACTTGGACTAGTGGGGAGGAGTGGAACCAGACCATATGGAGGATACCAGGATGTATTATGCAGCTTTTTGTTGCTGTGAAACAGTACCTGAGATAAATAATTAACTTAAAAGAGAAGGGATTAATTTTGTGGGGGTTTCAGAGGGTTCAGTCCTGTCTTTTGGCCCTGCTGCTTTGTGTTGTCTGCTCACCTCACAGAGTCCAGGACGTGAAAGAATGCAATGGGACGTGGGGTGCCAATACCATCTTCCAGGGTACACCTCCAATGACATAACTTCCTTCCACTAGGCCCCACCCACTAACTAAAGGTTCCAGACCCTCTCAGTAGTGCCGTCTGTTGGTGGCCAATGTTTCCAAACCACATCATGGACCTTATGAAAGTCTATTAATGAAGATGGGGAGAATGGGTGCTGAGGATCCCAAGGCAGAATCACACACAAACTGTGGATGTTGTCGTTGCCCTTAGACTCTGTGCTCTAGAGGCAGGGATGCTATCCATGGGGTCAGGAATTCCCAGTGCCTCCCACAGCACCTGACACATTATGTTTGCTCCATCAATATTTGTTGAATGAAGTAAATGACAGTCAACATGAGTTTTGATGGGGACACCACCACTTGCAGGAATGTTTTGGCATGGACCTCACTATGTAATAGGGTCCTCATTCTGAATGCCAGGGCATTTTTTTTTTCATTTGTTTTTGCTTTTAGCACTGAATACAAAGCCTCCCACATAAGAAGTGCTCCCTAAACACATGTTTAGCGAATGAATAACACATATTTTGCAGAAGGAACTGGATTTTCAATGCCAGCAACACGTATTTACAGTTTCTTCCATTATAGATATTGGGATGCATAAGCATTTTCTAGCTCTTAACTCCTATAATCATCAGAGCTGAGGAACCGGGCACTAGCATTACTCCTATCGTAAGGGGAGGTCTTGGTATGTAGCCCAAGCTAGGCTCAAACTTGAGACCCTCTAGCCTCAGCTTCTCAAATACTGTGATTACAGGAGGGGTCCACCATGTGAATACCTGCTCTTAACACAGTGTCCCACATAACTACTTGTCGATTCTGGCCTTTGGCCTTTCCTCTCTTGACCTTCTGGGAATTGAATAAAGGACACTTGTGCAGTGAAAGAGCTGAGTCTCCTTCTACCTGATCTCATCTCCAGTGCTGGCTGTGAGGAAAGTATCAGGACTGCATGCTGGACACATGGTGAACCAAGGAGGACTTCAGGGCAGCCAGGTCAGCCCATGCTCTGTCTCCTGGATTGATCCCAGACCTGGGTCACTTCCTGTCCATCTTCCTTGACAGAGAGTTGACCCTGCAGGAACACAGCTGTTTGCCAGAGAAGCCTGTTATATATGATCATTTATCAGAGAGTACCCATTCACACCCCTTCCCCATTTTTCAAGAAATTGGACTATGTCAGGGGCTGAGCTGTGCATAGCCAGGGGGAGTCAGGCTGCATCTGTGGAGGTGTTGCTATTGTCTGGCTGACTCACCTGTTCATTTTCAGGGTCAGTGTGTTCTCAGGAAGTCCCCGTTTAGGTTCCTCTGAGATATCTATGGAGAATTGGCCTGTATTTGAGCATTTTGTTCCATGCCCCAGACTTGGTTACAATGTCAAAAGAATATTGGGTTAGATTTCTCAGTGGGTAGAGTTCTTGCTGTGTAAGCATGAGGACCTGAGTTCAAATCCCTAGTACTCACATAAAAATTTCAGACATTGTGGCATATGCTTGTAATCTCAGCATGAGGCAGAGACAGGAGGGCCCCTAGGCCTTGTTGACCAGTTAGTCTAACTGATTTGGTGAGCTCTAGATTAAGTATAAGACCTTGTCTTAAAAAAATAAGGTGGGAAGCAACTAAGACAGATATGCAATGTCAACCTCTGGTTTCCATATCCATGCCTACACACATATGACCATCTACACACACATGTAAACCCACACACATGCAAACACATATAGGCATACATGCATATCACACACATGCACATGCAAAAATAGGAAGGGAGATTGATGAAATAACAATGAAAACAGAGGGTGTGCTCTTAGAGTGAGTAGGTCAGAGCTTCCAGTTCATTCCCCACCTCCCATTTTTCTGGTCCCAGTGTCACTGCTCCTGGCTTGGGGATGTCTTGACCCTGCATGAATGCTGCTGAAGCAGACTTTTGCTCCGCCTTCCTGAATGGTCCCTGGGTCTCCAACTCCCCGATCCCCTGCTCCAGAGGGTGTGTATCCAGAGTGAATAGGCCAGAGCTTTTGGATCCTTGCCCACCTCCCAGTTCCCTGGTTCTGGTACTCCTGTTCCTGGCTTGGGGCTGCCTGGACCCTGTGTGCAGGCCTTTTGCCCCACATTCTTGATTGACCTACCCCTGTGTCTCCAACTCCAGATTCCCTGCTCCCAAGGGTGTATGCACAGAGTGAGTAGGTCAGAGGTCCCTGTTCGTTCCTCACCTTCCAGTTCCCTGGTCCCAGTACCTCTTCTTCTGGCTTGGGGCCACCTGATCCCTGTGTTTGTGCCTCAGAAGTAGATCTTTTGCCCTGGATTCCTGACTGACCAGCCCCTAGGTCACCAAATCCCTGTTCCCCCAAGCCAGAGGCTGCATGGGCCACTGTGGGAGCTGGGCTCTTGCCCCTGGATCCCCAGCTTTGAGGTTTCTGGTTCCCCAGCCCCTGGTTCCTCTGTACTGAAGAGTACTCACAGCGGAGTGAGTAAGCCAGAGTCCCAGTTCCCCACCTCCCAGTTCCTCAGGTACCTTTGATGTACTTGCAATCTCCACAATCTGAACATCTGTGGTTATAACCCTGTCCTACTCCAATCTGGTTCACATTTAAAACAGAACACTCACTGAAGATCCTACAAGGACAAATATGTGTTTTCTTCTCAATAAAATAAAACTTTTACCCCAAGATGGGCAGACCACAATGAAAAAAAAAAAAAAAACCCAAATCAGCCACAATTAAAGTCAGAAAACTCAGAGATCTCCACCAAGGATGCCTTGTTCCACAGGGGAAGACTCCAATGAAATCATAGAGAAAACAACAGAAATTGAATCCTAAAATGAAAACACAACAAGCTGTATGACCCTGATCAAGAGAATTACTGAACTGGAAGCAAAGAATCAAAAAACCAACAATCACATGAATGAAACTGAGCAGAATCATCTTTGGTCTTTTGTCAGCAGGCCTAACTTAATTGAAGAAAACCAGAGAAACCTCAAAAGAGACATAATGGATTTAAGGTGAGTCAACAAATAGAGGATCTCAATAACCAGCTGATTAAGCTTAATGAAGACATGATCAAATACAAGCATGAACTCCAGGAAGCATCAAGAAAATCAGTCCTTGAACTGAAATTGTACTTCAAAAAAGAGATGAACATGACACAAAATAACACAACTGAAAACAAAAATTAAATAGAGCTTTTAAAAACCTCTCTATAACCCCTCACCAGAAGAATCACTCATGTGGAGGACAAAACCTCTGAAATGGAAGACAAGACAGAAGAAATTCATAGGGAGTCCAAAAACTTTGCTAAGTTCAAAAAATCATACAACTAGAACACCTGGGTACTGTGGGATACCCTAAAACGGCCAAATATCCAGATCATGGGTATACCAGAAGGAGAAGAAATTCAGGCCAGAGGCATAGAGAACATATTCAACCTAGTTATTGAAGAAAATTTTCCCAATCTCTCACAAGAGAGGCCTATACAGACACAAGAAGCTCACAGAACATCAAAAGACAGGACCAAAGGGAAAACTCTTTGAGTCACATCCTAGGTAAAACTCTTAACAATTAAAACAAAGAAAGTGTGCTCAAAGCAGCAAGAGAGAAACACCTCACTGCAAACAAAGGCAATCCCATCAGAATTACCTCAGATTTCTCAATGGAAACCCTGAAAGTCAGAGGGCCTAGAATGGAACACTTCAAAGTCTAAAAAACTATGGTTTCCAACCCAAACTACTGTACTACTCTGTGAAAGTATCCCTCAGATGGTGAAAGTAAAACCCCATAAAGCACCCTACCATGGCAGGGATTAAATAGAACCTCACAGTTATAACCTTAAATATGAATGGTCTTAACTCACCCATTAAAAGACACAAGTTAACAGGGTAGATCAGAAAAGTGTACCCTTCTATCTGCTATCTTCAAGAAACCCATCTCACTACTAAAGACAGACACCTCCTCAGGGTGAAAGGATGAAAAATGATATCCCAGCAAATAGAAGTAAGAAACAATCAGGTGTTGCTCTATTAATCTGATGAAATCGACTTCAAACCAAAAGTAATCAAAAAGGACAAAGAAGGCCACTTCTTACTCATCAAGGGAATGATCCAACATGAGGACATCACAGTCATAAATCTATGTGCACCAAACACAGGTCCACCACAGTTTATAAAACAAAACCTACTTGACAACAAAATGGAAATAAACATCAACACCATCATAGTGGGAGACTTCAATACTCCACTATCATCAAGAGACAGATCATCCAAGCAGAAAATCAACAAGGAAATAATAGAGCTCAATAACATCATAGATCAACTGAATCTAACAGACATCGACAGAACTTTCCACCCCAACTCTACAGAATCCACATTCATCTCAGCAGCCCATGGAACCTTCTCCAAAATAGGTCATATATTAGGCCATAAAGCATGCCTCCATAAATTCAGGAAAATGGATGTAACTTCCTGCCTCATATTAGATCACAAGGATTTAAAGCTAAAAATTAACACCAAGAGACACATCAGAGGGCTAGAGAGATGGCTTAGTGGTTTAGGCATTTGCCTGCAAAGCCAGAGGATCCCGGTTCCACTCTCCAGGACCTACTTAAGCCAGATGCACAAGGGGGCACATGCATCTGGGGTTTGTTTGCAGTGGCTGGAGGCCCTAGTGCACCCATTCTCTCTCTCTCTCTCTCTGCCTCTTTCTCTCTCTCAAATAAATAAATAAATATATTTTTTAAAAAGAGACACATCAGGAATTCTACCAGCTCATGGAGACTTAACAACACACTTTGAGACAATGAATGGGTTGTACAAGAAATCAAAAAAGAAATTGTAAAATTTCTAGAATTGAATAATAATGAAAACACAACTTACCAAAACTTATGGGACACAATGAAGACAGTCTTAAGGGGAAAATTCATATTGCTAAATGACTTAATAATAAAGATGGAGAGTTCCCAAATTAATAACCTATCTGTCCACCTAAAGGCATTGGAAAATAAAAAGGATCCAGCCCTAAGAGCTCCAGATGGAAAGAAATAATCAAAATAGGAGCAGAAATAATGAATTGGAAACCAAGAAAACAATTAAGAAAAATGATGAAATGAAGAGCTGGTTCTTAAAAAAAATAAACAAGATTGATAAACCCTTAGCTAATTTGATCATATAAAAAAAGAGAAGTCTCAAATTAACAAAATTAGAAATGAAAAGGGAGAGGTCAAAACAGACATTAATGAAATTGGAAGAATCATCAGGACTTACTTCTAAAACTCCACAAAATTGGACAATCTGGGAAAAAATGGGTGAATTCCTAGACACATGCCATCTACCAAAACTAAACTCAAAGCATATTAATCTCCCAAACAAACTTATCACCTCCATCAAGAAAGGTAATCAAAAACCTCACAAAAAGAAAAGTCCAGGCTTGGACTTTTCTCAGGTGAATTCTATCAAACCTTCATTGAAGACCTGAAACCAATTTTTCTCAAATTGTTTCTAAAAGGGAATCCTCCCACCTCCTTTTATGAAGCTGGCATCACCCTAATACCAAAACCAAACAGAGATACAACAAGAAAAGAAAACTATAGGCCGATATTCCAGATGAATTTAGATGCAAAGATCCTGAACAAAATTCTCACAAACTGAATTCAGAACACATCAAAAGTATTATCCACTGTGATCAAGTGGGATTCATCCCAGAGATGCAGGGATGATTCAACATATGGAAATTGGTAAACATAATACACCACAGAAATAAACTTAATCACAAGAACCACATGATCATTTCAATATATACAAAGAAGACCTTTGACAAAGTATAACATCACTTCATGATCAAAACACTGGAGAGAATAGTCATGGATGGTTTATATCTCAATACCATGAAAGCTAAATATAAAGCACCTAAAACCCAAATAATACTTAATGGAGAAAGACTCAAGGAGTCAAAGATTATGCTCTCCAATGACAACTCCCACTAGTCTTTGGGTAAAAGAGGGGCTATAGCCATCAAACTCTCCCTAAATTAATAATGCTTATCCAATTTAACCAATGCTGACTTCACTGTCCGTTGGAGAATCTGTTTTTCTTTTTCAGAAGGTAGTGAGACCCAATGGAGATAAGTCATCCCTCTTATCTGAGCCAAGGCCCAGGCAAAACCACAGAGGAATTGTGGAGATGCGCAAGAGTCTCTGCTTCCATGGCGAGCCTGACAATCAGCACCAGGGTGAAGGAGACAGACTCTGAGGATACACAACACCTACCAAAGCAGACATCCAGAGGCTCCCTAAAGCTCATCACTGAAGTTGATTTAAAACACACATACCAAGGCTCAGGGGTTTTTCAGAAAGGGGGAGAAAAATTATAAGAGCCACAGGTTGGGATGTCATGCCCCAGAGGCACTGCCTCCCCCACCCCAATAACTGACTGCTGCTCCCACAATGCATAATCCACAACCCTATGGGGAATACCAGCAACCCCACTGAGGAGGGCCCCCTGCACAATGGGGTCGGGGAGGAGGGAAAAGATGGTACTAACATATGATGTATCCATACAAAGTATGTCCTTAATTAAAAATTAAAAAACAATAACATTAACAGCAATAAATCATTCATTGGTCATTTCTCATGAGCCAGGTACCATTCCGTTTTAGTGCTCTAAATGCTTTGCAGGTATGCCATCAGTTATTTCTAGAAACAAGGGCCTCTTTTAGACTTCACTATGTAGATAAGGAAACTGGGTCATCGAAAAGTTCTGACACTAGTAAGTGACCATGCTAGGCTTCAAGCCCAAACATCTGGCTTTGGAGATCATGCCCCCAGTGATCATCCATGTTCCCCGGGCCCTCGAAAGTGCAGGCCCTAGTCTTAGGACTACTCCTGCGATGTCACATTTAATCCTCTGTGTAGCCAAGACAGTCAGAGCTATTGGAATCCAAAGGAACTGAAGCTGAACAAGGTCAACTGGCAAGCTCAAGGTCTCATAGCAGTTAGGATTCAAATAGTGGCTGATTTTCTTAGTCCTTAACCACTGTGTCTAATGTCCCCTCGTCCCCTTTTATAAGAGGTATGATTGAGTTAGCAGAAACAGTTCAACCCAGTTTGTTCCTTGAGTTAACATCCTGCTACCATTCCAAGTTTCTTCTCGGTGAACTTCTGTAGGTCCAAAAGGAATGCGTCATGCACCTGAGGCATAGAAAGTACTCCACTGATTTTCTCCTTAGGGTTCCTTTGGGTGGAAGGAGCCTCCTGATGTTACTATGTCCAGTTTCTGACCTCCAGGGGGCACTGTCTCCAATCCACTCCTCTGCCTTGATGTCTTTCTTCTTAATTCTTTCCAGGGAAGGTGGGAGGGAGAACCCTCCATGTATAGATACACAGGACTGGCTTTGACAGGTTGTCAGGGTGAGTTAAGTGCCTAGAAGCCTAGAAGTGTAGGTGACGGAACATTTATACAAGGACTGCATTGGGGAGAGGCAGCCCAGTATCCGGCCAGTCCCGCCAGCCTCCCCCCTGCCCCTGCCCACTGATGCCAAATGCAAGTGACAGCCTGGAAACAATTTGTCCAGTCTGTGAGTAATGTCTAGTAACTAAATGCTAATTAATTTGCTCTTGCTTTTGAGTTAATTTGTGGGGTGTTCTCTTCACCAAGTACATTTTAATTAAGAAGAGTAAAACAAATGACAAAGTAATTTCCAAAAAATTAATTTTCAGTAAACACAGGCCATTGTTTCTCTTTGTGTGGGTAATAAAAGTTAAAGTGGAGCTCCCTGGCACCCCTCCTCCAACTCCCCCACCTCTAAAGAGGAAGTTTGAGTCCAAGCCAGGCTCTTGGAGCCTAATGGCAGCAGTGCAAATTGGTATCTGGGCAGGGTCAAAAGGAATTGGGCAGATAGCCTGAGAGAAACGAGGTAACTGGCCTCAAAGAAATGCAACCATGGCTACTTCTGAGGTGTGCATGATGTGCAATTTTCATCCAACTCTGTGCCCTTTCAGAGTGCAGTAGGGGAAGGGGCTCAATCTAGAGGTAGAGGCATTTTAATATTTATTTTGTAAAATTCATCAGTTTGCATAAACAACTGAGAGGGAAAGAGGGAACAGTACATCACTCAGCTTTCCCAGGCCCTGTACATAGTTTCTGTTGCTTTTCTGACACTTTTCTGTGGTAGGTAATCATTTCTGGATGCCCCCATGTTACACATGAGGAACCTGAGGGTTTGAGCTCACCCAAAGTCATACTCCAGCTAGTCAGATTTGACACAGGCACTGCAGCCCCCAAGCTCCACCACAGCCGTCATCTCTTCAGTCACATGCAAAGCACAAGGGTTTTTGAGATGGATTTGGCAGGCAGGGCTGGACCTGCCACCTAGAGCTTGCTATTGCTGCTATTCGGCCAGGCTTGAGGGGAAACTGGGATTTGGAATGGGGGTTGTGGGCATCCACTGCTGAGGATACAGTTCAAGGTAACCAGAGACCCATCTGGAGCAAGGCTCTAGTTAGGGTGATCAGAGTGGGTCAGAGAGTTCAGTGCAAGAGCCAGCTGGGGACAATTTTAGCAGAAGCTCAGAAGGCTGGGGTCAGGGTTAGGGATTGAACTCAATAGTAGAGCACTTGCTTAACAAGGGTAAAGCCCTTGATTTGGTCCCCAGCAACAGAAAGACGGGGGAAAATCATAAAAGACCCCAGAAAGCCAAAAGCTAAATAAGGGTAGGATCCTCCCACATTGCTCTATTACCCATCCCTAGATCTCCCGCCTCCCATACTTCTGGTCCCCAGGCAAGGCCACATAGCACACCTCTGAGCTGAGCCTCCTCACTCAAGAGAGGAAAAGGATGAAATCCAGTCTGGTGAACTGGGCTGAGGTCAGGCAGGACAGGCAGCCTGGAAGCCAAGCCCTGCCAGCCCAGTCATACAATACAGGCGCTGACTCTAGGGTCTGCTGCATTAGAATCCTGCTTGTCCTGCTGCGGTCACTGGGGGCTCCTATGAAAGTATGGATTTGTCTGGGTTTCTCTGTTTAATCCCAAATCTGTCAGGCCTTGTTAAATTTGATGGGGCCTGAAAGGTCTGGTGTTAAGCAAATACTCGGTGACCAGAGTCTTTGATGAGAATCAAACTGAAGCTTAATCCTGAGGTAATGGCTTTCCCCATAATCCCAGGAGGCCAGGGATAAGTGTGGGGGAGGTGGAATTCAGGAGGTTGCCTGAAGCAGAGCTTGCTGGGAGTGAGTGGGAAGCAGCGGGAAGGGCGGAAGGGGTGGGTGTGGGTGGCTGTTCCCCTTCAGCTGGAATGGCCACCAGCCTCCTGACCTTCCCAGGTTAAATGTACAAATTGCCTGGGGAATGCATTCTTGTAGAACTGGGCCTGGGAGGCAAGGAGAGGGCTGCTTCCCTTGGCCCCAGTTTATGCAGATAGCTTTGGATAAAGAAAGAAAATGGAGGGGATGACAAGGAAGAAGGAGGATTAAAACTCTACTTCAGAGCTGGGGAGATGGCCCAGCAGTTAAAGTTGCTTGCTTGCAAAGCCTGCCTGCCCAGATTTGATTCCCCAGCATCCACATAAAGCCACATTCAAAGAGTGATACATGCATCTGGAGTTCATTTGCAGCCCTGGTCCCTCTCTGTGTCTCTTTCTCAAATAAATAAATAAAAATATTAAACAACAATAATCACCCAAAACCTCCACTTCAGGGTGAAGTAGGCAAAACCCTGAGGTTCTGTGTTCTGAGAGGCATAACTCTACAGAAACGCACTTGGCTAGGTAGCCCTGGCCTTCTCTTTGCACACAGGAGGTTCCACAGATGGCATGCTAGGAAAACAAGAACAGATCACATCTCACTGCAGTGTATGGACCAGTGTGGCCACATCTTGAGCCCCTCAGCCTGCTGGGGAGGTGTTGAGTACCAGTGGGCCTGGTGCAGTGGTATAGGAAGCACTGGGGTCAGCAGTGTGGGAATAGTGAAGCACAAAGTGTGAAGGCGCTGGTCACATCCTGAGCTGCTGCCCTGTGTGGCAAATAGGGCTGATCATGCCATCTTCAGTGGTTCTCTGAAGATGGTGCTCTGCACTTTGTCAAGGTACCCGATTAAACATTCATGGGGAAAAAAATAAATAAACACTTCACAAAAAGATGCTTAAGCAATCAGGCACTTCAGGGGAGTTGGTTACTGTAGCATGGTTAACACATGCCTCAGGAGTAATCTGCATTTAAGGTCTCCAACACCTCCTAGGTCCCATGGGAGGCTTTGATGCTGAGGTGTCCCTCCCTGGGGGTCCCACCTGCCAGGCGAGGCAGGGATCTCCCTGTGGTTAGCACTTCACTGTTTATTCTGTGTCTTTCTCCTTATTTTGTTTTATTGCATCAAATGTAACCCATGTGAGCAAAAGGCACTAGCTCTCCCTGGAGAGAAGCAGGCTGGGAGATTACACAGCAGACCCCAGATACTGCAAGGAGCTTGTTTCTGGAAGGCTGGACGGGGTATCAGGTGTTCTTCTGTCACTAAGTGAGTGTTTATGGAGCAATGGCAGACCTCAGTACAATCCCTGGCTTCTCAGAACTCCCAAGTCTGCAAACAGAATGGTTGGAATTAGGTGTCCCCCATACACTCATGTGTTCTGAATGTTTTATCCTCAGCTGATGGCAATTTGGTAGGTGGAACCTTGTTGGAGAAGATGTGTTATTTGGGGCAGGCTTAGGGGTGTTATAGCCAGCTCCTCCTTGCTAGAGTCGGGCTCACTTTCCTGCAGCTATTGTCTACCTGATGCGGCAATGAGGTGATGTCCAGCCTCTGCTTGTGCCATGCCTTCCCCCTGCCATCATGGAGCTTCTCTTTGAGCCTATAAGCCAAAATAACCCCTTTCCTCCCACAAGCAGCTCTTGGTCAAGTGCTTTGTGCTGGCAAGGGGAAGGTCACTACCACACACAGTGAGGCTGATGGTGACTAGTGGCGTTTGCACACCAAACACCAGCATTAAGCGCTTAGTCTGTTTTACCTCAATTTTGTCACCACTCTATGAGAAGGAACCATTTTACAGATATGAATGGCCAGGCACTGAGAGGTTAAGGAACTGTTCAAGGGATTGGAACACAGATGACTTCATTTTAGGCTTAGCATTCACCATGAGGTACATCTGATAAGAGCATCGGATCGGGGCTTTGTGTTCCATACTCGGGCTCATGCGGCCAGCCTCTGACTTGCTAAGTCCTCAAAGAAACTGGAGTTGTTCAGCTTCAAGGCAGGGAGAGGGGGGTGATTGTAAGTCTCAGGCATCCTCCGATCCTCAAGGTGAGATTGCCTCAAGCTCATTTCTTCCCCTTAGCTCACTTCCTGTAGGGGTCAAATGCCTCATGTCAACAGTCAGAGGTTTCTCTTTCTGTGTGTGCTGCAGGGGCCCCCAGAGCAGCTGCCCCATCTCTGCTGTGAGGCTCACAGAGGTGTAATTCTGACAGCCAGAAAGCTGTGCAGATGTTTGATCAGTGTGTCAATCAAAGAAGTAAATCAAACTGGGGGTGGTGGCTCATGTCTGTAATCCCAGCAATTGGGGAGAGGTTGAAGTAGGAGGATTGCTGTGAGTTCCAGGTCAGCCTGGGATACATAGTGAGACCGTGTCTCAAAGAAAAAAAAAAAAAAGAAAGAAAAGAAAAGAAAAGAAAAGAAAAGAAAAGAAAAGAAAAGAAAAGAAAAGGGGAATCTGGGTTGGGGAGATGGCTGAGTGGGTAAAGGAGCTTGCTATGCTATGAGGGCCTGAGAGAACTGAGCCTGTCTGAGCTTGATGGTTCCCTAGCAATCTTGTAAACAGCTGGGCATGGCTGTGCATGTCCCTGTTGCCATTCTTGTGGGAGAAGAGACCAGAGAATCACACAAAACAATAGCTTCAGGTGTAGAGAATCTGTCTCAAGGAAACACATAGGCAAGTGGTAGAGGACACCTGATGGGCTCCTCTGGGTCCTGCACACATACACACATCATGAATACACACCACACATAAACACACACACCTGCCACCACATATATTATACATGCCCATGTAAAAAAAAATAACACTGAATCAAGATTTGCTTCTTCAGTATTTTCTCCTACAGAATATCCCCAAGGGGCATGGACTGAGCTTCCAGAAGCATCCATCTCTTTGGCAGCAAAACAAGCTCTCTAGACCAGAAGAGTTTTCGTCACAAATTAAAGCAATTCATTGTGTATCTGTAGTCAACAATACACCTGCACCCTTCTATTAATACGGGCTCCATTTTAATTGGCTTTCTCCATAGCTAGTGATCTGCTAGCTAAAGGCTTCTTCATTGCATAGAAAGTGTTTACCTACCAGGGCAGGCATAAAGCCAGGGCTGTAGCAGATGAATGGTCATGCAAGTGTGGCCAGGAGGCCAGTGGTGTCTTGAATGCACTCTGGGAGGTGGTCATCTTGGGGAGGACCAGAAGATGTTGGAGGAAGAGAAGCACAAAGTCCATTGGGCCCATTCATCCTTCCAACCATCCAGCAAACCTGTACAGAAGTCCAGTCCTGAATCAGCCATTCTGCCAGGCACAGGTTTTGTCATGAGTCAGGGCACAGATGCCAGTTCTTCCCAGCTGGCTTGCAGAAGGGAATTGGGGTATCTGCATTCGGGGAGCCAGCTTCTGGGAAGAGGCCAGGCTTCTCTAGTCAGCCCCAGTGGTTCCTTTGAACGCCACCGTAGCAGTAGGAAATGAACTACTCTGGTGGAGACCATGGCCATATGCTCTTAGAGTCCAAAGAGACATTTAGTTCAACCTCTAGGTTTTGCAAAGGAGGAAATAACAGCCCAGAGAGGAGATGTGAACTGCTTGAGAACACACAGCAAAGTTGTGACTCGAACCTAGCTCTCTTCATTCTCAGTGCATAGCATTGCTGGCCATCAAGGCTGACTACATTCTTGGTGATACAAGAGGACTGTGCAGTGGCTGGCCATGGTGCACTTTCTCGCGGACAATGCTCAATTTGGTCTCCTGCTGTAGAAGACTGTCCTCCAGGCATGGCATAGCCATTGTCTTCTTGAACTGTCAGCAGCGGTGATGACCAGAAGGAGCTTGGCCCAAGATTGGGCTCATACTTTCCATCATGGGGATAGATGGGGCTCACAAGGCCACACCCCTCTTCAAGGATTTATACAGTTAATGGCTGCCAGTGGAGAGAGTCTTATGTGGTTGTGGTTTGCTGGGACAGGAGCTCATATGGCCCCATCTTTCTCCAAGGGTATTCGAACAGTTAATGGTTGCTTAGGGGAAAGAGATTTTCTTTCAACAGGGTAGCCACTTATAAACTGCCTGTGTTCCTGTAAGTAACCCCTCACCCATGTTCCTGTAAGGAACCCTCATTAAACTTATTGGTTCACCAAACTACACTTGCATGGGAATCGTGCAAGTATTCCTTTGTTTCTGTTTCTAAACCTTTGTTCATGTGTCAGAAAAAAAAAAATCCACAAACATCCTTTCTTTTCAAACATGTTTTTCTTTCCAAAGGGGGAATCCTGGAGCAAAGGAAGGGCTGGCTGTGAACTTCACTTTCTGTATCTGTCCAGCAGAGTCCATTGAGAGCGACAGGCCCCTCCCAGGTAAGCGAGGAGTGTTGCCCTGCTGTCAGGGAGGATGAGGCTGAGCCGGTGATCCACGGCTCCGTGGTGACACCTGGGTGAGGCAGTTAGCTGGGGCAGGGCCCTGGGAGTCACGTGGGTAGATTCTCCCATCTGAGCTTCAGAGGACCAGCGGAGTGTGTGTGTGTGTGTGTGTGTGTGTGTGTGTGTGTGTGCATGCGCACACGTACGCACACATTAGAGGAGGCCAGTGCTGCCCTAGGGACAGTGGCCATGGGTTTTTTTTTTTTTTTTGCTTCCTCCCTTCCCCTGCATTGGGTACAAGTTCCCATCCCTGATGCTTGTACTTTAGGCTATTATCTTTCCGCTCCTGGGGATGAAAATCCTAAGAGCTTGTAGAGACACTTTCAGTCACGGAGCTGAGAGTTTTGTGGGAAATGTACCGGCAAATTCAACTCTTCGCTTTGCCTCGTCCTGGTCACGTGACCCTGGACCAGTCTCCTAATCTCTCTGTGCTCCAGATGTCAGTGTGCTGGGACTGCAGTCAGAGGCTAGGACAACAGAGCTTATCAAGGTATTCGGTAGGCGACAGTACTTTGTGTCTGAACTGTCTGTATGCAAGCCCTCTCAATGCAGAGTCCGTATGATTGTTTGCAGAGATGATGAGATAGCCGGTAAGAAAATGCTTGGTGAGTTCTAAGGCACCACTCACAAGCCAGTAGGCAGAGAAGAGTCAGCCCTGCCTGGGCAGGTCAAGGATCACCACGTTTCAGCTAGATCCCAAGGGAGAGTCCTGTCAACTTCTGGGTGAAAGTTCTGAGCAGCCGTAATCATTCTTTTGTCATCCTGGATTATTATTTTTTTAAAAATGATTTTATATTTATTTATTTATTTATTTATTAGAGACAGAGAGAGGGAAAGAGAGAGAGAGGGAGAGTGAGAATGGGCGCACCAGGGCCTCCAGCCACTGCAAACAAACACCAGATGCATGCGCCTCCTTGTACATCTGGCTTACATGGGACCTGGAGAATCGAACCAGGATCCTTGGGCTTCGTAGGCAAATGCCTTGGCCGCTAAGCCATCTCTCCAGCCCATATCATCATTATTTTTTTAACCAGCCACAATACTTTGGGAAAATCGACTGAACCCTCTGTGCCTCAGGTTTTTTTTTTTTTCACATGAAAAATAGTGACAGTAAGTACCTATGTCCTAGGTGAGACCCAGATGGCTTAGCGCAGGTGAAGCAATGGGACTCTCCTTGCACACAGTAGGCACTCAAGAAACATTAACATTGCTTGGTTTGTGCATCAGATAGAATTGAGCCTGAAGCCCCAGCTCTGTAATTATTAGCTAGATGTGGTCAGGGTTGGCCCTTGATCTCTGTAAGCCCAGCTTCCTCTTACAGTGAAGATGGATGCTAACAATATTGTCTTATGTGACTGATGGGATTACACGAGAGAAGGCATGTGGAGTGTGTGGCACGATGTTTGCACTGTGGAAGTGCTTGGCTGAGTCTCTGTTGCGTTACATTGGCTCTGCACTGCCAAGGAAGTCAGGCTCGTGGCTCATAGCTCATATGTCCCCTGGTATGCCAGGCCACTGCCCGTGGTGCATGCCTAAGAGCACAGGGCCTGGGAAATATCTAGAGCCTGTGGAACTCACACTCCTATTTGCAAGTCTGTTTTAAGTGACACCACGGCCTTAATGACATGGACATCTTCAGTTTTACCAAGGTGATCAACATCTTTGATGTTACACTATCCAGTGTATGCCATGACTCTAGATTTCTAGGTTACTGAGAAAACAGAGACCCCAGAAAGGTTAAGTGACTTACCCCAAGACATCTAGTAAGTTCACCGCATTTGGATGTCCAAATTCTTATCTCCCTCTGCAGGATTCAGCAAGAATCATGAACATGTCTTCATGCCACACCATTAAGACAAAGACCTTCTCATATCTTATTTCACCTGTAAGGCAGCTTTTAATATCATCCCCCTGCTACAAACCCAGAGAGGTTAAGTGACATGTTCCAAAGTGCTCAGCCAATATATGATGAAAGTGTGCTTTCAATTCTATGGTCTTTTTACTTGCTATTTTTTAGTCCTTTCTACAAAAGCTGGTAGATCATAAGAGAAAAAAAAAAACCCAACAAATAAAACAGCTAAAACAAGAACCGGCAGCTATGCTCCGATAGTCAGGCCACATCGTAACTTTTTTTGACAACAGCATGGATCAAGGTACCCAACAGAAAGCATGGAAATCTACCAGGCAGCTTTCCACTGAAGGGTGTAATTAGAGAGCTGACAGGCTGTACATGCAATGCCATTAATGGGGCCACCTGTGAGAGAGACCCAACGTGCACAGGTAATTTGGACAGAGTGGAGCACTCAAAGGAGACTCAGGCTGCAGGTGCCCAGCCTGACCCCCCAGGCCAACAGCCTCCCCAGGGAACAGGAGGAAGGGCCTGGCCCGGACTCTGCCAGTGACACAAAGCTATTTGCCGTGGTGCTCACTGCACATTATGCTAAAAGTGTGACAGATTTTTGAGGCAGTCTGGGTGGGAACCATGGAAACAGGTTAGAGGAGAGGAGAAACTGACTGCTGCTGCTCCTGCTGGAGGGAGCAGGGTGAGTTGCTGGGCTGAGTCTTCCCTCCCCCACCATCCTCAGACATTTCTCTGGTCCTGATCCCCACCCAGCTGTCTATAAGCATCTCCTTCCCCAAACTTGGGGAAGGGAGGTGAGGCTGGCAAAGCGACAATGACAAATTGTGCTGATCTTGAAGCCTGTTCTTGTGGGCTGTCTCGCAGACCCTGGGCATAGTAAAAAGTTCCCACTTGCTGAACATCTACCATGAGCCATCCTGGTAGGTATTGCCGATACCTCCACACCTGTGTGATGACTCTAGGGGCCAAGACACTAAACAAATTGCCCAGTTTTGCAGCTACTAACGGAGTATGCATGTGAATCTAGAGCTGTCTCCAACAGCTAACTCCATCCTTTGTACAAGACTCACCTTTAAGGTCTCAACAACCCTCTATAAGCATTGACAAACCAACTGTTCAACCCAGACTTTAAGGAAAGAAAAAAAAAAAAACCCGTAACCTTCTCTTTTCAATGGGCACAAAGTCACTGGGATTGTCCACAGTGCTGTCCTCTCTTCAAGAAGGGTGGGGGTGGATTGTTCACTTTCCACTGTGGAGCTGATGTGCCATGTTGTAAGGTCCCTTCCCCTTGGAGTCTCCACCAGCCCCCTCTTTCCTTAGGCTTCACTCATGGCCATCACCATGGTTTCCAGCCCCTTGAGCAGAGAATCCACCTTCTCTTCATGTCAAGAGCAGAGACATGGTGCTGGCTGTGGGGCATGGATAGAGGCTTCTGGTCAAGCAAGGGGTAGTGTTGTGACTGATGGAGCCATGGCTTCTGACTGCAGGTCCAGCTGTGGATTCAGGCAGCTATCGGTTCGTGAAAGGGAACTAGAATGGTCCAGGAGCCAGAATCCATTCTGGAAGGACACCACTCAGATCTGAGATTTTAGGCAGTGCTCAGAAAGAAGCTTGAAGTTTCAGAAGCTCTGAGCTGACTCTCAAGTCCCTGAGATCAGAGAGTCACATAGAGGAGATTTGAAGTCCTCCATGCAGGAAGACTCACTCGGGGGAAAGCAGATGAAAGCACTGCATGGAAGAAGCCTCCCGGATGCGTGGACCCAGGAGAGGCTGGGCTGAAATGGTTCTGTGCCCATAGTTGTATGGAAGTCATGGGGAGGGACTCAGGGTAGACCTTCAGACAAATGCTTTTTAGACGGCAGGGAAGGATGTACCTTGGGTTCTGTGAAAAGTGGACAGAGGACCAAAGCTATCTAGGGGATACTTTTTACTCATTTGGGAGCAAAGTTGAAAAATAGTCATAAATAACTCCTCACTTATAAACTCAAGTTAAAAACACAGCCAACAGAGTTAGCACAGTCAAACAACCTGAGAGGCAGTGTGGAGGTCCAGTTTTTTTGTTTACTTTTATTTATTTATTTATTTGAGAATGAGAGAGAGAGAGAGAAAGAAAGAAGCAGATAGATAGAGAGAGAATGGACACACCAGGGCCTCCAGCCACTGCAAATGGACTCCAAATGCATGTACCACCTTGTGCATCTGGCTTACTTGGGTCCTGGGGAAGAGGGCCTGGAACCAGGGTCCTTAAGTTTCACAGGCAAGCGTTTAACCACAAAGCCATCTCTCCAGGCCTGGGTGTCTAGTTTTAATGGAGAGTGTCTCCTCCCTGTTTGGGAGGAGGTGCCAAGCTCTCCATCTGTGCAGACATGATTCCATTCCACTAGAAACCTTGCCCAAGGCTGTTACTCCCACCCTGGGCCACCTGGCCCTGGTTCTACCTGCAACTGTAGACCAGTCTTGCTCCTATTAAGACTCCTCAAATCCTCAATTCCCTTTGGGATTGTAGCCAAATGAGTGCCTTCTAGATAAACTTACTCCAGTATAGTAAGGCAGAGAGGCATTACTAAGCATGACACCAGTAAATGTCAGACTACAATGGTGACTGAGTGTCAAGACTGCACGAGACACTGTTATATGGGAAAATGGCAGGGCTTCAGCTAGTGGCCAGTGGGCAACTTACTACCAAATCCAGTGGATACTTTGTAGTCAAGATATAGCTATGAATTCTCCCTTGAGAGAGACTTCAAGGAATACTCTTGGATATGGAAGTGCTCCAACAGAACAGTGCTCCAAGGGCTGGGCATATGGTTGTGGGGCTGTGGCTCATGGTCGACAACTTGTCTAGTATCCATGAGGCTCTGATTAAAAAATTTTTTTAATTATTTTATTTATTTTTGGAGAGAGACACAGAGAGAAACAGAGAGGGAGAAGGAGACAGATAGAGATGGGCGCGCCAGCAGCCTCTCAGCTGCCGTGAACGAACTCCAGATGTGTGTGCCCCCTTGTGGTCAAGTGCGGCATTGCATCCTTGAGTCACTTTGCATCTGGCTAAACATGGGACCTGGAGATTGGAACCGCTGGAGATTGGAACCAGTGTTCTTAGGCTTAGCAGGCAGGCACCTTAACCACTAAGCCATCTCTCCAGCCCGAGGCTCTGATTTTGTAGGAAAGGCATATTTGGATGTACAGCTATTCTCGGGCTTCCCAGTAGAAGGCTGTCAGTAGCATGGTGTTGTAGAGCTTTACAAAGATAAAAGGCAGACAGAGGAAGTGTTCCTTGCTTTCAGTGAAATTGCCGTCTGGTTAAAGAGGTAAGATTGGGTCACCCTTTGGGTCCGAAATGGGGACAGGAAAGATGGCTTTTACTGGGCTCTTTTGCTCCCACAAGTCAGGATTCATGCCATCTTGACCCTATATGCAGCTACCCTAGTTACTTAAACAAGGATTTGGCTGCTTTCAGCTCAGTGCATCTGTACGGAAGATGCTGCTGTGTTTGGGAGATGTCTCTAACCTCTAAGGACCTGTCCTGGTTGCTTAGTCTATAATCTAAACTGACAACAGACTTTCTGTGTTAAAATAAAGCCCTATCATTTTCATCCTCTCCGCTCAGCTTCTTCCCTCCTCTCGCCCTCCCCAGCTTCATCATCCCCCTTCTGAAGTTGAAAGTGAGTCTTATTAAGTGGTGCTGTGTCATAAACTGTTGAGTTGTGTCAGCTGGAAATGGAACATGATTAAGTATATAAAGGAGCCCCAGCTTTGCCTGCCACAACATTACACAACAGAAGCCTTGGCAAAGTGAGAGCCTCTTTTCTTTCTGTCTCTCCTCCCTGATGAGCGGTATGGCCCGCCTCTCACTTTGTGGGTCCTGCTGCTGGATCCAGTTGCCTTTGGAACAGGTGTGCATGGACAACCATGCTGGCATAAGAAAAGCCAGCCCTTCTTATGCAAGTGGCTCTTGTAGCTGGCTGAAGTTCATATAGATATGCAGCTAGGGTATTCCTTGGTCCTTTATCTCCCCAATGTTTACCAAGCCTGGAAGAATCTAAAACAACTGGATAGTGTGTTCCTAAGAGAGCCATGGGATCGGGTGCATTGTCCTAGCACCCCCTATGCAGGACACCTCTTTCACTCATCTTTACGGATTCCATGGGAGAATGCTATTTTCTGTTAACTCCTCCTGACTGCCCACCTGTCTGCCTGCAAAGCTTTGAGAGTGGTCACCCCATCAGCTGGGCCCAACTCTGTTGAAGGTGGCTAAGGAGTTGAGGTGTGAGTAGAGACATGTCAGAGTTCGTATCAGTGGTCCAGGCAGGATGTGATGCTAATCATGTCCTGTGGATGATGGGGCCAGAAACTAGGATCTCTCTCCCAGGAGGTTCAGCTGACCCCGGGCTAGAAGAATGTGACTGAATTTGATGAACAGTAGGTCAGAGTCCTGCATGGTAGAGGACGGTACTGAGTAGAACTTTCAGAAAGACCTAAAGAGAAACAGAGAAGAATCCAGCACATCTCCTTGAAGCATGGGGCTGACTACCCCATAACCAATCCCCCATCTCTTTCTGATTGACTACATTTTCAGTCCAATTGGCCTTAATCATATGACAACATGTTATGTTTTTGTTTCAGGGTATCTGGGTGCCTCTAACCACCTCACCCAAGTTCTGGTCTTACCCCTGGCTCTGGAACCTTGGTCTGCCTCCACACTTTTTTTTTTTCCGAGGTAGGGTCTCACTCTAGTCCAGGCTGACCTGGGATTCACTATGTAGTCTTAGGGTGGCCTCGAACTCATGGTGATCCTCCTACCTCTGCCTCCCCAGTGCTGGGATTAAAGACGTGTGCCACCATGTCCGGCTGCCTCCACACTTTTGAGAGACCTTATTTGGTTCAATAAATAACAACTAACTGAATTCCATATACTCTATGTGGGTCCTTTTACTGTGTCATTTTAAAATGAAACTGAGGGCAGCAAAATGTTTGCTTTGAAAGCACGAGGACTTAAGTTCAGAACCCCAGAACCCATGTGGAAAAGAAACACACAAGCATGCTAATTCCGGCACTGTGGAGGTAGAAGGCAGACAATGGATGCCTGGGACTTGCTGGCCAAGCAGTCTAGCCTACTTGGAGAGATCCAGGACAGAAGAGACCCTGTCTCAAAGAAAGAAAAGAAAAGAAAAGAAAGAAAGAAAGAAAGAAAGAAAGAAAGAAAGAAAGAAAGAAAGAAAGAAGAAAGAAAGAAAGGGAGAGAGTGAGAGAGAAAGAAAGAAAGAAAGAAAGAAAGAAAGAAAGAAAGAAAAGAGGAGAGAGAAGAAAAAGGAAACAGATAAGAAAGTGGGCAGTGTCTGAGGAATGACACATAAATTATTTTCTCTGTGGCCTCTGCATGTACACTAGCCCACATATGAATGTAACATGCACACATAAATAAAATGAGAGTGAGACTGGAACAGGGAAGTTGGCACAAAGACCTCCATGTGTCCCACCTTCTTTCTCTTTCGTTCCTCAGCAAGCTCTGCTTTGATTTGGAGTTAGGGATTTTTGACCCATGGCAGAGGGTCACTTGTGCCGGGGCTGTCCTCTGGAAAATATGACTGTCAGGTCTCTTCTTTGTGACCTTGAGCAGAGGCTGTAGTATCCCTAAGGTCCTCAGTTATTTCCTGAGTCTTGGACTTTTATTTCCAAAATGCCTGCTGGATATTTCTGCGCAAATGCATTCTCAACTTCTCCTCTCCTTATTGTTCCCATTCAATCAACGCTGAGTGCTGTGGCTTCTGCCGACTAAATACCTCTTAAATCAATCACCGCCACACCAGCTCTGCAGCCACAGCTTCAGCTCCAACTCTGTGTTCTTCCCGGGATTATGGCCTCTTATCCTCTTACCTGTTCTCCCTGCCTTCACCCTCGCCCACCTTCAGTCTTGCCACGTCACTTTCAGGGCTATCTGTCTCACAATACACCTGATCTCTCCACCATCTTTAACATGGAGAACAAAGACTTTCACCATTTGGTCCATCTTTCTGAACTCATCTTTGGACATGTACCTTTTCCATTCTATACTCTGGGCATGCTGACCAGAACACCGGCATACTGTTTGCATTCTTGTCTTTGTGTTGTCTGCATAGACTCTGTCCTCCCTGCCTTTCCGTCTGTCGTTCCTACCTGGCTAACCCTTCCTCTGCTCTCCAGACCACACTGAAAGTGGTCCTCCTTCGTGAAACCCCTCCTGACTCCCAGGGAGGGAGTCAGCATCCTCTCTGTGCCTCTCAAGCACAGGTTTACCTCTCAATCATCCGTCATTATTGATTTATGATCATTTGTACATATGCAGTTCTCCCTCATCAAATAAAGAGCTCCTCAAATGTAGGAACTCGACTCCTGGCACGGTGCTTGGCCTAGACTGTATGTGTTCGATAAATGTTATTGAACAAATGCAGGAAGTTAGCAAGATGAGCACAGAGGGCTTGTAGGGGATGCTTATCACGGGGAGCTGAGGAGAGACAGAAAAGACAGCTTTTCTATCCCCACACTGTCCCTACTGGTTATCGACCATGCATTTTCAGGGGCACTCCTAATATAAAATATTTAGACCTGCTTTCTTTTCATGTACCCACATTCACAAGTCAGAGAAAATCCTTTGTCTGACCACGCGTTTCTCACTGCGCTTCAGATCCCATCATCATGGTAACCGAAAGGTGATGTGTGTACACAATAGTCCTGCCAGGAACCTTCTCTCCCACACACTTCGCTCCACGCTGCTGCTCCATTTTGCAGAGATCAGTGGGTGTCCAGGATATTGGGATTTTGGGGTGGGAGTGAAAACATGATCAGAGGGAGCAGAACCTGTCAGGTCCCTTACTGCTAGTCTCAGTCTCAGCCAGAAGAAATGCCATGTGTGCTTCACGCAAGCAGGAGCTTACCTCCTCTGCCCTGGGGATTCGGCATTTAGCCGGCTTCTATTTGGCTTGCAATATTTTCCCCAATTCTAATACATGGCTTTATATGTTTAGCTTGTGTACAAAGTTTACACTCATAAATGGCTTATATTTTGTCTGGAGGGACTTTGAGTCCTGGGCTAGAGTCTGTGATCAGAGTGTAATGTAATTCTGGTGTTTTATTAACCATAATAACCAGAAGTCTCTAGCCACTAATATATCTGCATAGAGGTTTGTCTGGATTTCCAATTATTTTAACTTTCAGTACAAACTGGACAGAAAATTCATTTCAATGCAGTTTAGCCTTTTATTCTTGCTAAGCTGAGATGAAGTCATCTGCTCTGTGAACCGTGAGGCTAGGGGCAGGGAGAGGAAGTGCCGGGGCTTCTCTCCCTGGCCCCAGGCGAGATCCCAGGGGCCCCCTGGGTTGCATAGATTTGGACCAATTACTTTTCCCATTTTCTGCCACCTTTGAAACTCTGACAGTCAAAGTAGCCAACTTCTGTCCCATGAACTAATAGCAAATATCTTAGAGATTTGTGTTTTTTAAAAAGGGTCTTTTTAAAGGCCACATTAATACTCTATTGTTTTCATTTTAAACTTTAGAAATACTATCTGTACATGTCTTCAAAGGGGGATAAAAATGATTGCCTCTAGCTGGGGATGACATCAGAGTATGAGCTGGGATGGCATTGACTTTTTCTTCTTTATAAAGCCTTTCTATGAAGTAACTACCTGACGACCTCAAATTACAAACTTTGAGCTAAATTATGAGCCTTTTAGCTTTGCATTAGAAGTGATATCTGGAACGTGATTTGCTAGATCAGACCACATTAGTTGTGTTATGTTATTTTCCAAAAACACATTTCAGTGAAATAACTCCAATCTGCATTGCATTTTATAGAGCAAAATAATTGAATGGCGGCTGTTTGTAATTTTAGCAATCTCTTAACCTTAATCATATTTAATGGCTTTTCTCTTCAGGCTTAACAGGAGAGAGAAGAGAGAGAGAGAGAGAGAGAGAGAGAGAGAAAGAAAGAAGAAAAAAAATAAGAGAAAGAAAAGGTTCCAGCTCCCTTGCATAGCAGCATGACAGTAAAGCACCCTGGCCCTTGGCAGCACTGTAAATTCCTCCTTTGAATTGTTGGTTCGGGACAATCATTCAGCAGGGAATTACTTTCTCATCTATGAAATAAATGAGATGTTAAACTAGTTTTCTGCTTCCTGTGGTACAAATGTATCAGTGTGTAGCCCCGTGCAGTGAGAAAACAAATGCCCAGGGCCTTGGATGCTGGCGGCCAGCACCCCGTGAGAGGCTCCCTGCCCCCCCAGAACAGCCAGTGAGAGCACAGGGCCTGGGGGAGAGGAGGTCTGAATGAAATGAGATGCAAAGGAAGCATGCACCAGAGGCTGGAGGTGTGCCTTGGAGGCTCTGGCAGGCGGGAGGGGGGATGCTGCACTCTACAAGGCCCTCCCTGCTGTGACCTGCCTCCTGGCATGGAGAGAGACAAGTGCAGGGGTGAAGCCCTTAGGATTTCTGGGTTAGAGCTTGAAACACATATGCACTCAGGACTTCCCGGCTAGGTTCTCTATGGGACCCCAGGGAGTAGTAGGGAAGTATCCTTCCCAATTTTAGAGATGGGGAAGCTGAGACACTTGGTAAGGGAGAGGCTAGAAGCCACAACAGTTAAGGGTGAAGTATGGGTTCACTCGAGCATCTCAGGGAGTGTAAACTGAGGATCCAAGATCCCTGGTTCCAGATGAGGGGACCCTGTGGGCGGGGTGTCTCCTTGCCTGACTCAGCCACCTCAACTCCAGTCCTGTATTTACCCATATGCTGTAGTTACATTCTTGTGCTGGAACAAATGCCCAACCAGAAACAGCTTATGGGAGGAAAGGATTTAGTTTAGGCTTCTGGTTTTGAGGGGAAGCTTCCTTATGGTGGAGGATGCTGGCTCACATCATCATACATCTGCAGCAGAAGAGAATAGCAAAGAGCAGCCTGGCTCTGAACATCCAGCGGGCTAGACTCATGAATCGCTAAGTTCCACCCCCAAGCAACACATCTCCAGCCAGGGTCTACTTCCTAAAGGTGCCACCATTTCCTGACTAAGTAGGAGGCTTAATTACAAACCCTTGAGGCTATGAGGGACACTTTACATTCAGACGACCTTACAATCCTTCCAGCAGGGCCTTATCAAGATATGCTGCCCTCCAGGCCTTGTTAGTTTTATCAAAGACTACAGCTTCCCTTCAGAACAGGGCATGGTGCTCTTTCTGGGTCCTGGTGACACACTTCTGAGACAACTTCTGTGTCTTTTCTTTGGGAAGAAAGAGTAGAGGATGGAGCTGTGTCCCCAAGCATCCCATCAGCCATAGGCTGGGAGGCCTTCTGACATCATGGCAATGGCGTTTCATTGAGTGACTAGTATGTACCTGAAATTGTGCTAGCTACTATGAGCACATTATCTTATTTGATACTTATTGTGAAACCTATAAGGTCTATATCATGTGCTCGTCTTTTTTTTTAACATGGAGATGCTGAGTGTGATGATGTACATCTATATTCCCAGCACTTGGAGGGCCTAGGCAGAAGGATTGAGTTTTCAAAGCCCGCCCGGGCTACATAATAGGCCGTGTTCTAAGATCAAAAATCAACCGAGAAAAGAAAAGAACACAAATGGAAAAAGACTTGACGGCTTAAAGGGTGTGATTACCTGGGGGGGAGTGATATTAAAATAAGTCATATAGTTAGAATTTAAGCCCACCTCACTATGCTTAAATATCACTCCTACCAGGAAAACTTTCTCAACCTCCTAGACTGCATAGGGTCCTCTCACAGCCCCTTCTCCTACTGGATGGCTTATGCAATGACCTCAGTGTTTTCCAGGCAACTGTAGGATGCAGAGGGCCAAGCAAGGGTCAGGGCTTTTTTGGTTATAGCCTTGCTGAGCCCTCAGTGACCACGGAGTGGATGAATGCACTCGGTGCTTACTGAATTCACAGAGCTTCCAGCCCAGCCTGTAAGAGAACAGACCTCCAGAGAAGGGGAAAGCCTGGTGCCCAACTGCCCATATGCTCATACTCCAATTCAAACCAAGATGTTCTGGGATGTTAGCGAGGCAATATCTCAGACCAGGGACACAGTTGGTGACATCCTCCAGGCTTAGTGTTGTGCAGGACCCAGCTCCCCTGAGAGAACTGCTCACAGATTGTGAAGGCTTTGTGTGTCGTTACTAATTAGAAAATTGCCTTTGGAATTGAAATATGTTTCACAGTTGAGTTTACTGAACTCCTTGCTGAGGTGTGATTCTTTCATGCTTGTTGTGAGATAATTCCACTCTGAGGTAGCATATGGAGATTCTCGCATCTCCGCACATTACAGAATCCTTGGTGTTCCAAACACTAGGCACTGAGATGGGTCTACAGAGAGCCAGGCTGACCACTGGGGAGGTCTGGAGTCTGCCTCTGCCCTGGAGAAGGTCAAAAGCTGGCTGCCTCCAGACTGGCCCGTTGGCTGTTTCAGTGTGCTTCCCTGCCTTTGTCCGCTTTTGCTCCCTGGCTATCCGTGAGTCATTTTAGAAAGCCATCCGGAAGCATGATGGCCAGCTCACTCTTCAGCCAACCAGTGAACTGAAAATCCTATCAGGTGTGTTTGTTCAAAATTAGTACTACTTTCACAGGGTTATAGGATACTTCCTAGATGTGCACCGGACCTGAACTCTGATAATCACCATTTTCACATCACCAGAAAATGGGAAAATGTAGGACAGATGGGTCAAGAAGTCTAAGACATGGTCAAAAATAATTTTTGAGGGGCCAGAGAAATGGCTAGGTGGTTAAGGCTCTTGCCTGCAAAGCCTAAGGACCCAGGTTCAATTCCCCAGTACCCATATTTGCCAGATGCACAAGGTGGCACATGTGTTCGGAGTTATTTGCAGTGGCTGGAGGACCTGGTGTGCCCATTCTCTCTCTCTCTCTATCTGCCTCTTCCTCTCTCTCTCTCTCTCTCCTTCCCTCTCTCTCAAGTAAACAAATAAATACAACATTTTTAAAATAATTTTTGAACTATTGGCTTATAGTACAGAGCCTCTAATGGAATAAGGAAACATCTTTTATGGGTGATAAATCTATATCTGTGAAGAGAGCACAGAGACCACGTATGTTGTTACTACTCACACAAGTGTGATTACTTCTACAGGCACACATAGTGTAGATTATCTTATTCTTCCTAACAACCCTTAACCTAATACTGGAGTTTCCATGTGAACTATCCCCTGTAAATCCATGCATTTGAATTCTTGGTCCCCAGCGTGCGGCACTGTTTTGGAAGGTTGTGGCACATTTTGAAGTAAAGTCTCACTGAAGGAAGTGAGTCACCAGGGGTAAGTTTTGAATTTTTTCTTTTTTTTTTTAGATTGGCCTCATTTCCTGTCTGCATTTTGATTCTTGACCAGCGATGTGACTAGCCACTTCACACTCCTGCCTCCATGTCTTCCCTACCCTGATGGATAGCATCCCCTTGAATGGTGAGGCCAAGCAAATCCTTCCTATCTTAACTTGCTTCTTGTCAACGATTTGGCCACAGCAATGAGAAAAGTAACTAATACACCATAGATGAGGGAAAAAAGTCCGAGAGAGGTTGAGTAATTCCCAGGTTCTCATGGCTAGTTTGTGAAAGTGGTTTTAAACTGCATCAGCACCCCAAACTTATGTTCCTTCCAAATTTTTTAAGATCTCAGAGGACATAGTGAAAAAGCCTGCAGATAAAACCAGGAGAGAGCAGAGGTAGACGTGGTGGCTTCTCCTGACTTCCCTGCTATGTAGTCACCATGGTTACTTGCTTCTTCTGGGCTTTTCCATCCCTTTTAGAAGTAAAGCCTCATTGAAGGAAGTGGGTCACTGGGGGCAAGTCTTGAGGCTGTTTTCTTGGCACATTCCAGTCAATAATACATGTAGGTGCAGCATGGTTTATGCCACAAACCACCTGCACAGGCCTCTCTGTGGGCAAGTGACAAACGTTCTCTTCTCATAAATCTACAGGTTGTAAGTCCAGAATGAGGTTCCCCTGGACTCTGGGTAGGGCCTTTCTTGACCCTTTCCTGGTCTCTCATGGTGGCCAGCCTTTGGTTGCAGCCACATCACAACAGTTGGTGCCCCTGTTATCACACTTCAATCTCCTGTGTGTCTTAGTTACCATGCAGTCCTATTGGATTGAGGTCTTAATCTCAAGGACCTCATTTTAACTTGATCACTTACAAAGACCCTGTTTCCTAACAAGATCACATCCTGGGGTTTCGTGCTCATACATCTCATTTAGGAGGATGTAAGTCATTCAACAAGTGAGATCACCACAGCTTGCCTCTTGCTCTGCCCTGGAAACCAAAGACGAGGAGTCTAGACCGGTTCCCCAGGCTTTGGCAGGGCTAGCCTCACAGCTTTCATGAACCAGGACACAAGGATGACAGTGCAGCCAGTATGACCTCCTTCATGAGAAGGTTGGCTCAATGTTAAGGGATTACCCATGTCCCCGCCCTCACTCATGTTTTCAGCCAGTTCTCACTGGGCCCAGTCTCTCCCTCCCATGCCCCTCAGCTTTGCCCAAGAGATGACTGCCTTGTTTCTAGCCTCCTTGTTGCCACAGCTATGAAAGCATTAACACGGTTTCTGCCTCATATTCTTAGAGCTTTGCTCCATAGCTCAGTCTGACATTAAAAGGAAAATATTAAAGAGACTAATCATCTCCCTCCCTTCATGAAAAGTACAAATAACTTAGTTATCTGGTGAGCAAGATGGCCTGCTTCCCCACTCCCTCCATAGGAAGCTCTTGGAGCTCCTCACCACGATGCTAATTGTTTTTAAATGTCTGTGCTAACCGCTTCATACTGAGAGTATCAATCTACATGTGGGTAACTGAGAGCCATGCTGTCTCTTACGATGACACATTTTTACAGTAATTAAAAACATGCTTAAGAAGACTCAAGTCCTCTGCTGCTAGCACTTTGCTGGCTGGTGTGGGGGTCAGGTTGCATTTCCACTGAGTGGGCCCTATGGGTGGGCAGCTTACCTGCCCGATGGTTCAGTCGCTCAGGGTAGATCCGTTCTTCTGAAAATGGTATGTAAGCCCCTTTGGGGTTGGAACAGTCTTGGATGGCTGGCATTCTCTCCCAGGAGAGAGAACTGTGCTCTGTCTGGGTCTGGGTTGACACTCAGGGGTGGCCTACTCGCCCACGGCAAGCTGTTTCTTGTTTGTCACTGTGGGTTTGCTCGACCATGCACCAAGCAGGGCTCATGTGGGAAGGGGGCAGCAGGCAGAAGGAAACTCTGGGATGAATGAAGCATTTCAGTATCTCCTTCTGGCTCCTGGAGTCCCTGGAACTTGCTCGAGCAGGGGCAGAAGGCACTCTCCGTGTGCTTTCCAAAAACAGATGTTTATGATGCTGTATGTGGGACTTGCATAGGGGCTGGTGGATGTGGCTGAGCCAGAATGCCATGGAGAGACCACAAGTGAATTCAGCTTACACAGCCTAGCTGCACTGGGCCTGGGCTGAATGGGTTGGGCTAGGGCAGCTAGAAAAGCTAGGCTGAGGACCACAGGCTTCTGGCTAGAAAAAAGGTAGTGGAGCCCCTGAAGCAGACAGTGTCGGGCTGGAGAAACAGTTGGTGCCTGGCATATCCTGATGTTCCCACCAAGAGCAAGGCCCCTGACACGCTGCAGGGCCTGTGAGCTGACCCTAACATAAGCCCCCACCCTACCAAGCTGCTCCTGGCTTCAGCTGTTACAGCATCTGTTGAGGCAGGCTAACAGGAAGCAAAATCTGCTGAGGGGAGTTCCCGCCTCTCTGGACTCAGCTTAGAAAACTCCTTCCAAACACAGAGGCAAGGCCCACAACTCCAGCTAATAGGAGGCACACACACACACACTTGCATGGGTGTATGCATGTGAGCTCAAAAAATAGGTGAAGGCTTATGCACACATTTAGTCTACCCATGCGTAACTTCCCAAGGAATTAAAGCTCCACACCAGCCTCCATGGAAGCTTGAATCTTAGTCCTTCAGCTGCATTCAAAACAGTGCATCCCCAGATTCCAGGCACCAAATAAATAAATAAGCACAATAAGGAATAGAATCCACAGAGAGCTCTGAAGTCTATCTGTTGCTGGGAGGAGCGCCATTCTGATACCCTAGCTTCTCCAGGAGCTGAAGTGAATGCAGGGAGATGCGATCCAGCCTGACTCCCGACCACTTTTCTCTCAACCAGCTCATTATGCATTAACCTGTAAGACAATATGTTTTAAAGAGAACTACGTTCATCACCTTAGAAAAGTCATATTAACATAATTTCTGGGAAAGAACAATGAGAGGGAAATGTTAGTCATTGTTGATGGAACAGGTAAGTTTCAGTAGCATGATCTGTTGAATATTCATACGATATTGTTTTTGACATTTAAGAACTCAATTATCCGATGACTAATCAGTCTTTTACAGTATGTTATTTTTGTGACTAGAACTGAAGTACTGATAAGTCCCAAGAGAGCACAGTGTTCAGATGGATTTATTAGTGTGTTTCAACCCTGGCTTTAGCCAGCATGCATGTCCAGGAGAATTTAGTACCTGTGACAGTGAGGGGCCGAGGGCCTGGCTGGAGCCAGAGAGTGCATGGAGACCAGATGCTGACTGAGTTTGCTCTGATTTTTTGTTTGTATTGAGGAGAAGCCAGCATTGTAACATGCCCTAAAGCTCTGGGCTTACAATCAGCTCACCTTCCCCTGGCTACCACATTCACTACACGACAGGGGTGAGGACGCATGCCTGGCCTTCACCCCAATGCCTACCCATGGGCTTTGCACATTCTGCATAGCAAGGCAGTTTGATGCTATGACAGTTGCATTAAGTCTATTTTGGGGAAGCTGTCAATTTCTTTTCCTAGAACTACGGTGAATCTAAAGATTTCGTCGACGTCTTCGCTATTCATCTCATTGAGAGACAGAGTATAATTCCCCTCCTCTTGATTCTGGGGTAGCTTTCTGATCTTTCCCAGCCCATAGGATACAGTGCACGTGACTTTCTAGAACTCCCGTGGCTAGGCTCTAAGAAACCACGCAGATCTTGTGTTGTGTGAGTTCTTGGGTATGTGTTGGTGTGTGTGCAGGTTCATGTGCAAGAATGTGCATGTCGTAGACTGAAGAGATGGCTTAGCAGTTAAGGCGCTTGCCTGTGAAGTCTAAGAATCCAGGTTCAATTCCCCAATACCCACGTAAGCCAGATGCACAAGGTGCATGCATATGGAATTCATTTCCAGGGGCTACATGCCCTAGAGCACCCATTTTCTCTGTTTACCTGCTCCTCTCTCTCTTTCAAATAAATAAATAAATAGATTGGTATTTTTTATTTTTAAAAAATAATTAATTTATTTATTTGAGAGAGAGAAGAAGAGGCACAGAAAAAGAGCAAATGGGCACACCAGGGCCTCCAGCCACTGCAAATGAACTGCAGATGCATGCGCCCCCTTGTGCATCTGGCTTACGTGGGTCCTGGGGAATTGAACCAGGGTCCTTAGGCTTTGCAGGCAAACACCTTAACTGCTAAGCTATTTCCCCAGCCCTAAATAAATGTTTTAAAAAAGAATGTGCATGTGTGTGTGAAAGCCACAGGACACCTCAGATACCATTCCTCTGATGCTTTTTTTTTTTTTTTTTTTTTTTTTTTTTTTTTTTTTTTTTTGGAGACAGTGTCTATCATTGGCCTGAAGCTCACCAAGTAGGGTAGACTGGCTGGCCAGTGAGTCCCAGGGACCTTCATCAATGTTTAAGTCATAAGTATGTGCCACTATGCCCAGTGTTTTTCACATGATCAAACTCAGGTCTTCCTGCTAGCATAATCTCCCCTCCTCTCTGGTAGATCTCTTGACCCCAGGTCACCCTGATGAAGGATCCATGTGCATAGACCTTCAGGCCTCTTGATGACAGTCCTGCTTGAGTCCTCCATCTGCCCCCCACCCCTGCAAGTGACTGTTGTGATAAAAGTCGATCCTCTAGCTCCAATCAAACCCTCCCTTCTGAGTTCCCGGGTTTTAGAGACCAGCGACCCTACCCAAGCTACACGTTTTTGAGCATAAATAATGATTGTTTTGGTTTTGTGTCACTATATGCTGACATGGCTTGCTCTGTATCAATAACTATCCAAGACTCTCCTTAACTAGCTAGTGACAATTGTTCACTGAATTTGGAAATAGAGACCAGGCTCTTGACTGTGCCACTAGGTAGGTCTGTGCTTTCTCTCTTGAGGCAGCCTGCCTAATGGAAAGGGCTTGTGCTTCTGGACCAAAGAAGTCTAAGTTCAGATGTATGTTCTGGCACTTGTATTATTTAGGGCAAGCCATTTAGCATTTGCTGCTCTTTGTTTTATTATGCATGAAGTGTGGGCCATCATTCTCTCTTGAGGAGTTCCTGGAAGAGCTGGCACACGCTCGTGTTTAGTCAGTGTTAGCGCCTGCGTCCTCTCCTGCAGAGTAAAGATGTTGGAGGATTCTCAGGATGCAGGGCATTGTGGGAAATGCTTGGCTTCTGGATTTGGGTGAGTTCTGGCATCCACTGAGGCTCACCTGGACGATACCATTGCCCAAGGAAGAGATGGGCAGCTGCCACCTGATTCATGGTACAAGGAAACAGACTGTGCCTTCGAGTAATCAGAACAGGTGTGCCTTCCTCAGGCAGATGGAGCCTCTTACCAGGTGCCCATCTTGGTGAGCAGAACACAGAGTGGATTTTAACTCCTGATATTCCTCTTGGTGGAGTGCCTTTGTCCACTGGATCTCCACAGTTCTCTGAGCTGCTTCCACCCAGACCAGACTTTCTCTATAACTACCTTCTAACAAATATTTTCTGCTCTGCTGTTTCCAGACTTGAGGGATGGACAGAGCAGGACTTACTTACCTCTAGCAGTGCTGTGAAGACTAAATAAACAAACATGTAAAATGGCATGAGGGGGCCTGGCACCAACTACAGGATTACTTGTCTTCCCAGTTCTGTGCCAAATAATACTGGAAGCTTCACAAAAAAACTCCTACCTATCTAGGGATGGGCAACAGAAGAGAGAAGAGTGGCACCTGCTAGTACTGAGGAATGAAGGCAGGCAATGGAGAGAGGGTAGCCATGTCCTGGTAGAGTCTACTTGCCAGTCAGTGTGCCATGAACCCCAACAGAGCTGGTTATTGTCAGTTATCAGTACATCACATCACTGGTCAGTGGATACAGGCTTGTCACTGGTAGTGACTAACTGGGTGTGTCCAGGTTCTTGGCCTCTTGTTCAAAGAATTGAAGACATGAACACAGATAGTAAAGCAGCAAGAAGTTTTATTTATTTATTTATTTATTTATTTATTTATTTATTTATGCAGCAAAAGCACAAAAGAACAGGGGATATGCTACAAGAGGGAAGTGGGTTCCTCAAGCGAGACTGCCTAAGCACAAGGGATTACTGCCTGGAACTTTCTTGCAGGGGGTCCAAGAGACCGAGGAGTTACTTGCTATGCGTAGTGTTGGGTGATCTTTCTGCTTTGATTGACAAACTTGGACTGTGTAAGCTTTTCTCTACTGTGCATGTCCTTTCCCATGATGCATGTGACTTTAATCATATGTACCATATGTGGAGATCCATTTGGTAATCAGGCATAGACATAAGATGATAAAGTTTGGATTCTCCCTAAAAGTTCACTCAGAAGGTACAGCTAGCTTGATATTGCTTGCACCTGAAGCCAGTCTAGGCCAGATTGGCTCATCTCCCTTAATTTCAAGATATGTTTTGAGGTGTACGCACTTCAAGACAAATTGGGTGTTAGCACGGGGTTGTAACTGATTCCATTGTTTGAAGTGGGGCACTCACACAGCTTGATGCAAGTAAGGGTCCAAAGTTGCTAGCAGGTCACTAAGTGCCTTTTTAGGAAAAGGATGTGTGTTTCCCCCAAGCCAATCAGCACTCTAGGTTGCTAAGCTGTATCCCTATGCTTGTCTGTCTGTGGCTGGCTGAGTCAGATTAAGAAATCATGCCCCAATAGAGTCAGACGCTCACAAAGTAAGTCCCTCCTCAGTGCTCCCCACAGAACCCTCTGTATTTCCTTGTTGTTGCCTTTGTCTAGTTTGGCGCGGTTGTTAGCCGAGTTGTCCTCCCTCGCCATGAATACCCGAGAGCCAGAGCAATTCATCTTTGTATCCCCAGCACCTAGCATGATCCTGGGAATGTTTGCTTTCACCACTGAATGCACTTGGGACAGTGAAAGGAACTATTATTTATTAGATACCATCAATATTCAAGGGATATTACTTAAGTTATCCATTGACTCTTGACAGCATCCCTATTTATGGGAAAGCGGAGGAGGGAATAACATTTTCTGAGCTTGATCTCTGTGCCAGGAATTTCTGTGAGGGACTTTGGGTGCATCATTTAATCCTTTAATCAGATTCTCACACAGGCCTGTAGAGCAGGCTCGTAATATTGGTTAGTCAGGAGCTGAGCCAAGAAGAGGCTATAGAGTGAGACCCTGTCTCAAAATAAAAAGTACCGAGAATAACTGGCTAGCCACTTACTAGATGTGCCCACTTGGTGCAATAGTGGTATGTGGGATATGGTGGTTACCAACTGCTCTCTAATTGGATTTGAGGCCTGTTCTATGGGAGGGAATCCATACCTGATACTGATAGCTTAGTCAAAAGCCCATGGCTTAGAAGATCATAGGCCATAGTCAGCCATTGTTCTTTGGTTAAATGTATACTCTGTGCTCATCAAATTGCCCTCGAAATGGTTATGCTTATGTGTATAGATTAAAAAGAAGCTTCATTTTGCAGATGATGGTGGATACCAGGGTGACCCAAGACTCATCAAAGTGATGAGAAGAAGTGACACCATCAAGCGCTCAGCACTGGATGATACATCTCTACACACCCGCCAAGGTGCCAAGGCTCAGGGAAAGGTGTGGCCGCGGTAGTGCAAAGAATATCAGCACTACTCGCACTGGCAGCCAGCAAAGCTTCTCTTCAGAGGGGGTGGTCTCCACGGAGGAGAGCCTAAACACATCAAAGTAGTGACAATAAGAGGCTGTTGAGAGCTCAGTGTTAAATCAGATGTCCATCTCATCATGCCCTCCAAGACTCATGGGACACTTTGGAAGAAGGGGTGGAAAGGATATAAGAGCCACAGAGAGGGGAGGAGGACTTTGGGGCACTGTCCTCTGGTCATGAACTGACAGGTGCCTTCATGGCCACAGTGCATGTCATTACCTCCACGAGACTTATACAGTGTTGAGCCCATTAACATTTTAAAACAGAGAATGGAGGAGGGCAAAAAGAAAGAGACACACAGACAGAAAGACAATCTGGAAAGAGGAAGGGGTTCAGTGAAATGGTGGTGAGTGAGGGGGGATAAAAGGGGAAATGTGAATGGAATATGATCAAATTACAGCAAGTTCATGCATTAAAATTCTCAATTAAAAATAAATAAAACCAAAAAAATTATAAAAAGAAGACAAGGGATAGATCATCTAGCATGTGTTGAGGCCATAGTTTCAATCTCCAGTACCACCACAATTTTTTTTCTTTTTTTTTTTTTAAATTTTATTTTCTTTTTATTGTTAGAGAGAGAGAGAGAATGAAAGAGGTGGACATGCTAGGGCCTCTAGCCACTGCAAAGGAACTCTGGATGTGTTACTACTTTGTTCATCTGGATTTACATGAGTACTGGGAAATTGAGCCCAGGCCATCAGGCTTTGTAAGAAAGCCCCTTTAACCACTGACCTATCACTCCAGCCTCAGTTTTCTTTTTCTTTTTCTTTCTTTCTTTCTTTCTTTCTTTCTTTCTTTCTTTCTTTCTTTCTTTCTTTCTTTCTTTCTTTGTTTCTTTCTTTCTTTCTTTCTTTCTTTGTTTCTTTCTTTCTTTCTTTTCTTTCTTTCTTTCTCTCTCTTTCTTTCTTTCTTTCTTTCTTTCTTTCTTTCTTTCTTTCTTTCTTTCTCTCTCTCTCTTTCCTTTTTTCTTCCATGATAGGTATGCTAAACCCATTTCAGATATAGGGATAAGGAAGCTTAGATTTAAAAAATCAAGTATCTTGCTCAAATAGACATAACTTAAAGATGAAATAGCTGAAGTTTGAATCTAGATCTGCCTGACTATGAAGTCCTTGAATTTCCTTCTTTTTGGAGTGTGCCAGAGACTTAACACTCATCATGGGAACACAAAACCTTACATTCAAAGGCAGGGAATAGCCAAGAGAAGAGGCAAGGAAGTTACCACTTATTGACCAGGTGTGTCAGACACTATTCTAATGTCCTGAACACACAGTTACATGGGATGGCTCACCAAATGAACTCAACAAAAGATTCTGACTTTATTGATCTTATAATCTATTGAGTAGTATTATACAATAGCAAAGCTGAGTGTTAGATCTAGCTATCTATTCCAATCTGCAGAGGTTCACAGGAAGATCTGACCATAGCAGGCCATACGCATACAAGAGACCATTGGGATTCTGCTTCTGGACTATCAGGTAGGAAATGGTCTCTGGACCTACTCAGTACTGGATGAGGCAATTACTCTGTGACTTGAAATACAGACTAAAAGTAGGTGACACAAAACACGGAGAGACAAACTCACTACTGAGATAATGGTGTCTAAGCATTACCCTATTTACAGTCGGGACTGATATTCTGACATTGGGACGGAGGTAATCTATGTATGAGAGCATGTTATGGCTTGAAACCAAAATGTCTCCCATAGACTTGTGTTTTGAATGCCTGCTTCCCAGCTGATGATATTGCTTTGACAAACTGTTGAGCCATTATGAAGTGAGGCTCAGCTGGAGCAAAGGTCATAGGGCCTTGTCACAGTATATTTAGGGAAAGTCTGGGAGGTCACACTATATGTGGAGGGGTTGTATTTCCTGCAGGGAACCTGAAATAAATTAATTATTCATGAAGTTTTGAGGGTGAAACCCAAGCTTTTATGGCTTAGTTGCTTTAGATGCCAGGTCTGTGGGATGTCTAATGAGGAAAGCTGCAGGAATTGACTGGATCCAGCCCAATGAATGAGAATGCTTATGTCATTATATATAGGAAGCATGTAACTTTCTTTCTAATTTCATATGGGTTCAGAGCAAACAAGCTTTCTTTGAATCTCAGGAGAGACTTTGTGAACAGGGTAGGGATTATTGAGATTATGGGGTCTTTTGAAGTTGAACTGAATCTATTTAGCATTATGAGATAGACATAAGTCTTTGAGGATCAGGGACAAAATAATTAGGGACAAAAAATTTAGTTTGAATCTAAAATGTCCCTCATATTTGGGCCATAGCTGGTGGTGTGATTTTGGGGGGAATGGAGCCTTTAGGAAGGGGGGGTGGTTGCTACAGAAGTAGGTCATTAGAGGCAAGCTATTGAAGTATAGTTCAACCACTAGTTCTAGCCTCCTGATCCACTATGATGTGAAGAGCTTTGCCTCATGCTTCTGCTACCATATAAAGAGCACTGTATCATGCCTTGTTTGTCATGATTGTCTGAGACCTTCTGAAAGTAACAGCCAAAATAAATCTTTCCTTCTAGGGCCTGGGAGATGGCTCAGTTGGTTTGCATGAGAACCTGAGCTCAGATCACCAGCACTCACATAAAAGATGGGTGCAGTTGTGTGTGCCTGCCTAATCAGTGAGCTCCTATCTCAACAAACAAACAACAGTAACAAAGAAAAGTGGAAAAAACCTTTGGGCCTGAGAGATGGCTTAGCAGCTAAGGTGCTTGCCTAAAAAGCCTAAGGACTCATGTTTGACTCTTCAGGCCCCACATAAGCCAGATGCACAAAGTGTGCACGGTCGCACATACGCAGAAGGGGGCGCATGCATTTGGAGTTTGATTGTAGTGGCTGGAGGCCCTGGCACACCAATTCACACCCCCCCCCTGCATTAAAAAAAAAAAAAAAGGACAGCCTGTTGGGCTTGCCTTAAAAAAAAACAAACCTCAAGTGTGATTGAGGAAAGCACCTTATATTGATCTCTGACCTCCACATATGTGCACACATGTGTACCCACATGCATACAAACACCATACACAAACATGTAAGCAAACATAAACAAAACAGCTTTCCTTCCACAAGTTGTTTGTGACAGGTGTTTTTTTTTTTAGCAACTTAGCAACACAAATGTAACTAATACAGAATAGACTATGCATATATAAAGCGTTAGATAGCATTTCATTTGGAAGCTCCTAGACCTCTCTACTGCAGAAGAGTGGCCAGTAGTGGCCACGGTCCTCTTCACACGAATAAATTTGGAACATCTGCCCATTCACCATTCCTAACCTGAGTGACAATGAGCCCCTCAGAATACAGGTGGTAGATTCTCTTTGAAGTCAAACAGGGATCTTTGGTTTAGACTCTAGAACAAGGAAGTGATGTGGAGTCCAATCAGATCTTGATATCTGCATGAATTTGGGTTATCTTCCCAGCCTCTCCTGGGTACAGGTAACCTAAAATAATGGGAAATCTAAAAACCATTTACATTTGGCCTTGGGATGCATTATATGATTTTTTTTTTCCAGCAGGTTTACTTTCATAATGATGTTTGACTTAGGATAATATTAAAATTCGTTAGCTTTCCCAGAGCATACATCAGCTGAGGAGTGGGAGGAAGAAAATAGAGAGCAGAGGCTCAGGGCTGCTGGGAGGGAGGGGTAGCTGACCCTGGATTTGTAGCCCATAATCCCTGCTGCTGACTGTGCCCAACTCAGAGGTGCAGACATTTCTCTGTAGGGCTTGGTGAGGTCAGTATTTGATCCCTTTCATTCAGATTCAACCAGATTTATTGATGTGTCAGACATTGTGATAAGCACTTTAACATCTTTATTTCATTTAATCTGCCCAATGGCCTCATAATGTAGGCATTATTATCCCCAAATTACAGAAGAGGAAATTGGGTCTCAGAGAAATAAAATGCTTCAAAGTTATAGAGCTAGCAAATGGTCGGGCCAGGATTTGACCCCAGGTTTTCTCATTATAAAGCCCACTACTTTCCCCCATTGCCTTATACTTGGCAACAAGCAACGTGCACTCCACCAGCGGTTAGTGGACATGTCTGTCAGGCACAGCAGCAGACACTGGTGAGGTGGCGGTGAATGAGGCTCTGCTCTAGGATGTTGGGCAAAGCACCCAGGCTCCCCTCTCTTCTAAAATTCAGGTGAAAGAAAGATAAATGCCATGAATTAATCATAGCGAATTTTAAACAAGTCCCTCGGTGGCTTATATCTAGAGGTTGTAACTGCTTTGGGGAAGGAAGGTAGAAAGTGGTGGAGGCGGCTGACAAGTTGAGGTGTGTCCTTGTGTCTTGTCACAATTGCTCAGGCAAGCACACATCCTGTAGGTTCTCTACCCCAAGTAATTCACCCTGGCCCCGTGTCCAGTTTTCATTTATAGATCCCAGAATAGGCTATTTTTCTCCTTCCATCAAGGTGGCTGAGAAGACAGATAGAAGAGGCTGGACAATGCTCTCTGGCCTTCCTCATAATGGCCAAACTGCTTTTCATTTTGTTCTGGAATCTATCCCACCAGCCCTGCTGACTTCATTATCGTCCTTACAGCCCACATAGTGGGGGTGGGGGAGAGCTGACATTCTCCAGCCTAAGAGTGGCTCATCTCTCTCTCTCTAGGGCACCTTCTACTTTCTGAAGAGAGGCAAGTGGAGGTTTGCTTCTCTCTGCTGAAGCCATTCTGTCTTGGATAAAATGTCCTGGGGCTGTGGAAGTCAACAGCGACAGCAGCATTTACAGTAACTGCCAAGCTTAATAGCATCTTGTGATGAAGTTTTACTGTAAACAGTGGAGGGGGCACTTCTCTCATCCTGGCAGTATTGAGTGCTTTGTCCCCACTCAGAAATAACACTTCTCATGTGTGCTTCTTTATCAGAACTTCACATTGTTCCATATGTGAGAGTCTTGGGATTAATATTGTCACCTGCTGATTTTATTTTGCCTCTCACATTTTTTTTTTTTTGAGAGGTGAGGGGGAAATAAGGAGGGACTTGAAGAGGCCTTTTATAGCTGGCCCAGCCACCATGAACACATGCCCAATCATTCTCACTCTCTTCCCATGCTTGCCACTATTTTCCTTTCCCTTGCCCCACCTCTAGTCTCTGGTTGATGCGGAGGGAATCACCAATGGCAGCTAGCAACCAAGCCATCCCAGGTGTCACTCCTAAAGTTTCAGGAACGTCTGGGACCCTAGAAGGATTCACTTTCTGGACTATTCGTTTAACCAACGAGTCATTTGGAAGTGTCTGCAAAGCCCTGTCCCACTGGGCTTGTGGTTGGCATGATGCCTTGGCTACTGGGATGGGCCAAAAGAAAGGAAGCTGAGAGGACGCGGGGCTACAGAGCGTCAGGTACTCAGGGTTGCCAGTTGCTGGCCATTGTCTTTACCTAAGCCCTGCTGAGAAGGAGCCTCTGGTACCTACCATATGAGTGGCTGAGGGCGGCTGACGCGCAGGGCAAGCTCAACATTCACTGTCCAACAAGACAGCTGGCATTTGGAAGGTGGCTGTGTTCTGTGGGCACCCTTCTGTATTCTCTCCACTAGAGCCTGCTGCCATCATTTTTATGTGCCATCATCAGAGGCAGAGAGACAAGAACCTTCCTCCCAAAGGCACAGCACCAGGGCTAGGCAGCCATGAGGATGGGGAGTGAGACAGTCACTCAGCTTCACTGGGAAAAAAAATACCTGAGATAAATTGACTTATTTTTTTCAGTACTGGAGACTGGACCCAAGGTTTTTAATTTTATTTTTTATTTTTATTTATTTTTCTATTTTTGGAGAGACACACACACACACACACACACACAGAGAGAGAGAGAGAGAGAGAGAGAGAGGGAGAGGGAGAGGGAGAGGGAGAGGGAGAGGGAGAGGGAGAGGGAGACAGACAGAGAATGGTCGTGCCAGCAGTCTCTCAGCTGCTGTGAACAAAATCCAGATGCATGTGCCCCCTTGTGGTCAAGTGCAGCATTGTGCCCTTGCGTCACTTTGCATCTAGCTAAATGTGGGACCTGGAGATTGGAACCGGGTTCTTAGGCTTAGCAGGCAGGTGCCTTAACTGCTAAGTCATCTCTCCAGCCCCCAAGGTTTTATATATACTAGGCAAATGCTGTACCACTGAGAAATCAACCTTTAATAGTTCAGTGTGGCTCATGGTTTCAGAGATTTTAGTCCATGGTTGCTTAACCTCTTTTCTTCTGGACCTTTGGGAAGACAAGGCAGAGAAAGATGCTCACTTCATGGCAGCCAAGATGTACTGAGGGGATGGAAGAGCCCAGATTCCAATACCTTCTTTAAAGGCACAGCACACCCCAATGACATGACTTCCTTCTACCAGGCCCTGCCTCCAAATGATTTCCCCATCTCCCAGTAACACCACAGGCTGGGACTCAGCAATACATAGGCTTCTTGGGACCATCCAAGATTCAAATGACAGCACTCAACTTCCTTTCCCCTTGCCCCCATCATTACTATTTGTGCTGCTGGGGCAGTGGTGAAAGTCAGCTTGGGAGACAGGTCCCTGTGAGAGCAAATGGCTATAGATACAGGCAGTAGAAACTGCTTGAGTCCCCCTGAGTGTCCCTGTAAGACTCCTACAGGAGAAAGGGGTGGAGTCCGGGGACTCTTGGAGCATCACTCATTTAGAGATGTAGCACAAGGACCACACAATGATAACAGTATTGACAGTAATAGAAACTAGCTTGGGTTTCCAAGGCATTTTTCTTCCTTACCTTTTCTTCCTTCCAGACTCTCACCATACCTGGAAGATGATCGGCATCTATCTTCATTATCCATGGATCAACCAGTCCCAAGCTTATACTGCTTATCCACAATAATAATTATCATAGCATAGCATTTTGTTGAGTGCTTACTTTGTGTTGTTATCTGTTCTGAAATCCTATGACAATTGCACAGTTATCTTCCCATGTAAAAGCCAAGCACCTTGGCCACAGAGAAAAAAAATCAGCCTTCTCCTAGGCCCAGCTCACCTTCCTAACCATTGGGCAATACTGCCTTGGAAACATCACACTAACTTGTGGTCATTACTAGAGCCAGAATGGCCCCCTTTCCTGTCTGCTAAGACACTCAGATTTCTTGTGGCAGAAAAAGCAGATCAGGTAGCTTATTCCATTTGGGCTGTCATGACAGACTACCACAGACTAGGCAGATTAAACAAGAGAAAATAATTTGTTCAGAGTCTGTAGGTTGGAAGTCCAAGATCAAGGTGTTGCTAGGGTGTGTCTCTGGTTGAGTCCTCTTTTCCTGGCTTGCAGACAGACAGTTGGTCTCTCAGTCTGTTGGTGTAGCTATCACCAATACCTTATATTGGGCAACTTATTAAGCAATATGAACTTGTAAAGCACAGTTTTGGAAGCTGGGGGGTTTGTAGATCAGGGTACCAGCAATCTCTGGCGAAGGCTTCCTCCTGATTCAAAGATGGTACCTCCTTTGAATCATGGCAGGCAACGAGCAAGGGAACTATGTGAGCAGGTCCACTAACCCTATTAATGGGGGAGGAGTTCTCAAAACCTATTCATTTAGTAAGGGTCCCACACCTCTAAATACCGCCATGACTGGGTTCGGTTTCAAAATGAATTTGTGAGATGCAAACATTCAGATCTCAGCATCCCCTTTCAACATCTGGTCTTTCCTCTGCACACACATCCCTGGACCTCTTATAAAGGCACCAGTCCTGTCCTGTTAGGGCCCTGCCTTTAGGCCCATTATTTAATTTCTTTTTAAAATTTGTTATTTATTTTTATTTTCTTTATATTATTCTAATTTTACATTTATGTTGGTCACTCCGGTAGCCTCCACCCTGACCGCCCCCCTCCAAAGGGACCCTCATCATTGGGGAATGTGGGTCATGCATTATAGGGATAGTTAAGAGTTATGGGGGAGAGTCAAAGTCTCTGTGCATAATGTCCCAACTTGTGGCTCTGACACTCTTTCTGCACCCTCTTCCGTGAATTTCCCTGAGCCACATTGGGATCATTTTAGTTCTACTTCAGTGATGAGGTCTTGGGAGCCTCTGTGTCTCTGGATATCTGGCTTAGTAGAAGTTGGATGTTCTCTGTGTTTATCTCCTTCAGCCTTATTCTAGTGTCGGCTTCACCAAGAAAGCTGTACTCTTGCACCACCCCCATACTCTATGGTTTCAACTGGGGCCCTGGTGAGGTGCTATACAAACAACTCCCAATCTAAGCTACCCAGCAGGAAACAACCTGACGTGATGCTCAAACAAGTGCAGTAGTTGCACACAGCAATGGTGGGTAACCAACTGCTCTTGATTTGGCTAATAGATCCACTCAGTGGAATGGAACTCATTGCTGGAACTGGGAAATAAGTCAAAACCAAGTACAAAAAATGAGCACAGTCTCCAATACCAAATGTGGGCTAGAAGAGGGACAACACATATAAAATTCTCTCTAAAATATCTATGGCCATTCCATCTATCTAGTACTAACTTCTCTCTCCGTTGGAGAATTTACTTCTCTTTTTCAGATGGATGACGAACCTGAAGGGAGGGTCAGCCATTATTTAATTTCGATTTGCCTCCTTAAAGATTATACCTCCAATTTTAGTCAAATTTGAGGTCAAGGCTTTACCTATAAATTTTGGAGAGATATAATCCAGTTTGTAACAAGAGGGAACTGGAAGAGTGAGGAATTTGAGACTTGGGGGTAGTTGTGTCTGCAAAGGAGACAGAAGGACCTCAAGTAAAGGCAGGACCAAATATTTATCTCCCAAGAAACCTGAGTTAAGACTTCTCTAAATCCTTGTTTTGTCTAGGGATCTGAAAGCAAACTGGCACAGGATCCTACTCAAAGAGGGAAGGGTGAGCCCCCGCTTTTCCTTCTGTTTCTCTTGCCCTATAGAGTACCTGTTTCTAGCCCTATTTTATGCCAGAACCATTTCTTCAGGGCTTCTGGACACTTCTGCCAAAAAGAATGAGTAAGATCACACTGTAGACCCCGATTGGGAGTCCAAAGAAGCAAAGGGTGCCACCAGCCTAGGTGGTGCTTCTCTCGCTCTGAAGCTGCCCTGACTAGGCTGCAGCCCAAGCCCAGGGATCCACAGCATATCCCGAGTCCCTTCTTGCCTCTGTCTCTTTGCCACCAGGAGCAGAATGCATGAAGCTCAAATAAAGGTGGCTTTTCTTTGGGGTGACTGCCTGGGCCAGGAAAGAGGCAAAGCTACTGGCCACAAGGAGGCGTGGAGATGATCTGTAAATTTAGAATACCCATGATCTTGCCTGAGGCTAAGTGAGGCAGGTTTGTTTCTGCTTTTGCATTTACCATGGTGACAAACCTTTCCCCGGGACAATTACTTACCCCCGTCTGCATGGCTGGAGGAAAAGTTGTCTAAAGAGAAAGCTGTGACTGCCAGCCTCGGAAAATTCCCTGTTGGTTGGTTTTAATCTATAGTAGAAAACCTCCACATTATTCTGCCATCCTGGGATGTGACAGGTATTAATAACCCTATTAGCTACAATCCCATCCGGCGCTATTTACACGGGCCGCGCCAGAGTCGCAGCAGCCACTCGGATGCAAGGGACTGTGGATGTTCAAAGCTAACGAGATGCTGGCTTCTGTTTTTCTCCGCTGGGCCCAGGGTGTTGACAAATTAGGTTTTCGGGAGGAGATTCCCCATCCCCACATGCTAACGCTGCATATGGACCCATGCCAAATAGCTCTCGCAGCTCTGAGGTGATTTCATAACTTGGAGGAAGGTTCCCCTCCTTTTCTTCTCCTGCTTGCCTTGCCTGGAGGGATTCACTGCCCCCCCTTTCCTTTCTGCACAACTGCAAAGCCTTTCTATCCTTCAAGATCTGGTTCAAAGTCACCTTTTCTCTGACACTTCCCCTGAGACCCTCAGCCCAAAGTAAACGTCTCCTTTTATCACTGACAGCACCTTATCTGTAGCTCATTGATGGAGCGCATTTAGGTGTCAACTTTGACTGGGCCATGGGATGCCCAGATAGTTGGGCATTAACTTTGTTCCTCAGTATGTCTGGGAGGGTGTTTCAGGAAGCAATCCACATGATTTGAACTGGTAGGTTGAGAAAATATAATAACCCTCATCATTGTAGGAAGGCCTAAGCCAATTCACTGAGGGTTTGAATAAAACAAAATGGCAGAATAAAGGTTAATTGTCTCTGTAATTTTTATGTGTGTGTGTGTGTGTACACACATGCATGTGTGGGGAGTGGGGGTACATGTACAAACATGCATGTGGAGACCAGAGAACAATCTCAGGTGTCATTTTTCTCAGGTGCTATCTATTCATTTTTTTCATTGGCCTAGAACTTGCCTAGTAGGCCAGACTGGCTGGCCAGCAAGCCCCAGGGATTTTCATGTCTCTGCCTCTCCTGTCCTGATTATAAGCATATGGCACCATGCCTGGAATTTTCACATGGATTCTGGGGATCAAATTCAGGTCCTCATGCTTGGGAAGCAAGTACTTCACCAACTGAGCTATCTCCCCAGCCCAGTTTTCTGTCTATCCTTGAATGGGAACATCCATCATTTTCTGCTCAGAAATCAGACTTGACTCTCAAGCCATGGGACTCCAGGACTGTCCTGGTTCTTATAGACCTTCACTTGTAGACTGAATTACATCATTGGCTTGTCTGGTTCTCCAGTTTGAAAATGGAAGATTGTGGGACTGCTCACCTTCCATAATCATGTGAGCCAATTTCTATACTGAAACCCCTCATACCCACTTCTCTATATATTCTATTGATGCTGTTTCTCTTGCAGAGCCCTGACTCATGCAGACACCAACCACAGTGCTCTGAGCTCTGACCTCTCTCCCTAGGTGTAAAAGAGAGCATTGGAGGCATTTTCCCATCTGTTATCTGTACCTTGTTTTGCCCACATACCATTGTTGATTCAGGCCTGCTGGATGAAAGAACCCAGGCAATGAAGCAGGGAGTCAACCCAGGACAGGTACCAAGTTTGCTCAGTTCCATGATGGCTCTGGTGAGCTTCAGGAGCATAGTTGAAAACTCATATAACACAATACTCTCCAACCATCCCACTGGTCTCAAGTACAAAGGAAGAAAAGGAAATAAAAGGAGATAACATGGCAAGAGCCTTGGAAGAACAGAGCCATGAGAGAATCTTGAGTATTGGTGGGGATGAGGATGGAAGGGAGAGTACAGTTTTCTGACAAACTGAGGAGACCAAGGAAAATCAAGATATTTTCAGACTTAGAAAGCTGGAGAATGGGAAGGGAAGATGAGGGTAGGGTATGGATGCAGGAAGATATGGGTAGTGCTGACTGTTAAAGGAACTCCATTAAACTGCATGATGGTCAGGGTACCTATCACAATGCAAGCTAGATTTTAGTCCCTATTCAGCCTTTCCAGCTGCACCCTGTGTCAGTTACCTAGTGCCATAAAATGTTGTGTAACAAACCACACCAATCTTGCATTCTTGCTGATCTCAATGAAGGTTGACTGAGTTCAGTTGGGTGGTTCTGCTGCTCCCGGGAGCTCATCATCATGGCTGGGGTAACAGGATGATTAACACAAGGTTCTGCTGGGACAGTCCTCTTCTGTTCTGTGTCTCTTGATGCCTGTTGGGGGTAAGATAATGGCTGAGGTGCACAGAGCAAGCTGCCAGGTGTGATGCTGGTCACCTCTCTACTGCTCAAGAACAAAACACATGGTGGCCAAACCCAAAGTCTAAAGCAGAGAATTTTCATTTACCTCTTTGATGTGAGGTGCTGCAACAGTAGGTAATGAGATACAGAATTCAGCCAGCACTGCTCTGAGGTCTGTGTGCACAGGACACAGCATCCTGCCCATCACTGCCCTGCCTCCTTCAACCCAACTTCAACCTTTGCATGCCATTCTGGCTCAGCCTCCAGAAGCTGCCTTTGCCTCTTAGGATGGGCCTGATGCACATTTCTGTACTTGTGTGTGATTTTTGACCCTGAAGGCCCCTCTCCTACTCTTCTGTCATGGTGAACCACCATCTGGGAACTTTATGCCCCTTATTCTCTCCAGCTCACCTCACAAGCATCCTTATCTTTGCCCCCTTGCTGAAGTGATGCTGGCACATGATGTAGTCCAAAGGCATGTATGCAGCAGTTGGGAGCTGGAAAAGAGGGAACAATGGAGTATCCACAAAAGACATTGATTTGAAGACCCTCCACAGTGAGATAGGCAGATTTCTCAGCTGATTTAAAAAGTCATATTTCAAAGACCAGCTCAAAAAATACCCATGACATCTTGAAGCTCTTCCCAATGTCTTACTTTAAGGTCCACTGTCTTTGAAATCTATTCAAATTTTGCTCAATATCACTGCTGTTTTTGTTGTCCAGGCACATTTTATATATATTTAAACCATCCAATTTTCCCTTTATCCTGAAGAAGACATATGCTTGCTGTGTGTGTGTGATATCCCCATTAAAGAAAGAAATGGAGACCCATTCTTCCTGAAAATGATTCTATTGTGAAGCAAAGAATCCAAACATTTAATCCTTGACGTTTGGACCCCACTTTATTGCAGACCCTTATTTTGTGCACTTACCTTCTCTCAATACACACAATTCCTTCTTGATGGAAACACTTGTATGTTTTCTCAGTGGATACGTTGGGGAATCAGGTCCTTCATGCTGCTTTTTGGGTTATTACACTGTCACATTTTACCACTTTGCAGAAAGAACATATTAAGCAAAATAGAGTTCTCAGGAGCAGGGATTGCTATTGTTAGAGAAACAATACTTGGGAAATAATTCCCCCCAATTTCGTCTTCATCTTTTCTCTACTGTGCAGAGAGAAGAACAATTTATTAACAGGAGGCAGAAAATGTTGCTGTGGCTTTTGGGCAATGGAGACTTATGGAGTCCACAGTGTATGTTGTTTCCGAGGTTTAGAAGGCAGGAGACTTGGGGAGCTAGGAAAAAAAAAAAAAAAAAAAAAAAGAAAGAAAAGAATTCCCAGTGGGCAGGGTTGCTAAGAAAAAGAGACTCATTTGAATTTCACAAAGGTTTTGAAAATCTAGTCAGTGGTGCCCTCCTGTTTGTATTGTAGACCTTTATTGTTTCAACTGCTGTCAGCTGGTGGAAGGAGAAGGTCTGGGGAGGGAATAGGGCAGCCTCATGATTCTGTCTGGCTTTACTAAGCACCCGTAAGCCAAGCTGAGGCAGTGTGCCTCACGCAATGACTCTAGTAAGCATCTTTGCCCCCACTGCTGCCCTGACTCCTTGCTATCTTGGACTGTCTAGACCTTGGATGATTTTGACTTATTTCCAAGTCCAGACTTGCCCTTGGAGTTGGCTCTGGAATTGGGCTTTCTGGTTGACAGTTATTGAGCACAAGTTAAGCTAGCATCTCTGGCTTATGCTTCACACTCTTCTAGATCAGCTCAACCCCACAGAGTGTGAGTCTAAGGTGCTCCTTGGCACAGCTCCTGTAGATATATATATATATATATATATATATATATATATATATATATATATATATATATTATATTTTTTTTTTTTTTGCAAGATATGCCCAGATCCGTTTTGGAGGATTACAAACACTTGGCTAACATTTGTGAGAGAGGTGACTTGTTGGGAATCCGGTAAAGTGATACGAAGTCAACTAAACCATAGGTTGAATTTTTTTGTTAATTTTTATAATTTCATACATGTATTTAATGCATTTTGATCCAACTCTCCCAATTACCCTCTCTCCTCCCTCTTCCCCTCTACTAAAACCCTTCTTCTTTTCACTTGGTATCCATCCTATGTCCATATCTTCTATTTGACTCGTTGATTTAAATTAGGATTGCTTGCTTCGTTATGAGTAGGAGGTTGTTTACTGGAGTGTGGGCAGTCCTCCAGTGGTTACACCACTAAGGGATAAGACTTCGCCTCTCCCAGCAATCATTAGTTTCCATTATTTATTCTGGGAAACGTGGGGTCTCATGGACACCCCTCATCTATTGTGAGATATTGACAGTACTGCTCATAGCTCCCACCTAGAAGTTCCTTTGTGCAAAAGGCAGAGATGGCAAAGCTAGCAGGAGTGACTCTCAACCTGCTCTGGAAATCCGGCCCCCATCAGTCAGGGAAGAGGAAACAGAAAGAATGTGAGCACAGGGGGATAGGAAGAGGGTCCATAGAAGGCTGTCTTCTGGAACAAGTCTGTTACGCTCATGGACTCATGGAAAGGGGGGTTTCTGTGCACGACCGAGCCTGTCAATATCTCATAGATATTTAGAAAGTAGTTTGACATGCTGTTCCATTAGCAGAACCATAGAAAAGGCTTCCCCCACAGAGTCTAGGTTGCTAGTCGCAGACTCTTCCCCAAGCTACATAAGGTTTTCTCTTAGTCTTGTGCTAACCAGGCTCAACCCTCTGAGGTCACAAGACATGGGCGGTGCTTAGGGTGAAGTGGCCTTAGATTACATGAGGTTCTGTAAGATATGCACTACTTTGAATCAGTGCTGGAACTTTCTCATTAAAATAAAATAAAATAAAAAGCCCTATGGAAGGCATTTTGATGTTAACTTTGGTAAAACTGGAGATTTTGAACCAGAAGGAGTCTGGAGCAGGCTCACCTGGGGATTGCCTATAGCTTGAGGCTTACACTGCAGCCCTGCACAAATGCAGCCCAGCCAAGCAGGCATGGAGGCAGAAGCCTTTCCCAGCTCCATAGGAGGGGCCCGTGTGACTCTATTAATGAAGCAAAAGATATTGGAATCCAATTGTTGATGGATCATCACACGCCGGGAAAACTCTCAGCTGCATTGACTGGGCAAGCAGGGGGTATCATTTTGAACTTCTGGAGTTAATGAACTATGGCCTGAAATTTACAACCTGGTTGGGAGTGTTATGGATTTAACTCCAGAGCACAACTCTAAATAGCTGGCACACTCCTCCGGCCTCTGTGTGGGCCAGAGACCCTCCAGGGTTTGGCTTTGGCATTCTCCCATTTCTCTATAGCCCATTAAAGGTAGCCCAGGAGGCCCACTGGGTCACATGCCACCTGCTTGGTGCATGCTGGTGAGAGACATTCACTTCTTAACCTTGTTGCAATTACTGTGCTGTAGGGAAGAGAATGAAAAAGGTAAACCAGGGCTACAGACCCGCTTGTTTCAATTGCCTTGAAAGAGTTTAGAACATTAATTAGTATCTGTGTAGGTTAAGCTGGGATTGAGTATGCTCTTGACTAGGATTTAGAGCACCTCTCCAGCCCTCCCAACCCTGCCAAAAAGTCATCTGTGCCTACTCATTTCATGGGTTTAACTTACAAAGAAGTTTGGAGTTCTATGAGAGAAATGAGGACAGAGAGTTTATAAAGGTCATTTTGTAAATTTGTGTGGGACTCAGTTACAAAATAGATATCAGATTACACCTGTTCTAAAACCAACTGTCACATTCTATAGTAAGACAGAGATTGATGTCTACCTATAAAAACACTGCCTAAGTAGTGATCAATACATGCAATATATATATATATATATATATATATATATATATATATAAATATTTAATAAGTTCTAATAACACTTGACTTATGAAGACTTAAAAAAGAGTTGGGCTTCTCCTATGAGTGAGAAGAGTTGTATTTTGACATTTTTCCCTTTCTGTTTGTTTCCATTGGCTTTTTCTGCTAAACTTCAAGAACAGTCAATAATTGTCACTGCCCCCCCCAACCAAATGGCCACTTTTCCTTGATGTATTTTCGACTTGGCTTCCCTCCTCCTTTGCTGCTAAATTTTCCCTTCTGAAATTACCCAGTGCTCTCTCCCATGCCAAGTCCAGTGCCCGTGCTCCACCGGCACTTCGATTCACTCCACATCTCCAAGTGTTCTTTCCCGTGCACTGTTATGATAACACACTAATCTGGAGTCTCGGTCAGGATTTCTGGCCATTTCTTGATACCATTTGTGGATTTGTCTTCTATTTGTCCCTTAACTACTGATATTGAAAAAAATTATAAGACAAACCTGGTCTTGGTATTCTGGCTTCTTTCCCTTTTTCTTTTCTATTTCATGACTTTTAAAGCTTCAAGCACCACTGCTTAAAAAAAAAAAAAAAAAAAGACTGCTAATTCCACATTTGACCTTTCTCCTCTATGCTGCTTCATTAGTTAGCAAACATTTATTGAGCATCTAAGAAGTGCTAGGCCTGTTTCCAGGTACTGGCAAGAAAGCAATTAACAAAGAACACAAAACATCCTTCCACAAGGCAACTGTATTCTCATCAGAGAGACATGTAACAAAACAAAATCACTAGGAGTTAGTACCTATGGAGTGCTTTCTGCCTGCCAGTCATTATTCCAAGTGATCCACTCTGGTTTCATCATTCCAACACCTGCATTTTAAAGGCGAGGAAACTGAGGCCCAGGCAGGATGAGTAATGTCCAAAATAATGTGCTCCATTCAGTGGAGCTGGGCCTCAGCCCAGGTAATTTGATTCTAGAGGTTATATTTGCACATGCACGTGCACATGCATGTGTGTGTGTGTGTGCAAGTGTTTTACTGAGCTATCACCCTGAGATCAAGCTGTTGATCAGTAAGTTATATAATGCCTCCTTACGGTATGTTAGATGGTGTTATTCCAAAAAAGAAAAGCAAGACATGGGATGTGTGGCGTGTGCGTGTCTATAATTTTAGACTTGTTGATCAGGAAGACTTTTGAACATGAAAGGCATAAGGCCGATCCTGGGGTCTCTGGGGAAGAGAGACATGTTAGGGTTCTTAAGTGATCATAAGCTTACCTTTCTCAGGAAAGGGTGGTAAGAAGAGGAAAGGCCCAGGGTGCTAGGAGTCAGGGGCAGGGGGTCGTGTAGGTCAGCTCAACCAGGGCCTCAGAGGTCAATGGCAAAGATCCTGGTTCCTACCATGAGTGAAATGAGAAGTCAGGTTGCATCTGGAAGGATCTGCATGGGTGCAGCTGGATTCAGAGATGGTTTATAAAGCTACCACCACAGTCCTGGTGCTGTGACCTCGACAGCGGCAGCAGGAGTCACAAAAAGCAGTGGCCTTCCTGGTCTGTGCCAAAGGAAGAGCCAAAGGATGGCCTGAAGGACTGGGTGTTGGAGAAGGACGAGGTCAGCATGATTGTGAGATTTTTGGCTTTGGATAACTAGGGGAATAGAGCTGCCATTACCTGTAATGGGGAATGTTCTAGGAGAATGATCTGCCAAGATGATCAAAGTTCAGTTTAGGGCCTGTTGGGAGTAGGTATCTCTTAGTTATATAAGTGGAGATAACAAGCAGATGGTTGAATATACAAGTCTGAAGTTCAGGGAAGAGTCTTGGCCTAAAGATATATTTTCAACACATATGTACATAAAGGGACTATATCAGGGCTTCTTAAATGTTTTCCACTCACAACCCCTTTTCACCTGAGAAACTTCTATGTGGCCCTGAGTATATTGGTATATAAAACGGGTGTTGTATTTTGATCTCATTCACTCCCATTACCCTCTTTTTTATATAAGAATCTCCATTTAAAAAAAATATTTTTATAAATTTATGTATTCATTGGTGAGAGAGAGAAGATAGAGGGAGATAATGGGCGGGCCAGGGCCTTCAGACACTGCAAACGAACTCCAGATGTATGCACCCTTTTGTGCATCTGGCTTAGCTGGGTCCTGGGGAATCAAACCTGGGTTCTTAGGCAAGCACCTTAATAGCTAAGCCATCTCTCCAGCCCCCATTACCCTCTTTGTCCTCTTTTTTTCCTGTTGCTCTTTCTCTTTCTAACCAGCTACTTTCTACTGTCATGTCTTATCTATCTATCTATCTATCTATCTATCTATCTATCTATCTATCTATCTATCATCTATCTATCTATCTATTTTGTTGACCCAATGAGTTTAACTAGGATTGCTCACAGAAACATGCCTGAGGGGTTATTTACTCAAGCATGGGCAACTTACCATGGGCTACACCGCTGAAGAAAATGTTTTCCCTTCCTCCAGCAACCATTAGCTGCTAGAAGATCCTCAGAGAGGGCTGGGTCCCCCTGAACCTGTCTGCAGTTCATGACGGAAGTTTGATAGGCCCAATCTTGTGAAGGTTTTATGCAGGTAATTACAATCACAACTGTTGTGAGTTCGTGAGCATAACAGCCATGCCATGCCCTGGAGACCACATTCTAGAGCATTCCTCATCTTCCTCCAGCTTTTACAGTCTTTACACTTCCTTTTCTATGATGTTCCTGAGCACTGGAGGAGGTGATAGAGATGTCTCTTTGAAGGCTCAGTATTCAACCTGTCACTTCCTTGGTATACAAACAATTTTACCATCTATTAAAGATGAGGCAAATTTGTTTACTGATTCAATGGGTGTGCTGGCTTATTTTTACACAAGGGTTATGTCTTAGCTGAATGCTTGACACTGCAGGATACAGGGAATTGTCCACATGTCTCAGAGGTGATCAATAAAACTTTGGTTTTATAATTATAGATGCTGAGAAAGCTGTTTCACATAAATATGTAGTACAAAATGCCAGAAGTGTCTTTAGGTTCATTTCAGAATTTTGTCCTAATCCCAAGCCAAAAAATCGTTTAATGATTTTTTAAAATGAATTTCAAGTCACCAACTCAAATAGCAATTTTTAAAAATCAAGCATTCTAACACAACATAATTCAAATACACATTAATTGGATATTTACATGCTGAGGGATGATGGTAGGAAGATGTTGAAAGTCTTTGTATCCTGTAGGCCACTGTTTCTATAAGAGCAGAAAACTTGGCAGGTACAGTAAAGACACTATACTTCATACCATACAATAGTCTCGAACCTGATCCCACGTGTTAAAGGGAATTTCATAGATTTGACGTAGCACCATGCACAGTGCATAGTGAGCATACTATGCATTCTGAGCCGAGGGTGCAGTGAATTTGACCGATGCAACATAAAAGAGGGCTGCCAGAAACAGCTCAGATTCACTAAGTTATTTGACTTTGAATTATTTCTGGTGGTTGTGGATTTAGAGTCCTTTTACTTTTACAAACTTTTCACAACCCCTACATTAGGGTGTACAACCCCATATCATGACATACCATTTCATCAGCTATGTTCTATAGAAACAAAGTAATGTTGTAATTTTCCTCCTCTTCTTCCTTAACATGGAAGTGTTTATGAATGCCAGGCTCTATTTCTTCTGGCTTCGACTCATTTATTCTTGACATCAATTCTGCAATGTAGTCACTATTGTTATCCTGCTTTATAGATAAGGACACAGGTACACCAACTCCAGACTATCATCAAATCTCTAAAAAGAAAGGGAGGAAGTTTATAAGAAAACACATGGGTAAAAACCTTCAAAATGCTATTAGTACAGGGATAACATATTTAGGGTCAAATAACAAAGAGGGGCTATCATTGTGCCAGAATATTTAGACTAAGTAGAATAAGACTTCTACTGAAAGAAAGCATGGCATTGAGCTTCTTGGCAGCAAACATAAAAAGGCAAACAGCATGAATGTTGGTTCATCAGGAGGGATAAATTTTTCTTAAGTGCTTAGTTATTTGGTTTTTAAAATAACTTCTCCTGGGGGAGTAAATATATTCTTGGAGGGATTCTTAGGAAGCAAAATAAGTTATAGAAAAGACTGAAATTGGTTAGATTAATCTCTTCTTTTTCTTTTTTGCTTGCTTCCTATGTTAGTAATCATTTATTAAGCAATTATATATGCAAGGCTATATATAACCACGCTAACACAGTGAGAAACGCAGAGATATATTAAACACAGCTTTGGCCTTCAAGTATCTTATGATCTAAGTTAAAGATGAAGTGTAGACACACACACACACATACACACACACAAAATGAACACTTCAAGCAGGACATGATAAATGCACTAAGGCCTGCTGTCACAGGAAGAATTTTATTCTGGGACCTTTGGAGAGAGCTACAGCCAGGCTTCCCCACTTCATTCCCATGCACTCCCTTGAGTATTGTTACCTCTCTGTGCTCTTCACCTAAACAAATAGTGATGGTGGTAGTAGGCCTCCACTTCAAAAGGTGGTTATGGGATGCAATGAGTTAATGACACCCAAGGGGCTTCATGCCCAGCAGAGCACACAGAATTGCAAATACGGAGTGGATGTAGCTTGTGTAAGGTCAGATTCTATAGACAGACATTGAGTCAGATTACCCTTGAAGCCAAAAGGTATATATGAGGGACATTCATGTGAATACCACAGACAGCATGATGGGGTTATGAAGCTTTTCAATTCCCCTGGCAAAGCAGGGCTCCCCCTCTTAAAGGTTTCCAATGGTAGGGTGCTCTTGTCTCATGAGAAGACAGGCTTACTTAATAAGGCACCTACAGTATGTGTTTGTGGTCAGATAGCCTTTGATTCCCACTGGCAAGGAGAAGGGAGAGGCTCTTCTAGACCACTGAAGAAAATATTTTCCCTTCCTCCATCATCCATTAGTGGCCAATAGATCCTGGGAGAGGCCTGGATCCTCCTGAAACCCTCCACAGCTCATGATGGAAGGGGGCTGCTGTCACGGCAGGTGCTTGTCAGGCAGGAGTGGCCTGAGCAGCCTCTGGAGAACTGGACACCTAATAGTTTGCTTTGGGAGTGGGGTCTTGAAGAAGTGGTTGAGAGAGACATATGCCTTCCCATAGGAGTGGGTGAGTTGTCTCCAGAATGGGCTGTTCTAGAGCAAAACGGTACCTTGAATCCTTTCTTCTGCAACTGACCATTAGCCCTTTGCCTTTTTGTTGACAGGCTTCCTCTGGCACTGAGACGGACGGAGACAAGGGGCAGAGCCATACTTAGGATAGCATGTCCGTCACTCAGAGGAAAGGGAGCCATTCTCCTAATTGTTCAGGTCAGCTTCACCAGGATGGCAAGATGTGAATGAGCGCCAAGGCCTTTGAGCATGGCTCCAGGCATTGCTCTGGCTCTTGGGCTGGCTTGTGACCACAATGGTTTCCTCCTCTATCATTATGGTGACCATCTCCTTCCTTTTCCAGTGAGGCTTCTGGTAGCAGCTTCTGGAAGGTGAGTGAGCTTGTTGAGTGAAGCTAAGAGAGGCATGATAGTAGCTCTGAATCATTTTCAGAGGACTTGGGGAATCATGATAGGAACCATGTGATGGTCGGGAGAAGAACTGTTAACTTTTTTGGAACCAGACAGCTCCAATCCCATCCTGCGTTGTGCCTGAACAGAGAAATCTATTCCTTGTCATTGTGAGTGGAGGAGACCCATCCAGAGCTCCAAAGTCCCGGTGACAGGATTCCATGGCCTGCACTGTGGAGGAGTCCCCCTCATGAAAGGTTTCAACCTCAGCCTTAGGGAATGCAAGAGCCACAAAACATGTCTATCTGAAGGCAGAGCCATGCCCCAAATCTAACCAGCTACCTTGTTCTAATTCAGAGAAGAATAGATCATCATGGGAGAGACCAAGATCGGCAGAAGGGAGTGCTACATTCAGGGCGAGAGTAGGGTAGAGTGTAGTGGACTCAGGCCAAGTCAGGGTATATGTGTGTGTGGGGGGGGAAGCGGGGGTCTGGGCGGTTAAGTAAGGAGCCTGTGAGTAGGAGTGAGCTTGAAATAACATTTCTCTGAACATTTCTGAGACAGCAATTTTCATCCTTTGTCATAAAATGAACCTGAAGAGTAACTGGAAATTGTGTCTTTGATGAAGCCATCTGGAGCGGGGCCTGCTTGCTTTGTTCCCTGCTCTGAACAATCCTATCCCTGCTGGGGTGGTGGACATGGGACTCAGGAATGCCCTGCTCAGCTCCGAATCTTGTCTAGAGCAGGAATCTTGTCTGTGGCTCATTGGAGACAGCTGTCTGGGTGGGTCCAGGAAATGAGACCATGTAGACGGCAGTGACAGTGGAGTTGTTGCCTTCTTGAGCCCTGTACGTGCACCCAATCAGGGGCTACCATGACCTTGCAAATGAGAGCCGAGAATGGGGCAGACCTCCAAAGAGAGCCAGGAAGAAGCAAGTGGGATTTTTTTTTTTTTGCATGAGAATGCATGTGTGGTATGTGTGTGTGCATGTGTGTTCATGTGTGCATGCATACAAGCACACATGTGTATGCTGTGATGTCCAGAGGTCAATATCTGTCGAGCATTGTCCTCAATTACTTTCTCCCTTATTTATTGAGACAGGGTCTCTCAGTTGAATTTAGATCTCACCAATTCTGCCAGCGTAGCAAGCCAGCTTGTCTCAGGATACCTGAGCCCTGGAATTATAGCCAGGCTGTCACGGGCACCCAGCATTTACATGGGTGCCAGGGGTCTGAAAGAAAATGCCTGTGAAGCAAGCATTTTACCAGCCTGAGCCATCTCCCCAGCCTACACGTAGGGTTTTCCAACTCTTCTTTCTCCAGTAATTTCACTCCTTTCTGGAGGCTTCTCTCTCACCCCCTTCCTTATCTCTTAGTTGTGGCAGGCTGAGGGAGGCAAAGAAGGCATAGGATCAGATGAAGCCTGGTACATTTTGAAAGAGACAATTTTGGGAAGGCAGTCCTACCTCACTATCCACTAGTACAAAGCCTTGTAGAAGGCAGATGAAAAGGAACAGACTTGGGGACTGTATGTCAAAGGAAAGAGCAGGCCTGGATAGTCCATGGTCTAGAGTAGAATAGGCTGTGAAGGTGAGGAAGGAGGTGAGATGTGTAAAGAAGAGACAAACATCTGAATTGGTGACACAGAACCAGCCTGGAGCCCATAGGTTAGAGTCCAGGGTAAGAGTCCTAAAACCGCACTGAGCTGAATTAAGAGTCATGCGGAAACACAGCTAGCATGGGGTCTGTCCTGGGGATGCTAGAAACAGTGAACAGCAGGGCTGGTCTGACTTCCGTCCTGGAAGTCACAGTGTGGATGTGGGCTGGTGTAATGGCACGGTGGCAATATGGTGATCGACATTAGGATATCATCATGTTAAGATGGGCTTGTGAAGCTTTGGATGGGTCACGCAAGCCACTAGGGATCAAGGCTGTGGAAACCCGGCCAGTCCCAGGCATCCGTCTCCCACCCTCTACAGCTCAGAGAGTCAATACTAATTTTAATTTTATTCATGGTACTTGTACTGTTCCATGCTGCAGCTCTTCAATGAATACTAATGCAACTCCAGATTGTTTTAAGTGAAGATCTGAGCAAGACACCTCCTTTCATCTTGTCAAGAGCTGTCATTTCCAACAGAGGTTTTTGGAGTTTCCTTTCTAACAGATTCAATGCAAACTCCTCCCTACACAGAGCTGTGCGTGTATTGCTGGTACTGGGTGACTGCAAAGCAGTCCTCTGGAAAAGGAAATCATCCTTGGCCTGCTGCCCCCACGGTGGTCACTGTCGACAAAGAATTCTGTAGGAGGACAGAAAGAATGAAGAAGGAAGCAGGCAGGAGGCGGGTCAGAGGGCATCTCTTAGAAGGTGGTGGGAGCTGGGATTCTCTTTCCTTTGCAAGGTTGTTTTGATCATTTGAAATGTCATTTCCATTATTTTCATAACCATGAGGCCTTTAAGGTTTGGGAGAATGGCTTCATGGCCATTTGAACTCCATCCTTAATTCCTATCGTTCCTCTTTGCTGGCCATTTTTGCATACAGTTGCCGTGTGATTAGATATATTATTCATAACTTTAACCTACTCAACACTCCTCAAAGGTTATTGTTCTTCCCTGGATGACCCTCTGCTTCTCTTTGTTTCCCTCCCCCATCATTCCAGTGTCTCCCTTCCGTTGCTTTTGCCTGCGCCCCGCTTTGCCCAGCTGCAAAAGCCGATAGCCAGTTCCTTAGACTCTTAGCCTGGTGGAGCTGTAAACCAGTGAGCGATCACAGCTGGTGGATTTCTGCTCCACCAAAGGGCACAGACTGTCATCTAGCCTCTGCCTTTCTACCCTCACCTACACTGTCTTTAGCTTTCATGCCCTCAAACTCCAAATGGTAGGGGAAACCAATCTAAAGTACTCATAGGCCTTACTTTAACTGACATAATGTCTCTAACTCAAAACCGGCTTCTAATGTGTCAGGAATTAGAGCAGAGTAATGCTTCAGAGCTATGGCCAAATGGCCCTCAGGTTTCTTTGTCACCTTGGAGTTGTTATTTCAGCCAAGTCTCGTTACCTCATGTAGAAAGTTAAGATGAGCATGGCACCTGCTTCGTAAGATTGTGACACTTAACGGAGGTGATGGATACGTGCCTCAGCGCAGCCTGTGGCTCGTGGTAAAGCATGCAAAGGATGGAAGTTATTATTACACTCATTTCAGTTGGTGTTGATGGACCCAATAACTGAAATAGGCAAGGCTTACTGTTTGCATAACTGTGTAAGATTTGTGGTGATTTGATAGGCCTCGTCCTTTCTCAGACAAGCCACTCCAAATAATAATAATAATAAATAAGCAGAATCTATAAACATAGTGATTTCTTCTCCTGACTTACCTCCATGCTAGAAGTGTTTATGCTGGTAAAGACACTGCTTCTCAGCCTGACCTGCAGCCAGCCTGACCTAGCCAATAGAAGACACCCTCCTTTGGGTCTTTCCTCCCTTTGCTGTTGGTGGTGGTGGGGCGGGAAGGTTTAACATCTGCCCAGGGTCTTTGGAGTGAGCCAAATGCCCCTGTGGCAGAGCAATGTTCTCTTGTAATGGCCCATGACAATATGGCTCCCGGGGCCTCTGGCAAAGAGGCAGGCCAGGGCTGAGAAGACTAGAATGTTCAAGGGCAGAGCTAGGTGGATACTGGCCAGAGCACCCCATCTGTGAGATTGGCCAGAAGGTAGGACATAGGAAGACATTTTCTTGATTTCAAGAAGAGGGAACCCAAATGCGTGAGCTGATGACATCCTAACTTGTGGGTGTGGGGATGCTGGCTAGAGCAAAGTTTGCTGATGGTGGGGCTGTTGCATTGAATTGTGAGGGAATGGCCCCGGGTGCCATCAAAGATCCCGTCAGAGGACTCACCCTTCTATAGAAGCCAAGGACCGCCACATCGCCAGGAGGTTTACGTGTATGTTCAGGAAAATTCCTCCTCCAGGGTCTGTTCTCTGACCTTCATTTCTGAACCATTTGCATCTTCCCTTTGTCTGCCTCCTATTCTGGATCTATCTACTGCTAGGTGAGGAGCTATCTCAGTGTCCCAATATTCTCTCCCTTTCTATATTTTGATGTTTGGGTGGGGGATATCTAAGTCCTCAAATGATATGGGTGCATTTGTGTTTAGATAAGATCAATACACAACTAATGAAGGGAAGCATGACACTTACCTGCCCTTCTCTCATCTGTGAACCGCCCCCCCCCCACTCTCCAAGGGCTTCTGCTTGAGAGGTCACTGCTGCTTACGGCACATCAGTCTCCTCTCCAGCTTTCAACTGCATGGCTGTAGAAGCATTTGACACTTTTGTGGGATATTTGTTTTATATAGTTTTTACTCCCATCAACATTTTATAAGCACAGGTTTCAGAATCAGCTATTCCTCTACTCTTACTATGAATAAATGAAGCCCTCCTCCAAACCACTCCATTATCTCCTTCGTAGAACAATCACTCTTATGTCTCTTAGCTGCTTCTCTTTGTATCTATCTCTGCATGACTAAATACATTTCTGATATTATTACATTTCAGGGATAATCTGACTCTCTCCGTCCCATGCTCTTTGCTCTTGTTCTCTTCCTTCCTTCTTGTAACAGGGTCTTTCTATGTTGTTCAGGCTGATATTGAGCTCCTGGGCTCAAGTGATCTGCCTGCCTTGGTTTCCTAAGTAGCTCATGGTATAGGCACAAACCACCCTACCCAACTTCAGACATATTCTCTTGACTCCCCTCCCCTCTTTATAGAAAATGAGGATTTGGGGGCTGAAGAGATGGATTAGAGATTAAGGCACTTGCCTGAAAAGCCAAAGGACACAGGTTTGATTTCCCAGGACCCACATAAGCCAGATGCACAAGGTGACTCATGTATCTGGAGTTTGTTTGCAGTGGCTGGAAGCCCTGTCACACCCATTCTCTCTCTGTCTGCCTCTTTCTCTGTCAAATAAATAAATAAAAATAAAAAATAAAAACATTAAAAAAAATGAGGAGCCGGAGAGATGGCTTAGTGGTTAAGGTGCTTGCCTGCTAAGCCTAAGAACCTGGTTCCAATCTCCAGGTCCCACGTTTAGCCAGATGCAGTGACACTAGGGCACAATGCCACACTTGACCACAAGGGGGCGCACACATCTGGATTTTGTTCATAGCAGCTGAGAGGCTGCTGAAGTGCCCATCTCTATCTGTCTTCCTCTCCCTCTCTCTGTTTTTCTCTTTGTCTCTCTCCAAAAAAAAAAAAAAAAAAAAAAAAAAAAAAAAAAAAAAAGATTTGGTCCTGTGTCCACCTATGGCACACCCATTGATGTTTTGCGTTTACATCATTGTGACTATCGATAAGCCACATGGTACACCATGTCTAGTCTAACATGTCTCCTGGAGTTAATTGCCTTGCTTGTTTATTTTCCCGTTATTAGCAATAATTCAACCTCAAATACTTCCTCAATTGCAGAATTTCCTCTCAGTTTGTTCAAACATATTAGCTAGTTAGTCTAAATGTTTATGCCCACTTTTGATTTCGTATGTGAAATGCTACCCCCAAAGAGGTAGTAGGAGGAGGTGAGGGGGCCTTGGGGAAGTGATTAGGTCATGAAGGTAGAACCCTCATGGATGCAAGTAGTGTCCTTATTTTTCAAAGGATGCAGTAACAGGAGGAGATGGAGGGAATCAGCAGCCCGCACGCTGCAAGAGGCCCCTCCCCACAATTCAATCATGCTTGTGACTAACTTTGGGCTTCTGGTCTCTAGAACTGTGAGAAAGAAAATCTGTTGTTTAGAAGTCACCCACTCACTCCAGAGCACTCTCCCAGTGCCCAGACAGACTAACAGAGGAGCATCACTTCAAGAAGCCTCTTTGGAGGCCTTGGACTTTCTCCCGTCTGGACTGGTGTGTCTCCAGGCCCGTGTACCTGACTTACCTGTTCCCCTAACCACCATCATTGTCTTTGATGTCATGGTCCTCAAACCCATGTGGTGTGGAGAGACCACAGCTAAAAGCAAACACAAGTTATTTTGATTGACATGGCTGTTCATCTTTCCCCATTTTGAGCTTGTCTTTCTCCATTATGCTGGGCATGCCCGTTATGTCTTTTATATGTGATCCCATGTGGTTCCATGTCTTTCTCTTATTTGATTTCTCTCTCTTTTTTAGAGAGGAAATATATCAGTTGTTTCTTGAAAGAAGACATATGGAATGGAGGCATTCATTCATTCATTCAATCTCACCAAACATGTATTAAGAAATCTAGGAAGGGGCTGGAGAGATGGCTTAGTGGTTAAGGTGCTGACCTGCAAAGCCTAAGGACCCGATGCTTGACTCTCCAGATCCCACATAAGCCAGATGCACAAAGATGAGGCAAGTGCAAGGTTGCCCATGCCCACTAGGTGGTAGAAGTTTCTGGAGTTTGATTTCAGTGGCTGAAGCCCTGACAAGCCAATTCTTTCTCTTTCTCTCTAAAATACAACAAAAAAAATTAGGAAGAAAATATGCTGCCATTGAGGACCTTACAACCCACCTGAGACAATCTGATGATAAAAATTAGCATAATAAATGAGAAAGTTACATAAGAGATTAGAGGATAGTCAGTTTCAATGAGAAACAAAGTAGAGAAGAATGAGAGGATGAAACAGGCATGTTTGTGTCTAACATTTGTGGACTGTTGGAACACGAGTTGGGGAAGACTTATTTAACTGGCATCACTTTTCACTTGTGTCCAGACCTGGATCTGTGCAAATTTAGGTGCAACAGCGGTCATTTATGTGGCAAAATATTCTTCAGATGCCATTTGGAACTGCTGTGGACATCTTGTGAATTTGTGCAGACCTTCCAGCCAAACACTGGAATTCAAAGAAAATCAAGGAAATGGACGTACAGTACCAGCAGAAGACGTTACTTTCTTCTGTAAAAAAATCTATTGCATTCATGCTATGGAAGAGAAAAGGCTTGACAAGTTAATTAATTTGTCTCTTACTTAAGTGTTGCTGCTGCTCAAATCCTGCCTGCACTCCAAAACACTGTCCTTCCTTGAACTTGGCAGTGACCTAATTCATATACCTTCCAGCCATTCAGACAGTTTCCTTGAATTTCAAGGACATAGGAAAGGAGATGGAGAGATGTATTTTGCCAGGCCTAACGGTGTTAGTCCTTAGAGTGGATGTTTACAGTGACAGATAGTGATGGGCCAGCTTGAATGCCCTGATTCCAACTGACCAACACATCTAGACACGTGTGTGTGTGTGGGGGGGTGTTCACAATTTATCCAGCTGTAGAAAATCCAAGACCCAAGTTACAGACCCTGCTACCTGGATCTTCGTAGTGTGTGAAATCAGAGTACCAGGGTAGAGATGGAGAAGGAGACATGATCAGAAAGACGAGGCAAATGTAGCTGGTGGTCATAGTTTTGAAGGATGGTAGGATTTTTCACATAAAGAGAATAAACTAGTACAAAGGCTCTGAGATATGTTTATGTGTCTCTGGTCTAAATTGGTAACTGACCAATTACTATCAAGCGTGTTCTTGAGAGAAGTAGTTACAGTGGGGGGGGGGGTGAAAGCTCTATGGGTAGATGCAAGAGGAAATGAGTGAGTGGAATCAGAGCCAGCTGAACCAATTCTGTGTGTGTGTGTGTGTGTGTGTGTGTGTGTGTGTGTGTGTACACGCACGTTCATATTTGTGTATGCATGCGGGTCTCTCAGTTGCTCTCTACCTTATTCTTTAAGATGGCATCTCTTACCTAAACTAGAGCTCAGTGATTCTTTTCAAGCAGCTAGCCAGTGGACCCCAGGAATTTCCAGTCTCCACTTCCCAGGCTCTGGGATTGCAGCCGCTTGCCACCACAGCCCTGAATTTGATGTGGGTTCTGGGTGTATGAACTCAGCTCCTCGCACGTGCACCGCAAGCACTTTACTGACTGAGCCATTTCCTCAAGCCAAACCAACTATTTGAAGGTTTTTGTAAATCTAAGAAAATATGAGATGGTGACTGTGGAGAACTGAGGCTAAATTTACTCCTTTTTAAAGCTGAAGGATGTCAAAGAGGGTCAGAAGCGTTACTCAGAAGCTCCTAGCCTTCCGTTTTGGAAACTCTTCTTCAGTGATTATGTTTGGTCTTACTGGTTCTTCATCTTACAGTTTCTGCTTTCTTCTTCTGAAACTCATTTAATTTGAATTTTTATTACTTTTAAATTTTTTTCTTATGTTCTCCTCTTAATAGTTTTTACCTATTTGCCTTTTTGTTCTAATTTCTGGAGAGTCTCGTCAGCTTTAACATTTGCCGTATGATCCTTTCTTACAGTATTCTACTCTTGTTTCATGTGTACAATTTAGCCACTTATTTTGCTGAGGATTCTAATGATAGTTTAAAATTAATTTTTGCTTGCTCTAATGTTGAAAGTACTTCTGTTTCCTCCATTACTCTTCTTTCTTTCTTCTTTTATTTATCTCACTCACAGTAAATTTTTCCTGGACTGGTCAGTGATCTTTACTGGTCTGCTCTCATCCAAGACTGGGGCACTTAAAAGTTTTGTGTCTGACTCCCTGACTGTGGCTTTCCTGCTAGTGAGGTGTGTCTGGCTGTCAGACTGCTACTCATCTTACATTCTTTAACTGCCTTTTTCCAGCCTGCAGACCAATGCCTGCATGCCAGCTTACCGGGGAGTCAAGTTGAAAAAGTCAGAGGTCAGCTCTCTATATTCTCATGTAAATTTTGATTTAATCTTTATGTTTTTGCTGTGATCCTCTTACCTTTGACCTGTCTGCCTTATGCTTTCTATAGGATAAATTTTGAGTTGATGGAGACATGTCAGGTAGATGGCTGGAATGAAAAAGCAAGGTTGCTTTCTAAAGACAAACTTCAGGGTTAGGGAGGTACCTCAATCAATTCGGCCCATCTGACTAGCCTGTATGGTGAGTTCCTAGACAACGAGATAACTTGTCTTACAAAACATGGATGATGTTCTGGAAGAACAACATCTAAGGTTGTTTGCTGCATACATGCCAACATGCACATGTACACACATACATGCACACACAAAAAATTTAAATGAAGACAAATATTAACCACTCTCCTTTACTCATCTTCACTTCCCACTTCAACAAGTTCTTTGTGCTGCCATTCTCGGGTCCTTTAGGACTCTGCAATGGGAATTGAGTTGTGTCTTGGCTTTCCTTGAGGGAGGTTAAGATTTAGTTATCTCTCCCAGCTGCCCAGCCAGGTGCTACCTGTCCAGGTACCTGACTTCCAACTCTCCATCTTATTTTTAAATTAAAAATTATGTTTCATTTATTTATTTGCATGGGGGGGTGCAGGTGTACCCAGGCCTCTTGACACTGCAAAAGAACACCAGATGCATTCATCACCTTTTATATCTGTCTTAAATGGGTGGCTGGGAAACTGAATGCAGGTCAGCAGGCTTTGCTAGCAAATACCTTTAACTGTGGAGCCATCTTCCCAGCCCCAGCTTTCTGTCTTTTATAGTAGTGTCACTTCAATGCTGTTGACCACATGGGTCAAAATCATTCCAAAATGATGGTTTCTCAAAAATTAAACTAGATGTATGCTAAATGCTCTGTCTTGAATGGGAAACCCCAAGTGATAATCTTTAAAATTTTTCAGTAGAGATATAAAGAAATTGGAATTTCTTTAAAGATATCCCGCAATTTCATCATTCCCATTAGCCTAATGGCAATTGCTCAGGTAGAAGTCACTCAGGTGACTGTTCCTAGAAACTAGGTCAAAGGTGTTCACATTTCTCATCTTCAGTCATTTACCAGTGTATAAATGGTTTTTAATTTTTGTATATTTTCCTCATTTTTTTATTTTGAAAAATTTTAAACGTATAAAGTTGTAAAAAATAAGAAAGACCAACCTCAGCCGACTCTACCTATGAATGGAATTGCCTGGTTACTGGAAGTTTGCAACATTGGCATGAACCAGCTCCTTTGTTTTACCACTTTGTGTCTTTTAATATGTCCCTTTCTTAGTCATTTGAAAGTAAGTTGCAGATATCATGAAACTTCAGCACCGTATTTTCTCTTTCTTTCTCTCTTTTTTCTTTTCTTTTCTTTCTTTCTTTTTTTTTCTGAGGTATGGTCTCTCTCTCTAGGCCAGACTACTATATACTCTCAGGGTGGCCTCGAACTCACAGCGCTCCTACTACCTCATCCTCCTGAGTGCTGGAATTAAAGGTGTTCATCACCATGCCTGGCTTCACTATATTTTCATCATAAGTTTTCTAAGAATAGTGTCATTCTCCTCTATAACACCATCATTATCACACCCAAGGGAGTTAGCATGAATACAATACTATCTAATTTATAGCCTATTTTTTTTTTGGAGAGAGACAGAGAGAGACAGAGAGAGAGAGGGAGAGGAAGACAGATAGAGATGGGTGTACCAGCAACCTCTCAGCTGCTGCGAACGAAATCCAGATGCATGCGCCCCCTTGTGGTCAAGTGTGGCATTGAGCCCTTGCATCACTTTGCATCTGGCTAAATGTGGGACCTGGAGATTGGAACCGCTGGAGATTAGAACCAGCATTCTTAGGCTTAGGAGGCAGGCGCCTTAACCACTAAGCCATCTCTCCAGCCCTATAGCCTATTTTTCAAGTTTTCTTGATTGTTCCAAGCATTTTCTTTAAGGCTCTTTGGCCCTTGCCCAACCCTAAATTTAATCAAAGATCAAGCTCTGCATTTTGTTATTATTTATTTTTGGTCTCTTTTCCTCTGGAATATCTCTCTGTGGTGAATGGTGTGTGTGTTTTATGACTATAACATCTTGAAGAATCAAAGCCTTTTTTTTTGTAGAGTGCCCTCTTTCAGATTTGTACGATTATTTGTTCTTGCTGAGGTTTAGGATTTGTTTGTCTGTCTGCCTTTGGCAAGAATTATGTGTAGCTGATGCACTAGACTCTACTCTCTTGTGATACCTGTAGTTTCTTTATTGGTGAGATGAAACTTGATCACTGGAGAAGATGGTGTCTTTCAGATGTCCTCATTTTAAAGGTAGCTCATTGCTTTCTCCTTTTAAGAAGTAAACTGGTGGTGAGGGAGATGAGCTACTTTGATATATGGAGGTACTGTCCCCAACTATCTTTAACCCAAAGGTTTTAGTATCCATTGATGATACTTGCCTGAAGCAATTATTATATCCCAATTCTATCATTTTCTGCCCTTATTAGATAGCTTTCTCCTGTAATAAAGAACTTTCTTCTCCAAGTTTCCCTCCTTTTCTGTCTGTCTTTGAGTATTATTATGATTTTATGGATTTTTTTTGTTCAATATTATAGCCCATTACCTTCAGTAGTAATTTCAATGCTCAAATTGTCCAACATTTTTTCTAATTAGAGCCCTTTCAAGCTGATGCTTTGTCTTTTGGATACATTCCCCTTCAGTCTTCGAATTTCCTTTTCTTCCTAGCAAAGAAAATATTTAAAGTTTATTTCGTAATTTCTCTGTCTCAGATCTGGAATCAGTCATTTCTTAGGGAGACCTGATTTCTTTCAGCGTCCACTGATAATTAGTAATTATGCACTGGGCATTGAGTTTCACCATATGTCACCTTTTGTGTGAGAAAGAAGAATAAGAATACTTCCTATATGAATGTGTGCTGGCTTCATGCACAAAAAGAAACTATACAAGAACAAATCAGAAGCAAATGAAAATAGTTATCTGTGAGATGTAAGTGGGACTGAGTGGAGGAATAGCAACGGAAATGAAACTGCTCTGAGACACCATTTGCTGTGCTGGCGTGGGGTCAATGCCCATCCTCCAGAGTGTGAAAGCATCCCAAAGCTTCACTGTATTTACTCACCTATCTCCTGTGCATGATGGTTTCAGATCTGCAATAATACTGCCTCTAAACAACACACTTGTGAGATGAGAGCGTAAGATTGCCTGGCTTGCTTTTCTTTCCTTTCCTTTTTCGAATCTTTGAATATGTGCCACCGTGTGTCCACAGAACACTGTGTTTAAAAGCTACTTCAAAAATTCTTTTCTGCGTGGGTGGTCATGTTGCTGACTTGCTATGCAGTAAGATTCATTTACTTCTTGTGCTCAGCTTTAGCATTGGAGGTTTCATTTTCTGGCTGTAATTTAATTTTTAAGCCAGTAAAAGGGTGACATGGTTTAACAGTCAACATTACACAAAAGTTATATTTAGAAAAGTCTCACTCCCACCCCCATCTCTTCCACCCATTCCCAATCACCATATATAATGACTTTGATTGGTTTTTCCTCCATCTTTCTTGTTTCTCCTGTTACAAGGCCATTTTTCTTGTAGAAAGTATTATTCTAATATATAATATAATATATGAAAATAGTGTAACATAAAGCTTTTAGACTTTGAAAATCAAATTTAAAAAAGTAAGTTCTATCAATATATCCCAGAAACTATTCCATATCATTTGATAGAGGTGTCTACATTCTTTGTTACTGCTTCGTGGTAACAGCTCATGGTCTGTTCATCTCGTCTCCTGCGGGCAGACATTAGGTTGCTTCCATTAGTTTGGTAATGAGTTAGTTCTCAGTACATGACTATGTGCATGAATTGTTTGGATTTGTGCAGGTTCATTTCCCTTCCTTTTTCTTTCTCTTCTTCTGATTTTTCCATTATGTATATAGTATACATTTTTATAATTGTCCAGAATTGCTATGTTGCTCTTTTTTTGTTGTCTTTTGTTTTGGCAACAAGGTCTCATTCTGTAGGCCACTTTCACTTTGAACTTGAGATCCTCCTGCCTCAGCCTCCCCAAATGCTGGGATTATAGACATGAGTTACCATGTCTGGCTGTCTAGTTTCTTTTGTCTTCCAGTGTGGGAAGTTGTTTGTTTCTTTTTTTTTTTTTTTTTATTTAATAGATTCAGACTTGTTCATTCTTTCCTGGTTGTATCCCTCCATTCTACTGATAAGGTCATCAGAGGCATTCTTTAAGGCCAAGGGGTGGAGTCTGGTGTGATGCCTCCTCTGTCTCTTCAGGTTATGGCTTCTCTCTCTCTCTCTCTCTTTTTTTTCGTTTTGTTTTCCCTACCTTTCTTTCTTTTCTTGCCTTTTAGTATGCTTTATACATTTTTTGCACATGATATACCAAGTAGAAGAAGCCGAGATAAGTAAGCCTCTGGAGGACGGGCTGTGTGTATTATGTAGTTTGCCTGAGGCTAAAGAGTCCTCTGGTTCCTGTCTTCCTGTTGTCCTTGAGTTTCCCTAGACCCTTCTTAAACAAGACCAGAATGCCTATTATAGCACAAAAGCCTCAGTGATACAGTAGGGTGTGCAGGGAGGCAACAAGCTCCATCAGCCGTCATCTTTGCAGTCTGTCATGTAGTATCATACGCTCCTGGGCTGTGACCTTCACAAGTTCCTCTCAGCTTGCTTCCTCCTCGTAAGGTAAGATAAGGGGGCAAGTAGGGACTGGCGTTAAATAGGCAGAAGAAAAAATATTTTTCTTTGAGAGAAGGTCTTTGTTAAGAAGGGAGATTCTGGGTCTATTTCAAAATGGCTACTTTTCCCTCTGCCTTCAAAGAAGAACAAGGGGATGGAGGAGGGGGTTGTCGCAGGTCTTCACCCTGAGAAATGGTGAGACTGCTGAAGGAAAAACTCACCAAAGTGTGGGATTTCCTGATGGATGGCTCCCAAGGTAATTTTTTTTTCTCAAGCTATAATAAGTCAGTCTCCAGCAATTAGTCATTACCTTTATTTTCCTTCCAATTTCCCGTTCATTTCGAGCTTGAGTGATGGCTTCGGCTCCCGACAGACTGTGCATCTCCAATTTTCAGGACAGTAATTTGCCCCAAACTCAATTCCTTGATGGGCAGAGGAAGAGTTGTTGATTTTGAGTTTATTTCACTGCTTTCTTGTTGTGAGGATGAGAGCGATGACTTTGAAGCCTTTTATGTGTCAGGCTGTAGCCATCCAGGATGTGTCCTAGAAAGTCCTAGAAGTGGTCTTACAGAGTCAAGGGTAATACATTTTATCTTGTTCCATATGCCAACTCCTCTCCCTCGTACCACTGTTCTGCACTTTTGCATGCACTGCACAAGAATGCTGTTCTAACAGAATGTTGTCAACCGTTTGAATTCTTGGCAATCTGATGGTGAGAACTGATATTTCAATTTAGCTTTCTTTTGCATTTCTCTTATCATGAGTAAAGTTGGGAATTTTCTCGTGTTTAAAAGACATTTATATAAATTTTCCTGTTGATTCTGCTTATACTTTTTGCTTCATTCTCCAGTTTTTAAAAACACTGGATATTTTATTTTCCTCACAACTAAAGATTTGTTTATATATGCATAGATTAGCCCTTTATATGTGATATATCTTGCTTTTTTTCTAGTTTGCAATTTGTTTACTGACTTTTCATTTTTTTATTTTGACGATGAGAAAATGTCTTGTAAAATTTATCTTTATTTCAGTGGGTTTCTGAGTCACTGTTAAAAAGATTTTTGTCACTTGTAGGTTTTAAAAGAATTACCTTATACTTTTTTTTTGTACTTGAGCAGTTTAAATTTAGAACTTTGTTATATTTAGGGTTCCATGTAGTCTATTGTCTGAGGAATAGGTCATATGTGTGTGTATATGTATATGTTTGTGTACGTATGGATTTACAAATGATTAGTTCCTTGTTATCATTTATTTTAAAAATTATATTTTTACTCAAGTCATTTAGGAAATACTTTTTTCATATATTAATTTTCAAAATGTATTTGGATCTCTGTCTTTATTTTCTATCTATCTCCACTGGCTTACTCATGTTGTATTGCTATAATATTTAAATTACCATGTCTTTATGGTATGTTTCAATATCCAGTATGTTTTCTCTTGTATTCAGGTTTTTCTCCATAGCTATTCTTAGATCTATATATTTGGAAGCAACTTATTTACATCAAGAAAATAAAACTTAAATTGGAATCATATTGAATGTATATTAACCTTGAGACAACTGGCATTCTGAATGCATGAAGTTATTAAATCCCTATTAGTTTCCTGTTGCTGCTATAACAAAATTACTGCAAATTTAATAGTTTAAAACAACATGAAATTAGCCAGATGTGGTGGTGCATACCTGTAATCATAGCATTTGGAAGGTGGAGGAAGAAAGATGTGAGTTCAAGGCCAGCCTGGACTACACAAGGAATTTGAGGGAATCCTAGGCTACATTGTTGCCCCCCTGAAACAAAACTAAGCAAAACCCCAAACCAAACAAGCAAACACAAAATTAAAACTCAATCAAATCAAAACAAAACAAACCACCCAAAGACAGCATGAACTTCTAATTATGGAGGTCAGAAGTTGGTCTAGCCCAAAAGAAAATTGTGTGACAGGCCTGGGGTGCTTTGTAGATTTAGGCAGAAACTCGTTCATTTTTAAGTTCTCCTTGGTTTATGTCCTCTTCCTCCATCTTCAGGTCAAGCGTCATGGCCTCTTTAAAGCCCCTCCTGCTTCTGCAGTGATGCCGCCTCCTCTAGTGCTGACCTTCGGCCTCCTCTGGCAAAGACCCTTATGATTTCACTAGCACTGCCCGGACAGTCCAAGAGAACCTTCCTTCCCATTTCTATATCCGTAAGCACATCACACCTGTAAAGTCCCCTTCGTCATTTAGGGTGGCATGTTCACAGGCTCTGGAATCAGGACCTGGGTACCTTTGAAGAAGGCCATCATCCAATGTAAGAAAAAGTGATGTCCTTATATTGTTCAAGCTTACTTTTGGGATTTCGGGGCTGTTTTAATTATATGTGTTTTGCATATGTCTTAAGCCAAACTCTTGAGGTGAGTTTTATATTTTTATAAATGGAACATTCTTGTCACCATACCAAATTGATTGTTGACTGGACATATGAAATCAGTTGCTTTGTTTGTGTGTATGATCCCTTCTCATGCACACCTCTAGGTTTATTGCCATACCATTCTAGCTCTTTCCTAATTCCCAGGTCTCTCAAAGCTTCCTTGGTCTGCTTTGTCTGATTGCATTGTCTTTTGACTGAAGAATTTAGTCCATTAACACTTTATTACTGATAAAGAGGGCGTTATATTGTGTGCAATGAGCCACTTCTGTCTCTATTGTCTGTATTAAAGATTATCTGACTTCCAGAAATTGATTATAATGTGAAACTTTTTGAGTGCATCTTAGAGTTAAATGAGACTTTTGAATATATTCATGTCTTTCATCCAATTTGGAAGTATTCAGGCCATATTTAAATTTTTTTTACTCTGCCATTTTCTCTGGTTTCTTCCTGAAACTTCCATAATAGATCTGCTAGTTTGCTTCATGATGTCCCACAAGTCTTGTAAGGGATACTCACACTTCTCCAATCTTTTTTTGATCTTTTCATTAAATTGATCATTTCCACCAACCTATATTCAACTTTGCCAATTCTTTCTTCTGCCTGTTCTGATATATCTTTGATCACTCTGGTGACATTTTCACTTCATTGTATTTTTTAATGTGATAGCTTCTTTTTACTTTTGCTTTAGATTTTGTATGCTGTTATTGGTATTTCTGAGAGAGAGGGAGGGAGCAGTTCTTCTTAAGGCACTGGGGCAGGTTTAAGTATATTGTTATACACTGTTGAGTATGTTAGTTTGATATTGAGCTTTCATAAGTTTTTCTCTGTAAGCACTCTTTAGTGTTTTCCTGTGAGTGAATGAAGCTGCTAGGAATGAGGACATTCAACAGACCCTTCCTTCCCTATGCCTTGGCATCCTTAAGCAAAGAACTACTGTGAGAAAACTATACTCCACCTATAAGGAACATTGTAGCCACCGCTTGTAGGCATGACTCCGGATTCAAGAGTCTTGTTCAAGTCACAGCTTACACCAGTATTGAAAACCTGCCACCCTGGCAAGATATGACACCATGAACTTTGGATGAGCCCACCTGTAGCTACTCCAGCCAGCCTTGCGTCTGACTGCTGTGGACTTGAAGAAGCAAGAGGGTGTGGCTACTAAGGCTGGAGGGAAAAGCACTCCTCTAGAGATCCAGCAAAGAGCTTGTGACTGACAGATGGGAGGGTTGTACTCACGCGTTTCTGTGATTGGTCTTGATAAAATAGAGGCTGTGCTGTGACTGGTGTAAGTTATAGTCACCGCATCTGTATAACACACACCTTCTGACTATATACCCAAGCTGTTCAACTCACTATTTGAGTCCCTGAGAGACACCCCAAGGTGTTGAATCATTAGGACCCTTAAAAAAGCTTCTCTCGGGCTGGACAGAAGCCTTAGGGGTTAAAGCGCCTGCCTGTTAAGCCTAAGAACCCAGTTCCAATCTTCAGGTCCCACGTTTAGCCAGATGCAAAGTGACACAAGGGCACAATGCCACACTTGACCACAAGGGGGTGCACACATCTGGATTTTGTTCACAGCAGCTGAGAGACTGCTGGTGTGCCCATCTCTGTCTCCCTCTCCCTCTCTCTCTCTGTCTCTCTCTGTGTCTCTCTCCAAAAATAAATAAAATAATAATAATAATAAAAAGCTTCTCTCAAGTGGTATTTTCTTTACCCACATGTGATCTTTCTCATGAGTAGAGTGGGATGAACTGATCACACAATTAGAGCAAACAAGGAGTAGCGTGCCATGGAGTAGCAATAGTTCGCCACTACCTACCTCGGTGGCAGCAGCAATGGCAGCAGCTGCAGCAGCGAGAGTAGCGAACACTCATGGTGACAGCACAGCTGAAGAGTTTCCAGCAGGAGCAGAGCCAGCACAGATGATGGAGGACAGTGAAAGAACAGGGAAGATGATTGAGATGGAGATTCCAGATCCCAGAAGACTTGAGGAGCCCAAAATAAATGATTGTAGGCCCTGGTCACCAAATGTTCCAGAGAACTGCCAAGCATTAAAGGTGAGGGTCCTGATGCCGTTGACATCCAAAGATTGGAGCAGTAAGCCCCCGACCAGATCACCTAGAGCTAACAGTCTGCCTTCCAAGCCCTGGAGCCATTAGTCTGGAGTTCTCGGGTCTTGGAGCTGTAAACCCCTGGGTCTGCTTGCCCAGCCCATGTATCTTTGGACTCAAGGGCCCAGACCTACCAGTGCCAGACGAACTAGTCCTTACCTACTCACGGTTTCCATCCAAGTAGACAAAAAGGACTCCACAATCACTGGTAACATTTCCATTTTCTTCCTATCATTTACTTGAATTTCTCCCCGTCATCCCCCTGACCTCTGAGCATCTTTGACAATTATTTGAAAGTTTTTGTCTGGCAAAGCTATCCGCCTTTTCAGTGACAGTTGCCATTGAGCAGTTTTCCCTTTGAACAGCCACCCTGTCCTTCCTGCTCTTCGAGACTTCGTGTTGAACCTAATAATGTGACAACCCCGGAAGTGAGATTCTCTCTTTTCTAGAGGGTTTGAAGTTTTACAATGTTTGTCTTATTTTGTGTTTTCTTTAGTTGTTGCTGTCGTTGTTGTTGTAGACTCTCTGTGCCAAGGATCAGCTGGAAAGGTAAACTTGAGGTCGTATCAGATTTATCTATCACTGTGTGAGCAGAACCATGAGTGTGTGTGTGTGTGTGTGTGTGTGTGTGATGGTATGTGTGGTGTTGAGGGTGGAGCTCAGGGCAGGCACATGTGCTACCATTGAACTACACCCTAACAGTGGCTTTCATTTTCCTGGTTTGTATAATTGTTTTTGAACTTTAGTGTTTGTGTCCCAAGAAAGAAAAACAAGAGAGAGAGAGAAATTAAGAAGGGGTATGGTATCTTACAGTCCCTAGAAGTCTCTTCACCCAGAATGAGACAGGCTTCAAGCAATAAAGAAGTGTCCACTTGTCCACCCAGCACTGGGAGGCCAGATCCATATTGCTGGACAGGTTCTGTTGCCCACTGTGACACCCACAAGCTGTGTGCAGATCTCTCCAGGATCAAGCACCAGCTGCTGGGCATAGGTATTAGAGTGGGGATAGCTGCTACTGTGATAAATAAGGGCTAAAGTTGGCTGAAATTAACCCAGTTTGCTCTCCAGCTCTTCTCCTGAAAGTTATGAACCCTAAATGGGCCCCACAATTCCAAAATGGTTAAACAGGTCAATTTGGCTGGGCAACTGTGTAGATGTGGAGGGATTCCCGGTGCTTCCGAGTCCACCTCCTCCGTGTGTTGCATTCTTTTTCATTGATTAGATTAGGAAGTGATCTTTCTATTGCATTGATTTTTTTTTCATGCAAGCAGTATGTTCATTTATTTATTACTTCTACCACTTTCTATTTTATATCTCAATAATTTCTGATTTTATCATTTTTCATTCTTTCGACTTTCCTTTTGTTAATTTTTTTTTCCATTTGTGTTGGGAATTTCATGCATTTATTTTCATTACTAATTTAAAAACCTTTTAATTCAAGTATGACATAAATGAAGCAGGCAAATTTATGAGACTGCATTTTAAAATATTTTATTTATTTGTTTGCAAGCAGAGAGAGACAGTGATACAGAGATAGACAGAGGGGAGCAAATGGGTGCACCAGAACCTCCAGCTGCTACAAACTCCAGATGCAGGTGCCACTTTGTGTATCTGGCTTTACATGGGTACTGGGGAATAGAACCCCGATCATTAGGCTGTGCAGGCAAGCACCTCAACTGCTGAGCCATCTCTCCAGCCCCACGAGACTGCATTTTTAAAAGCGGATAACCCCTGATAACCACCACCTACTTTAAGAGCTGGACTATAATCAGCATGTCAAAGCACCCTGCACACTATGACCTGGTCAATGTCCTTCCAATTCTGCTCCTCTCACTCCAAGATAGTTTGACCCTCTTTTCAGACACATGGAGTAATAGAAGACATGTTATATTGTGTCTACCCCTTTGCCAAGGCCACATGTCTGGGAGCTGACGGCACAGAGCCTTACACTGAGGTTTTTCTATATGTTATTTTATGGGTATACTCTCCTTTATTTTAGTATTTCTGCCAATATAAGTATGGTCATTACTTTTATATATATCTATAGCTGTGACCAAAAGACCTGAGAGAAAAATTTAGAAGAGGGCAATTTGTTTGCTCATGTTTCAGAGCAAGTGGCGACCCTTGGTCCCCAGGTCCCATGCACTTGGGCTGGACATCATGGCTGTGGCGGTTGTGCCAGGGGAGATTCTCCATCTCGTGGCAGACAAAAAGCAGAGAGCAAGGAGAAGACTGGGGACCAGGTATGACGTTGAAAAGCACACTCCTAATGAGCTGTTTCCCCGAGGTAGCCTTATCCTCCCAAAGCCTTCACTACTTCCCAGAACATCGTCACCAGCTGAGGGCCAAGCATTCAACATCTGAGCCTGTGAGGGCCATTTTGCATTCAAACCGCAATAAGAAAATATTGATTTTTTAAACTTTTTATTGACAATTTTCATAAATATACACAATATATTTTGATCATAAAATTCACTCACTCTCAGTACTTTCTTTTGTTCCTTTTTCTCCATCCCTTTTCCATGGAACCCACTACTTCCTCTTTTTTTTTTTTTTTTTTTTTTTCGTTTTTGGAGGTAGGGTTTCACTTTAGCCCAGGCTGACCTGGAACTCACTATGTAGTCTCAGGGTGGCCCCAAACTCATGGCAATCCTCCTACCTCTGCCTCCCAAGTACTGGGATTAAAGGTGTGTTCCACCATGCCTGGCCTTCCACTTCTATTTGATGTCATTTTAGTCTTTCTCCATCATTTGTGAAAACACGTTCATGGGCCCAATATTATGACAGTCATGTACAAGTAAGTCTTGTACTGCAGTGAGGTCATGAATGCACTAGGCACCTTGTGTTTGGAAGACAGAATTGGAAATCTTTTGACTCTTACATTTTTTTTCTGCTATCTCTTCTGTAATGGTCCCTGAATCTTGAAGTGTGAGATAGAGATATATTATTTAGTGCTGAACACTCTGCTGTCACTACTTCTCAATATATTGATGAGTTTTGAGTTTCCTCAATAGTCACCACCATCTGATAAGAAGTTTCTCTTTGAGGCTGGAGAAATAGCTCAGTGGTTAAAGTGCTTGTCTGTGAAGCTTAAGGACCAAGGTTTGATTCCCTAGTACCCACATAAGCCAGATGCACATGGTGGTGCATGTATCTGGAGTTCGTTTGTAGTGGCTGGAGGTCCTGGCACATTCATTCTCTCTCTCTCTCTCTCTCTCTCAAATAAATAAATAAATAATAATAAAATATTTTGAAACAGAAGTTTCTCTTTATATATGTCTCCAATTCCTGATAAAGGGCTCCGACAATCTTTGTAATTTTCTGAATAATATGAGTGTCTCTATGAGAGTTCACAAATCTGTGGGAATTTCTTGAATGGTAGGAGCCTCTTTTGTTCTAGAGAGGTGACTCTCTTGGGTTCCTGAATGGCTTCAGGATGTGTGGTCTGTTTGAAGAGCCAGCCATGATTGGAACCTTAGACTTCAGTTATACTCCGCTCCCCCCCCACCACAGCCTCTGGAGAAGAAGGCAAGGATGGAGATCCTGTTAGTAATTTCTCATTCTTGTGTGATGAGGTCTTTATAAAGATTCCTGAGCCGGGCGTGGTGGCACACGCCTTTAATCCCAGCACTTGGGAGGCAGAGTTAGGAGGATTGCCATGAGTTCAAGGCCACCCTGAGACTACTTAGTTAATTCCAGGTCAGCCTGGGCCAGAGACCCTACCTTGCAAAACCAAAAAAAAAAAAAAAAAAAAAAAAAATTCCTGAACTCTGGAGTTTGGAGAGCTTCCAAATGAACTGCATCTATCTGACAGAGAGTGCTTGCAAACCCATCCTCACTGTAAAGTTATCCTAACTTCCCATCTCTCAACACTTCATTCTGTTAGTTTTGCAGTTAGTAATTCTTAAGTGTGTATATTGGCAGCTCATTGCAGTTGAGAACTCTTAATAGTCTTTTTAAAAATATTCTCTTTAAAAATACTCGAATAATCTCTTTTGCCAAGTGCCCGATAAATCCGTTATTTATTACAAAAATCAGGTTACCATTTTTTTAAATTTAATATTGTCTTCATGACATTTTTTGGTATTTTTTTGTAATTGTTTTGGGCTTTAGAAAGCTTTGTTTGTTGTAGAACTTACCTTTATTCCAATAACTGTAAAGTCCCTGTATCCTCTGTCCTTCTGTGCAGCCCAGGCTGGCCTCCTGTGTGATGTAGGTCGGGCAAGCAGAATTGACACTCTTCCCTCCCTTTTCTCTCCCTGATCGACCCATTTTAGTTACTTACTTCTACTTCATGAAAGCCTGTGACATCTGGATACCATTCTCCCATTCTTCTCTTTCCCATTGAGTTAGCTTCCATTCCCCTTGTGAATACACAGTGCTCAGCGTAACTCCTGGGCTGGTTTCCTCAGTCACCTTTGGCTGGATAAATCTTGTCTTCCAGTAGATGTCTCAGAGGCCTATGAGTAATCTGTCCCTGATTTCCTACAGCTGAAAGTGACTTTTCCAAAGGCTTTCACCAAGACTCAGAGTTGATTACTCTCTATCACACCAGTTTTTTCAGGTGTGTTTTACGATGTTAGTTTTTCAAATATTGGCTCTCTATTTTCCCTGTCATGCTCTTCTGGCAATATAGCTATGCCCCTCCCCTCTTGGATGTTCTCTTTTGGGGTTCTCCGACATGCTTTGTCTTTAGATTTCATTTTGAGTACTTTCGCTTGTTTTAACTTCTAACTCAACAGTCTCCCTTGTTTGTGTCCATTCTACTGTGAAGCTCATCTAAGAAAATCTTCCTTTTTTTAAAGTCTTCCTTTTCAATACTGTACTTTTATTTCCAGCATTTTTATTTGATGATATTTTGCAATTTACATATGTTAGCGGCATACGCCATAACTTTATCCCATTGTAGTTCTTTGAAAGGCCTCATTTGTCCTTGGGGTCATCTCCACATCTGCCCCTATTGACTGTTTTCTCTCCTGACTGTGTGAATCATTTTCTGTCTTATTTTGTTGTAAATTTTTAAATTTTTTTGTGTAAAAACAATTGAAAGAAGAACGGAAGTGAATGTTTTTTGACAGAGAAGGTGTATGCTTCTTGTGTGAGGCTACTTGATTGATAGCTGTGCTTGTTCTGGTCACTGCAGGCTTCTCAGTTTGATTCAACCCATCACTGACTTAAACGTTTTGAGGATTCTATCTGGAAGTTTCCTTCAATAGCTCTGAAGACTGAGAACTGATACAAAGTTTCTGAGCTGTGCAATAGACCCTGATTGCAACCCAATTGCCTGTCTTTTGGGTCTTTGAGGAGTTCTCTTGCCCTAGCAGTTCAGCTCCTTTTCTGATCCAAGGACTACTCCTTTTAGTCCCATTGTTCCATCTTTGAATACGCTCTGTGAAGGTCTGCGTTATGGTTTGAATATGAAATGTCCCTCACAGTCTGATGTGTTTAATGCCTGGCTAGCTGCACTATTTTTGAAGGTTCTGGAGACTTTAGGAGATGGGGCCTAGTTGGAAGAAGTGGGCCACTGTGGGGGGGTGTGCCTTTGAACCGGTCCCTGTTTGCTTCCTTGCTTTTTTTCTTTCTGCCTGCCATGGAGTAAAGAGGAATCTCCAGAGACCACACACCACAGTGTCCTACTGGCACAATGTTCTGCTCGGGCTTAGAGTCCAGCAACCATGGACTCCACACTGTAAAACCAACAAATCCTTCCTCGGCGGTTTATGACATGTGTTTCGTCACAGTGATATAAATTATAACAAATGCAGAAAGTTGATACCCAATAAGAGGGATTATTACTGCTGTTAAACCTGACTGTGTGCTTCGGAAGCCCATGGAACTGGTTTGTGGGAGGCATTGGAAAAGTTTAGAGCGCTGGACTAGAGAAAGCCCAGAGAAAACACAGCGTAATGAACACTTCCGGTGGGAGCTCAGAAGACCAGAATACTGTCTTAAACAGGTGGACACTTAAGACTGTGCTCAGAAGGGTTCCGGTGGAAACCAGAACTCTGCTGGGAATTGAACTAGAGACTATTTCTGTTATGTCCTAGTAAGGGCCTTATCTACATTTTGTCTGTGTCCTATGACTTTGTGGGAGGTTGAGTTTAAAGGTAAGGGACTAATTATTCTGATGGCCGATATTTCCATGCAGTCCAACATTCAGACTATGATATGATTATTACTAGCTGCTTGTAGCCTCATTTATAGTGAGAAATATGAACAAGAACTAGCGTAGAAAGCTTTGAAAAACTTTCAACTTAGAAAAGAAGTGTATTTAGAGTTGGGGGCTGGGGAAAATGAGGCTGCTGGTGAAATTAGGACTGGTAGAAAGAAGTTAAGTACCTTTCATGAGGAAAAAGGAAAGATATTTGAGGACACCTCAAGAACTGGTCAAACGATCAGTCACAGGCTTAAGGGTGCAAAGGTTGAACTTACTGGAAATAATTTCTTTTTGCATTCAGCCACTCAGATTTTGTCCAAGTGGGTCCAGCTACTTCTCAAGCTGGTGGCATACCTTGATATAATCCACAAGGATAAAATTGGTAGTTTTTCAAGTATGCAGAAGTTGAGAGTTGTTGGATCACAGAGGCTTCCACACAGATTTCAAAGACCTGGGAGGCCAGGCAAAATGTGCCAGGGTCATTCATAATCTCTGTAGAGCACTGAGTAGGCAATGTGTGAAGCTATGAGGTTCAAGTTTAAGGCAGTCTCCACTTGTTCCCAAGCAAGTTGGCGATGCCAGGAACATTGAATGTCTGCTGGGAAAAGCCAAAGGCAATGAGTAAAGCCAGCCCAAGATAAAGCTCCTATGGGTTATAACTGGCAATACCAGTTGGAGCAGGGTTGCCCAAGCCCATTGGAGCCCTCATCATGACACCAGGTGCCCTGAGTGTTGGAGCAAAAGCTCCAGGGTATCCTCCTTGCCCTGCTAAGTTTGATCCTGTTGTCTCGCTTTGCCTCATTTCTTCCTAATGCCTCATTCCTCCATATGGATGTCTATGTTATTATGTCTTGGAAGTCTAATCTCTTTTTGACTTTACAGGGGCACATTGTTAAGAGTTTCACTGAAATCTCAATAGAGACTTTGAATTTGGGCTTTTGAAAAATGTTGAAACAGCTGAGACTTTGGAGACTGACTGAAGGTGTTTTGTATTATGAAATAGCCATGAACCTTTGGGCGTCAGGGAGAGAATGTTAACATGTGAAGATGAAGGAACCCCCAGAGGCTGTTCTGAAAGCTTCTTCCCAGCTGGTGGTGTTAGTCTGGGAGGTTCTGAGAACTTTGGGAGGTGGGGCCTGCTTGTAGGAAGTAGGTCACTGGGGCAAAGCCTTGGAAGGCAGCTTCCTTGCTGTCTGCTTCCTGTCCACCAGTGATCCCATGGCCATGATGCCCTGCCTAAGTGCACTGGCCGAAGCAACCATAGATTGAACCCTCAGAGACTGTGATCCCAAGCAAATCTTCTCTTCCTTAAGTTGCTTCTATCAGGTATCTGGTCACAGTGATGGAAAAGTTACTAACACAGTCCAGGATGAAAGGGTGGTTTCTTTCAGAATTTCTGCTTCTTCCCCAGTATATGGTAGTTGATAGCCTCGTTTCCTTTGAGACTCTTCTGCAGCTTCCCACTCTTCTCTGTCCCCCTAGGAATGTTCGGTTGGAGTGCCAGGGTGCTGGTTGTTAGTTTAGCTCTGCTCCTTGCCCTCTGTCTCAGGTCCAGGAGTGCTTCTGTTGTGTTTCCCTCATCTCCCATTCTGTTTCTCCTCACTGACTGCAAAGGACATATGCCTTTGTGCTTGGTGGTGGTCCCATCTGGCTTATAGCAAATCTCTCATCTTTACTTTGCTATAACCTTTTGGCATTCTACCCCTCAAAACTCATGGGACTTGTGACTGGGTAGAGATGTGTTCTGTGGTTCTTCAGGGTTTGAATCTCCCCTTCTGGCCTGCATGGGGCCTTTACTAGCTAGTTCTTTAGAATTTCCTTAGAAGTTTTGCTTACTGCCCTGTGGAAGTTTGAATGTGATGGTTTGAATGCGCTTGCCTGTGAAGCCTAAGGACCCAGGTGCAATTCCCTAGTACCCTTGTAAGCCAGACACACAAGGTGGAGCATGCATCTGAAGTTTGTTTGTAGTAGCTTGCAGCCTGGACATGCCTCCTTCTCTCTCTTGCTCTCCCTCTCTTAAATAAAAAAAGAAAATATTTTTAAAAAATCAAGCTTGTGGGCTGGAGAGATGGTTTAGCGGTTAAGGCGCCTGCCTGCTAAGCCCAAGAACCCGGTTCCAATCTCCAGGTCCCACATTTAGCCAGATGCAAAGTGACACAAGGGCACAATGCCGCACTTGACCACAAGGGGGCGCACACATCTGGATTTCGTTCACAGCAGCTGAGAGGCTGCTGGCATTCCCATTCTCTATCTGTCTCCCTCTCCCTCTCTCTCTGTCTGTCTCTCTCTGTGTCTCTCTCCAAAAATAAAAATAAAAATAAATCAAGCTTGTAACTTAAGTCTCCAGTAACTCAGCTGGAGGAGGTGTCACAGGGAGTGGATCCTGGGGTCCAGCCCTTCAGGTATGTGGGGGGGCGGATCTTCATTCTAGCTCAGAGGTGTGTTGAGAGCAGTGTGAAGTCTGGCTGTTTGTGTTTTGTGGTGTTGACTGTTGGTGGTGCTTTAATTTGCTTCCATCTCTGAAAGAGAGCCAGTTTCTTCTACCACTGATGGAATTTCCTCTGGATCTATAAGCCTAAAATAAACCATTAAACCCGTTCCTCCCATGAACTGTGTTTGGTTGGATGTTCATTCCAGAACACACACCTCGGTGGATTTCTCCTCCTTATGCAGCTTCACCAGCAGTAAGAGGAGCAGTAAATCTTTTCCCTCTTACTTTGCTGGAGGTTATTTCATTTGGGCTTTCTGTGTGCTTCTTTTCTGATTTGTTTTTGCATGTGTGTGTGTATGTTTCTGTGTATATATCACACCAGACCCAGATTTACCACCTTATTTTTTGAGACGGTGCCTCTTACTGAAGCCTAAGCTTGCTGATTCAGCTAGACTGGTTAGACATTAAGCCCTAGGGATTCTCCTGTCTCTGTCTCCCCAGACTGGAATCACAGGTGTATTTGCCATGCCTGACATTTTTATGTGGGCCCTAGGGATCACTTCATCAACTGAACCATCTCCCTAACCTGTCTGATAGTTTTTTTTTTTTAAGATCAGTGGCTTTGAAGTTTATGTGGACAGTGTTGTCATAGTTAGACTGCAATATATATATATATAATGTTGGGAGTAGAAGTCACAACTTTCTATATTTCTTGCTTTCTAGCTTCAAACAGTTGTTTTCAAATATCAAAGGCAGATACTTCTTAGGAGACATATTAAAGTGTTTTAAATTAGATGAAACAGAGATTCCAAAGTACAGAATAGATACATTTATTTTTTATATAAATTTAAAATTATCTAAAACCAAATTTAAAATGATCTCAAAGGAATAAAATGATGAATAGCCAAATTCCAACACACACATATGGAGAGAGACAGAGAGAGAGAGACAGAGACAGAGAAAGAGAGACACACACAGAGAGAGAACTGGACTAGTTCTGCTACAAGAGAAGTATCTCAATGAGTATGGAAAGCCACAGAAGTCCTATCTGAGAGCAGTGGAGCGGGGAAGCTGATGTGGAGAAAACCCACCCACGTGAGCAGATAGGGCAGGAGTATGTCTCAGTCCATTGCCCCAAAGAGTCCAGGGAGAAGCAGACAGCAGGAAGCCCTGTGAGCAGTGATGGAGTGAGAGTGTGCACATGGGAGAGCTGACACACCTTGCCTTATCCTTTCTTTGTCATCAAACTATTCAAAGAGAAGACTACAGCACACACTTAGACCCAGGCCAAAAGAAACAAATACAAATCATAGGATTCTTCTCTAAACAAACACCAGAGAGAACTGGGGCGCTTGGTGTGAGTGTGGGCACGCTAGAGCAAAATGCTCCACATGGTAGTGCTTAAGGTCTCAAAGGTTATAGCTAGTTCCCTGTTCATTCTCCTTAGGTTGAAGGCTACCATCCCCATTTGCCCACCCAAGATGCTTCCAACTGACCTTTTTAAAGATATGAACTGGGGCTGGGGAGATGGTTTAGTGGTTAAGGCACTTGCCTGTGAAGCCTAATAACTCATGTTTGAAGCTCCAGATCCCACGTAAGCCAGACACACAGTGATGCAAGCACACAATGTCACACAAGGTGGTACACACATCTGGAGTTTGTTTGCAACTGCTGAAGGCCTTGTCTTGCTCATTCTTTCTCTCTCTCTCTCTCTCTCTCTCTCTCTCTCTCCTTTATGTCTCCTAACTAACTAACTAACTAAACAAATAAATAAAAATATGAATGGGAAACCTAGTTTTTCGGTAATCTATTTATTGTTTCTTTAACAAACCACTCCAGGATGTAGCGACTTAATAATTCACGATCATCTCTCATGATTCTCGAGGTTACCTGGTGATTAGTTACTTTTGCGTCAGTGTGACCAAAATACCTGACAGGAAGGAAAAGGTTATTTGGGGGCATGGTTGCCATCCCATCTGGTGGGGAAATGTGCATGGCAGAGTTCTCTGAAGTATGAACCTGTAGCAGAGACTCCTCCCATCCAGAGAGCCTGACTATGGCCTTCAAAGGCACACTCCTAGTGGCCTAATTCCATCTACAAAGCCCCACCTCCCAAAGGTTCCATGGCTTCCAAAGTCTTACCACATACTCCAAGCATGATTCTGGGAAGACAACTCAGATTCAAGCTGTAACACCCGGGCTTACCTGGGTGATTGTCATGCGGAGTCTCTCACGCCATAGTCAGAGGGCCTGTGGGCCAGAGTCATCTGAAGCTCAGCAGGACTGAGGGTCTCACACGGATCCTTGCACACATGCTGCACTTTGCTTCTCTGTGGTCTTTCTTTCCAGCTGGCTTGATCTTCCCAGAGCACGATGGTCTCAGAGCCACCATACTGCTAGTTGGAGGCTGGTTTCCAAGAAAAAGAAAACCTATGAAAGTAAGCCAGCAGAGGGTCATCTCCACAAGTGGCACAGTACACTTTTGCCAAAGAAATCACATGGTCTTCCCAGATTCAAAAGAGTAGACAGATTCCGCTTTTTCATAAGGGAGCAGATGACCTTGACAAGGAGCATATGACATGTAAGATATTATTCTGAACACCGTTGGAAGATAAAATTAGTTATTATAGGCCCTAGAGAAATCTGCAGTTCAAAAAAACATCAAGATAAATACATAGAAAATAAAGATCTTGGAGAAAAATAAAACAAACTCAACAAGTAGAAAGTCTCTAAAAAGAAGGCAAAACAAAGAAGCCAAACTTCAAAACTTACATTACTATATCTCAGGGAAAAAACATCAAACATGCACAGAAAAAGGAATGGCAGGCTACAAGAAAGGAATGATGAGAAAATAGGAAAAAACTTTTGAAATTCAAAAAGTGAGTGCCAGATAAAAGAACTAATAATGAAGGATTGACCCAGGCTGAATTTGCTTATGTGCATTGAAAACAATCTCGACAGAGACCAGTGGAAGGAAGCAGCTTTCTTTATTTCTCCTTGATGATTTTGTCTTCCCTGGTCAGAAAGGAATAAATTTACATTTTGGAATTTATGTTAGTAGTATGAAAACCTTGAGTTAAATGACCCTGTAGTTCCAATTCATCCCTCTTATGCTTGAAGGCCCTGTCTAGGTTGGAGTTCTGGGCAGCAAGTGGCTTGATTGGCCAAGCTGGGTTTTTTTTGTTGTTGTCCTTTTCTTTTCTTTTCTTTTCTTTTCTTTTCTTTTCTTTTCTTTTCTTTTCTTTTCCTTTCCTTTCCTTTCCTTTCTTTTCTTTTCTTTTCTTTTTTTGAGACAGAGTCTCCTGTAGCCCCGATGACCTTGATCCTCTTGTCTCTACCTCTTGTACTGAGATTACAAGTGTGTACGACCATGCCCAGTTTATGCAGTGCTGGGGATCAGACCCACGCTCAGTGCATGCTAGGAAAACACTTAACTAACTCGACCAAACCCCTGACTAAGCTCTTATTTAATGTTGCTACTATCCCTTCCAACTTCCGTGCCTGTTAGAGTAGTGAAGTCTACTCAATAATCGTTTATCTATTTCAGCCTCCCAAAATATGTCCATGTAAAATCAAGCTAAATTAAATAATGACACCATTAAGCATGGAAAAACAGAGAATGGTTGTCAGTAGAAGGGAAGGTCTGGTTTAACATTTTGACATAGCTAGTGCCAAGGGAAGATGTGGATACACCACATTTTCCCTTTTAAGGTTTTCCTGAATTTTACTTAGCTACTTATGGAAAATATATTAGTTTCCTGTGGCTGTAATAATAACTTATAAACTTAGTGGTTTAAAGCAATAAAGAATTCTCACAGTCCTCAAGACTGGAAGACAAATTGAGTGTTAACAGTTCTGTGCTCCCTCTGACAGCTCTAGGGAGAATCCATCCTCGCTTCTTCCAAACGCTGATGGTTGTTCTCATTCCTTGGCTTGTGGCCTCATCATTGTCACATGAACCTTCATTTTCATGTTGACTATTCCTCTTCCAGTGTGTTTTCTTTTCTGAGTGTCATCCTTCCCTCTACCTTTCTATTGTAAGGACAGCTGTCATTGGCTTTACGAGCTATCTAAATAGCCCAAGATAATCTCCTCATCATAAAATCATTATTGGAACTATATCAGCAAAGACTTGTTTTTCCAGTTAAGATGAGTCTATTTTTACATATGAGGTAAGACAGAGGTTCTAGTCATTACAACTGTATTGGTTACTTTACTTGTTGCATGATCAAATTTCTGGTCAGAAGGAACTTCAGGAATGAAGTATTTATTCTGGCTTACAATTCAGGGGAAACAGTCCATCATGGTAGGCAAGGTATGGCTACAGGAAAGGGAGGTGGCTGGGCACACTGAGTCTACACTCAGGGAAGCAGAAAGCAGTGAATGATAGTGCTCATTTAGCTGCCTCCTTTTTATTCTGCCTAGGACCCCCGCCCATGTAATGGTGCCACCTACATTTAGGGTGAGTCTTCCCATCTCAATGAAACTTTCTGGAAAATCTCTCACAGAGATTCCCAGTTTCCATGGCGATTGGACTTTCATCAAGTTGACAACCAAGAGCAACCAACATAAGGACCTGGATGTACTTCTAGAGGTTTCTAAGACAGTCTTTACACCCGTTTCTTATATGATTCCTGTAGACAGTGTCCTGCAACATTAGTTTGACTGAAATTCATTGACCTTTCTGTACAGTCTTGTGTGCACAAGCTTGATCTCTTCTTGTAATCCAGAATCCTAGGAAGGGCAACCTGGTGTGGGGTTAAAAATACCCCAGATGAGGCCAGAAGGGCAAAGTTTTGACATTGTAAAGTAGGCAGTCCTCTGCAAAGGACAGCCTTCCTTCCTCATTCTGCCAGTGTGAGATCCCTGAAGTTCCCATCCCAAGGCACTTCTTAGGAGGATGAATCTGAGCTGGGAATTACTCCACTTTGCAAAGAGGATTAATGTTTCATAACAAAGGTAATTTATTCAATTGTATGCAAAAGAGGTGGTAGTAATGGCATGTTCAAAGCATGCTTATTTTTGCCTATTGTGTCATCTATTTAATTCTTATAAAAATACCAGTAGCTCTATTGAGTACCTTTCAGAGAACTTGACCACTGGCAGAATGAATTGGATTGTGTTAATTAAATACACTTGACTTTGATGAAACTGAAACCTGATAGGCTTTCAAGGAAATGAGGCTTAGCAAGCTTTAGTGAATTTTAATAGATAGCGGATGGGATTAAATATAAGATCAGGCAGCTTTGGTTTTCATAAATCTGAATGGCAAGAAGATACTAGTTAGCCCTGATCATCTGGCCAAAAGGTTTTGTCTTTTAAGAGCTCATAGCCCAATAAGGAGTATGTCATAGCGCCCCCTACCTAAAGTTTTATCTATGACCTTGGCTAAGGAAGCTAGATAGTCCCATGTTTAGGACAGATATCTCATGGAGATGACAGAATTAGATTTCTATTTATTTTTTATTGTTTTTATCAGAGAGAGAGAGCAAGAGAGGATTGGTGCAACAGGGCCTCCAGCCACTGTAATCGAACTCCAGATGCATGTGCCCCCTTGTGCACATGTGTGAAAATGCACTCTTGAGTCACATTGTGTGTCTGGCTTACTAGGATCTGGAGAGTTGAACATGAGGCCTTAGGCTTCTCAGGCAAGCGCCTTAATCACTAAGCCATCTCTCCAGACCTAGATTTTTAATCATCACAACAGGATGGGCATGAAGTTAATAAAGTGAGATGAGAGTCACTGTATTAGACCTTAAATGTAAAGTCTAACTCAGAGTTACTTGCACATCTGTAGATAGGCTTGAACACACCTGACTCTATAGTAATTCAAGCAAAAATCAGGCATTGAAGGCTGGGGAGATAGCTCAGTGGGTAAAGTGCTTGCTTTATATGTATGAGGACCTACGTTGTATTCCTAGTACCCATGTAAAATTGCAGGCATGGTAGCTTGTGCTTCTAACCCCATTACTAGGGAGGCAGACAGGAGGATCCGCGGATCTTGCTGGCTAGCCAGTCTAGCCTTATTGGAGAGCTTCAGGCCAATGAGAGACCCTGTCTCAAAAAAGGTGGATGGGGGCTGGAGAGATGCCTTAGAGGTTAAGTGCTTGCCTGTGAAGCTTAAGGACCCTGGTTCAAGGCTCGATTCTCCAATACCCACATAAGCCAGATGCACATGGTGGCTCATGTGTCTGGAGTTTGTTTGCACTGGCTAGAGGCCCTGGTGTGCCCATTTTCTCTCTCTCTCACTCTCCCTTTCTCTGTCTCTAATAAGTAAATAAATAAAAATAAAAATAAAAAAGAGGTGGATGATGTTTCTAAGGATGACGCTTAAGGTTGTCTTCTGGGCTCCACGTAGACCTGCACACATCACATACACAGATAGCAACAAGAGGCAGGAGGAGGAGGGATGGAGGGAGAAAGAAAGGAATAAGGAAGGAAGGAAGAAAAGATGGGGTTCAGAATATACATGATCCCAAATTTACCAAGGACAATGGAGCAACCTAAAATGTTGGTCTTGGGCTACAACCTGTTTTCCTGTTACAGTGGTGGTCATAGAATCGATTGAGTAAGTAACCACTACAGCACTGCACTATTGCCCAGCCCTCTTTTTACATTTTATTTTTCATGCAGTGTCACTAAGTTGCTCATAACTGGCTTTGAACTAACTCTGTAGCCCAGGAAGACCTTGAACATGTGATCCTAGTGCTTCAGCCTCCCAAATAGCTGGGATTATGGGCCTGCATCACCAGAGCTAGGTTATTAAAAAAAGAATTTGTGCCCCTGGTGTGGTCTACTCTGTAACAAGACCAAAGCAGAAGTGTCTTGCTCATTGGGTCTACACATTTCAGGAAGATCACAAACTGTTGGAGCAGAGTGGACAATTTAGGGAGGGGAAACCATAGCACATTAGTAACATGAAAGAACTGGGCAATTTTTCTCGAAAACAGTGACAACAGGTTGGGAAGGGCATATACTCACTTTCACATAGCTAAAGCAGTACCAAGGTTGGCGACAAAATAAAATGCATTCTACTCTTTCTTGTTCCAGAGAGTAAGGTATCAGAAATTGCTGGTATCCCTCAGAGTCTGTCTTAGGATACATGAGAAATTAAACAAATAACCTAGCCTGAATTAGTTTGGGTAAAAAGGGGGAAGTTTCTGTGTACATAATGACAGTGTCATGTTGCCTGAATCAGTAACTTGAACCCCAATAGGACTTCTACACATTCATAATTTCTACTTCATTCTGTGTTATTTTTATTCAGAAAAGTTTTTTTTTCTTGAGAACATGGATTCCAGAAGTTTCTAGATTCCAAGAATTTAGATTTATCATCATGTGGGAAAGAGGTTTGTGCTACAGCTCTCCCATGAAGAGAAAGCTTTGATTTTTCTTGCACGAACCACACCTCTACCTTCTACTCTTAGCATAGTGGCAGTGAGTGGCTGGCAGAGGGGTTTAGATAGGCTGCTGTCCACTTTCTTCAGGCCTGGGCAAAAGGTTGGTTGATAAGGTTTAGGAGTGACCATTACCACACAAACCATTCTGAGGCAAAGATGAAATCTTTTATTCGGGAAAAGCACAAGCTGCCAGGGCTGGCTTACAAGACAGGAGCACAGCCCACCTGAGTTCCTCAGGTAGTGGGCTTTATAGGGTCAGTTGGGGAAAGGGAGGAAAGGAAAAGGTGAGGAAGAAGGGTTCCTTTAGGGGAGATCTAAGATAGCCAGGGTGTGACATCAGAACAGCAACCAGGTGATTTACAAAATAAGGGGACAGGAAACCATGACCTGGTGGCATTGTAGGCAAGGAGGGGATAATGGTTGGGTGGTTTCTTGAGCAATGTGGATAATCCACTTTTTTTTTTTTTTAATTAAAAAATTTTTTTTTTGTTTTCTGCTCTTCTTTACTTTTATTTTTTTATTTGCAAGCAGACAGAGAGATAGAAGAGAAGCAGAGAGCGTGAGAATGGGTGCACCAGGGCCTTTAGCCACTGCAAATGAACTCCAGATGCATGTGCCCCTTGTGCATCTGGCTTACATGGGTCCTGGAGAATTGAACCGGGATCCTTTGGCTTCGCAGGCAAACACCTTAACCACTAAGCCATTTCTCCAGCCCAATCCACTTCTTTTTTGTCTCTGTTGCCATCCTGCTGTCCTTGGTGACTCCACATTGGGACCTGTCCCATCTAACATTCCAGCCTTTTGTTAATGATAAGAGATGAAGGTTAATTTCTTTGTGGTGCTGACCATAGGGGTGATGAGTTCTTGGAGAGGCTGGATAATGTAGTCAATGGGTCCCCCTTCAGGGCAGGTGATGAGGAGGCAGTTCATGGTGGTTAGAGGTGGCCGAGTGGTGAGATCCGTAGTGAGTACCCTCCACCAGCTCCAGTGTTGCATGCTGTTATGACTTGGTCCTGAACAAAACAGACTTCTTTCATACCATCCCTGTATTGAGCTGTTATAGAGAAGGTGAGGGAGATGGGCTCTGCACACCCTGTGAGAGGACAGAAGGAAGAATTAAGGAGCTGGTTACTCTTGTCAACAGCTATGACATCAAAATGCCAGGCACAAGGGGAGGATGAGCACTCAGAGGTGAGGGATAGAGGGCTTGGGGCAAGAGAGAGGAGGCAGAGGGGCATCAGTGTTTTGGGATCAGAGGAAGAGTAGGAACACAAGAGAGTTTAAGTTTGAGAGTGTCCCTTGGGGTGGCAGTGTACTTATCCCTGGATGAGATAGGGTAAGGGCTAAGGAAGGAGGGGGCCTGAGGAATAGCTCTGATTCTGGCTAAGGCAAGTGGGAGGAGCTGGGGTCAGGGTAGGTGAAGTTAATCAGGGACAGGCAGAGGCAGAAGGCATGAGTTAATGTTAGAGTTTAGTATTGTAAGTCAGCATCAGATAGGGGAGTCTATTAGTCTGAATCATTGTTTATATTGTATAGTTATATTTTTTTCTTACTGGGTGATTAAGACCATGTAGGCTGCCAGAATTAACTGTATATTTTGGAGGTCAATAATGGTGCTGTAGGAGAGACTTTTAGGGACCTGTGAGGAGTTCTGTGACTCTCAGCATTGTCATCTGCTAGGATAAGTCAAGGCTGTGCTGACCAAGTGGCCCTCCCTCTTTTGGGAAGCCTGGAGGACTGATTTTCCTCTGATGTGACTCTCCTGTTGCAGATACACTGACTTGGAGTTTATCTCTGGGTCTCCATATCCTCTCTGATCAAGAAGATAGGTAACTTACCAGAGGCTAGAAATTAGCACTGTCCCATCATCTCCTGTGGCCTTCTGACCTGGGAGCAGGAACCAAAATATTGGTTATTCTTTTGACTCCAATGTTTCCAATTACTTTTGGCTTCAACATATGGTTATTAATCACTCAGAGAGACTGTACATATCTGATTAGCAAAACAGATTAGTTAAAAGGTATAAAACATATCTGGTTAAAGATGCAGATCTGGTTAGAGAATGCCTTTAGTTTAAAATCATTCTGATTAATATGCCTTGGTTTAGTTGTCAGGTGCACAGTTTTTAATCTGTGCAATAGAAACTTGCACAAAAGTGGCTAAGCATCTGAAAAATATAAGCATAGGCTGAACTTTTGGTATGCCCATAAACAATATCTTTTTCTCAATTATTTTCTGAAAAGTAACTTTAAGGCAATTGATTTAATCTAGAAATTGTATGTTAGGAAAGCAAACCAGACAGTATAAAAACTTAGCATCTGTGTTTAAATCATCCTGATTGGTATTTAAGTTTAGTTGTCAGGAACAAAATCTGCCAAACTGGAAATAGAACATCCAATTTAAGATTATTTTTCAGTTATAAGCAGGAAAGAACATTTTAGTAGTGAAAACAATATTTTATTTTTTTTTATTTTAGTGATAAACATGTGAAATTGATTGAATCTAGAAATTGCACAGATGGACATCACACTAGAAAAAAGGGCATCTGCATTTAAAACCATCTCAGGTCTGTATACCAACTCCCAAACTGAAACAGAGGCTCATCAATTTAAGGAAGGAAATAAAAATTTTGTACAATTAACAAAGTGCAAATCATTTGACTGCAAGACACATTTTTAAAAAATGAACTTTTTGGAACTTTATTTATTTGAGAGGTTAATTTAATAGGCTTGTTGAAAAGAAATTCTGTCAGAGATAATTTTTAATTTTTGGTTGATTGGGCACATCAGGGCCTCCAGCCACTGCAAAAAAACCCAGATGCATTTGCACCTCCCCATTCCACTTTAAAACATGGGTCCTGGAAGTCAAACTTTCTCCATTTGTCTTTACAATGGAATTTGAAACCATAATCTTTCTCCCAGCCCATGAGGGTCTTTTTATCAATATTTAAGAGTAAACTACAAGATAATATTGATATCTAAGGCCAATTTTAACTGGGCATTCAAGACAATAAGACAGACATATCCTAAATCTTTGTTTCTTCCATTCTATAGCCCCCTCTTCACACAAATGTCCACAGCCACTGGAAAGATGTGAGAGAGTGTTTCAGTGAAGATTTTTCCTCCAGAGACAGAGATCAGAGAGACAGATAGAGAATGTCATCCCAACATTCTCAGCTGCTGTGAATTAACTAGCCAGAAGTGTTCAACATTAATTGTGGCAATGAACATTTAGTGTAGTGTCACTTTGCATCTGGCTAAACATGGGACCTGGATATTGAATTTAGTCTTAGGCATAGCAGGCAGGCATTTAAACCCCAAGAGCCATGACCTCACCAGACCATAAAGTAATTTTTTAATAAGGTTTTACCATTGAACAATTTTCCCTTAACTAAAGAAATATTTATGACTGTTATATGAAGCTTTAGACAAACTATATTAACATTGTTTGTATACAGTGGATTTCCCTAAGACATGGGAGCATCCTCAGTTTTCCTAAGAACAAGATTACAATAAGTCACTTTTTATAAGACTTAGATTATAACCTCAGTGATAATCACCCAGCAAAACTAGCATTAATAAGACAAGAACCATCATAAAATGTCAGCAGTTTTCTCCAGGCATGGTGATGTATGCTTATTGCAATAAAACATCATGTATTTTGTATAAACCAAATTACAATATTCTGATATCTGGAAAAGGCTGATATAAACAAAAGTAGAGTTCTCATATTTAAGGAGTTCCATGAGGCTACAGAAGTAATTTTCTATGAACAAAAGATCTTCTAACAGAATTTTAATCAAAAAGAAATTATATTATGTTTATAACATTTTTGGTTTAAATATGAAGACATGAAAATTTTTGTAATTTTTAAAGTTCAACAGAATCAGGATGCCTTCTTTCCTTACTAGTTCTTCTACTTACAGTTGTGTATTGTGTACACTTAATTCTTCCCTCTTTTAAATAGTCCCTAAATAGCCTTTTAGGGAAGGCATAGAGTTTCTGGTACCAATTGTCCATGTTCCAGTTCCAAAAACAAAAGTTCCATAGAATTGGTATCTAGGATCCACATATGATGACAACATGTCTCCGTTTGGCTGTCTCTACTGGGTTGTTCACTGGCTATAATCCTTTCCAGATCCATCCATTTCCTGCAAAAGGAAATATTTTTCATTTTTCTTTACAAATGAATAGAACTCCATTGTGTAAATGTACCACAAACTTCCATCCACTCATCTGTCAGTTTCTGAAATTAATTCAGGCAGCTTCCATTTCTTATATTGTGAAGAAGAGCAGCAATAAACTGGTTTTGCAACTATCTCTAAGTCAAGTGAGAAAGTCTCTGGATATAAGCCTAGGAAGTGCTAAGCTGGAATATGGTAAATAATAAAGCTGTCTCAAGAACCTCCACACTGATTTAGAAAACAGTGGCTGACCAGCTTACATTTCAGACCATAATAAGTGTAAAACACTGTTATATTAAGGAGTCATCCACGCCAACACTTATTGTCATTTGTTTTCTTGATGGCAGATTTTCTGACAACCAGTGAGTTTAAAATCATTCAAAGTGGTTTTAATTTGCATTTCCTGATGGCATTAAGGATCTGGAACATTTTTTTAGATGTTTATATGCCATCTGTATTTCATCTTCAAACTCTGAATTTCTCTATTTAGTTCATTAATTATTTTATCTTCATTTTTTTCAAATTGATTTAATTTTGAATTGTTTGTCATTATTCAGTGTTTTCCAACATTTGAGTTCTTTGTATATTCTGGATATTAATCCTCTGTCATTTGAATAACTGGCAAAGATTTTCTCCCATTCTTTAGGTTGTCTTTTGCTCTATTCACAAACTTTTTTGCCAAACTTAAGTATCAATATTTTTAAAGCAATTAACTTAAGATACCAGAAATGACACAATTAATTAAGTAAAACCTTGACTGAGACTGATTAATACATAGTTTAAGAACAAAATAAAACTTGGTTATTTGAGTTAAGCAAATTGATTTTAACATACACTAAAGACAATATAAGACTTGGTTATTATTGAAAAGTAAGTCTGATTTTAATTACATTGAGACCATTGAACAAATCAAAGAAATATTTATGATTAATATTATATCTTAGACAAACTATATTAACATTGTTTGTATACAGTAGATTTCCCTAAGACATGGGAGTTTCCTCAATTTTCCTAAGAACAAGATTACAATAAGTCACTTTTTATAAGACTTAGATTATAACCTTCAGTGATATTCATCCAGACAAGAAAGAAAATTACAGCAGTTTTCCAGGCAGGACAAGAACCAGCAAAACATCAGTTACATAGTTTAAACCCAGGCAATATTCTGATGTCTCTTATTGATAAGCAAAAACAGTTCATATTTAACATTTGTATAAACCAAATTACAAAATTCTGATATCTGGAAAAGTTTGATATTGACAAAAGTACAGTTTACATATTTAAGTTTAAACATTCCAACATGAATAGAAGTACCAAACTATGAACAAAAGGATCTTTATTTAACAGCATTCAAAATAAATAAAAAATCTATATTATGTAGTAACATTTTTGGCTTTTAAAATGAAAGGCATGAAAAATTTTACAATTTTTTGTTTTGCCTTTTTTTAAAATCAGAATCAGATAGCTTTATCCCAGGACCCATGTTTGCCATTTAGATGTTTAAAGGGGAGAAATGTGTCTGATCTTCATTTTGGCTATTCTTCCCTGAGGATATTTTATCTCAAATGGGCTTTAAAATAAATATTTTAAAAAGCTAAATAAGATGTCCATTCAATCTATAAGTCAGTTTCTGAAATTAATTCAGCTATATCTAATATACCCAAAGAATAGAGGAACTGGACTAAAATGCCATGATCTAATGAAAAGGAGACAAGTCTCATGGAAAAGAGGGAATGGGCATGCCAGGGCCATTTGCCACTGCAAACAATCTCCAAATGCATGCTCCACTCTGTGCATCTGGCTTTGCAAACAAGCACTTTTAATTGTTGAGCCATGAAAGAAATATTTTTAATCTCCTCCAAATCAATTACATAAACTAATGAATAAAAACATACACAAAATTTCATGACACAATCTATAACTACTCAAACCTTAATCAACTCTATATTTTGTCTGTGGCACTTTTGTAAACTTGCTCAGTAATAATGTAAGTTAAATCTAGAGCAAAGATTGATTGTTGGAAGAATTAAGAATTATATCTTAAATCACAATTTAACTTTGTTTAGATTTTTTTTACTGAGGCAGGGTTTTAGATAAATAGTTTTTAAAGTGAGACAGATAAATATTAATCAGGATCTCCAAATGTAGATTTAGTTAAAAGGTTGACAAAAAGAGAGTAGATAATTTTTTGGAGGGTTTTTTTTTTTTTTTGACCATTACAGGCCAGATTAACATCAAAGAAAGGAAAGTTAAATTCATAACCTGAATACCATAGCAACCAGCTACCAGCCATGACCATCCTTTGTTAGTCTGATTGCCCTAGGCTAAAAATTTTGTGTCTCAAAAAGTGGGACTCTGATTAAGTACTTTGAATCTTTAACCTTCTGTTTAAGCTTGCTCATAGCTTCTTCCTCATACTTTCTCTCCACCTTCATCCAAAGACTTTTTTTTTTTTTTTTTGAGGCAGGGTTTTAGATATAATAACCTTAGTAAAGTCTTCAAATATTTTCAGTCAATTTTCCAACCTTAAGATTTAGTTTAAAGTTTATCTTCTTTAATCAGTTATCTTATAACTACTCTAAAAAAGTCTTTCATTGTCCATTATACCAGATTAACTTTTTTTGATTTTAATTTTACATTCATGTTGAATACCTCAGCAACCTGGGAGGTCAGACCATACTTTGTAAGTCTTTCAAAAAAGTTAAGGCTAATAGTCTTTTTATGTCTCAAGAAATCTGTAGACTTATACTATTTATCTTTCTGTTTAATATTTATTATCATCTTTGGGAACTTACTTTTCTTATACCTTTTCTGAAACACATTTTTAAATATACAAGCAGCTATAAACCACATTAACAATCTTTTCATCAAACATTTAACATCCAACATTTAAAGTTTCCTCTCCAGTTTATCTTTTTTAGTCAGTTAGTATAACCCAAAAAAACTTTCATTGAGAGATAAAACAAACTTTAATAAAAGGCCTTTTGAAATTTTTTTTTTAATATACAAAGAGAGACCAGACTTGACTTATATTATTTATCTAGAATAAACATAGATTTTATCATTTATTGATTTTGGAACTCTGTTTCTTATACCTTTCCTGAAACACATTTTTTAAGATGAAAGCAAATTCAAACATCATTAGAAATTTTCTTACAAATTCAGTATCTGGGACTCTAAATTTAAACCAAAAATCTTGAGATGTTTTTTCTTAGTAGTCCCACAGGCAGGCGAGAGATAAAGTAATCATAGCCCCAGTTGCAAATTCTTATAAGAAGTCCCCATCTATTCATAGCAACTTGGCCTTCACCCATTATGCTGGGGCCAGGATCCTGAGATTCCCTGTGCCTGCAGCCCCTGGCTCTGCAAGGCAGGGAAGCTAAGAAAGAGCCATTAGGGATTTTCCTGGGGCAGCATAAACACCAGAGAAATCTGTGTCTTGTCTCTCTGTCCAACAATGAGATTTGTGTGTTAGGCTTCCCTCTTACTCCCAGGGCCACCTGGCCATCTACAGATCAAGCCCTTCAGGGGAAAGCACTAAGTAACACATCACAGGTACATCTGCCTGGACTGGCCCGGGACTTAAATTATTTTGGAGCTACTTTTTGTCCCTGGGGAATACAGTGGGACAGCATAAGTCCCCAATTACTTTCACTGTTTCTTCTGGGGGACACTCAACAGTAAAAGTTGGCCATGCCATCTAGTACAGTGGGCTTGGTGGAGAACATATCAATGAAATGGCACTGTTCAGAACAGAAATCATTCTACCTTTAGGGCTGTGAGCCACATATATACTCATATACACATGTTCATTTCAAGTGTATTTCATATAGATTCCAAACAACCATTTCCCATTCCCCCCTCATACATTCATTCATTCAGAAGCTATGCATTTTCATTTTAAAGTTCTATTCTAGTTACAACTATGGAGACAGAAAACAAACTTTGTTAGTGGGAGCATGACAGAGCAGAGTGAAAAATTTTGGACCATTTGCCTGTATGTTGGCAGAAGTTTTCTAAATCAGTGAGAATTTGGACATCAAAAGTACTATATTTAGGCCATTTGGACCCATTGTCTAGCTTAGATTGTGGCCAGGCAGAGTTGCAGAGAAAGATCAGATGATGAGGTTTGATGTTGTCCAAGAGTCAAAGAGGCTTTAAGTTCTTGAGGAGACAGGGAAAGAGCAAAACAAGGGTGAGAGAAAGGAACCAGGGCTTAAGCTGTGTTTACACAGAACACCAATATGACCCCCTGGCCTGTTAGGGTGAATGGGGCCTGCACCTCCCACGTGGGCAGAGGCCATACAGGTCACAACTGTTGGCTTTTTAGCCTGTTAGTGGGCAAGGCTGGCACCTGTGCTCCCGATGGCAAAAGTGGCTGGCAGTGGAAGATGAGGCTTCAGGAGGGAGAGGAGGAAGGGAGAGAGTGTCCTGGGATGTTGCAACCATTCCAAAAGGCACCCCTTAGGGTCTGGTAGACCAGAAAGAAAGAGACCTGGGGTGTCGAGAGTATATCTTTCTCGAGACCTGGGATTGGGGCCCAGAAGTGGCTGGGGGTGTAGCCTGGCATGCAGGCACAGCTTCCAGGAAGAGGAATGAACTCCAAGGGCAGGCCAACCCAGAGGGACACTTACCAAGAAAGAGGGAGGAGATGAAGGGAAGAAGGGCGAGGCCAAACTGTGGTGGGCATGAAGGCCGGTATCAGGCAGAGATGGTCTGAAGCCATCAGAGGGTAAATGGCAGCTCAGTGGTCTGGTCAGAGGGCAATCCAGAAGCCTCCTATCCAAGTCAGGACACCAGATGTAAGGTTTGGGAGTGACCATGATCATGCAAACCACTCTGAGGCAAAGATGAAAACTTTTATTTAGGAAAAGCACAAGCTGCCAGGGCTGGCTCACAAGAGATGAGCACAGCCCACCTGAGTTCCTCAGGTAGTGGGCTTTATAGGGCTTTCAGTTGGGGAAGGTGAGGAAAGGAAAAGGCGAGGAAGAAGGTTCCTTTAGGGGAGATCTAAGATAGCCAGGGGGTGACATCAGAACAGAGACCAGCTGATTTACAAAATAAGGGGGCAGGAAACCATGACCTGGGGGCATTGCAGGCAAGGAGGGGATAATGGCTGGGTGGTTTCTTGAGCAACGTGGATAATCCACTTCCTTATGTCTCTGTCACCATCCTGCTGCCTCGGGCAAAGCCTCAGCACCCAGCTAGGAGCATGAAGGGAGCCTCTGTCGACCTCCACAGTGTTCTATGCACAGCTCCTGCCTCTCTGGTCCTTTGGCCTTGAACTCTACCTGCCTTAGCCTTCCCAGGCCCTATGGTCTGTCTCTTCAACTCTGAAGTCCTCTGGACTCTACCTGAGTTTCCCATCTCTGTTGAAATTCTCTCCATGCAGGGAGAATACAATCCTAAGGCTTGTCTGCTTTCTGCCCATCTTTCAGAGGCACCGTCCATTATCTCAGGGTTATATTGTCTTTAAAAAACACTATTGTTTCATTATGTTTGGTTGCTTTTGAAAAATATTTTAGTCAAGCATGGTGGAACACATCTGTAATCACAGCACTCAGGAGGCTGAGGTAGTAGGATTGTGAGTTCAAAGCCAGCCTTGGCTACACAGTGAGACCTTCCTCCCACCCCCCACAATTCTTTTTGTTTTGTTCTAAAGAGAAAGATAAATCTAGTCTTAATTATTCCATCTTGCTTGGGAATAAAATTCTATCACTGTAGGTCAACTTAATAATATTTTGAAATATTCTACATTCTTGAGTATTAAAAATCAGAGGAAATTTAAAAAATTATTTTTCCTTTTATTTCCAGTTGATTCAAGTCATTGATTATATTTTCTTCAAATGCAAAAAAACTTTCTTCAGGACTGGCCACTTCCCTATATTTCCCTTAGTCTTGTTTTCCTCATTCCACATGAATACATTTATTTATTTACTTTGTTAGATTGGTTTTGGAGACCTGGGTTCCTGTAGCCCAGGCTGGCCCTACTCAAGCTTACTATGCAGCCAAGGATGACCTTGAACTCATGATCTTTCCACTTCCAACTTGAGTGCTGGCATTACACGCCTTTGCCATCACACCACACGAATACTTGAAATGAGCAGTGTTTGCATTTATGAGTTTCCTACTTTAATCCTAATGGCTACTTCAAAGGATGGACTATAGATAGTTGTTTTCTTTAAAAAAGGTACGAGTTTTTTTTTAAGTCTGTTTTTATCAAAGTGAAAATAAACTTTTATAGAGGCTTAAACAGTAGGAAAATGGCTATTATTGGCTGTGAAAATTGTAATTGTGAGAACAGGTGTTTCTTTAAATGACAAGAAGAAACTGGCTGAAGAGGTACACAGTTTAGAAGAGAGCTGTTTCCCTCTTGAATGCTTTCTCTTTTGTCAGTATTCTCCTTTCTCCATCTGTATTTCCAGAGCTGGGCTAGCTGTAACCAATGTTTGACTATGCAACGAAATTGTATTAAAACTTGGCAAATACATGGTTAATCACTTACCTTGTAATACAATCAATTTCTTGTAAGCATCTAAAGCTAAAGTTAAAAAAAAAAAAAACCTTTAAACTCAATAATTGGAACTATGCTTTGAATTAAGGACCCGCTTTCCTATGTAGATAAGAATCATTTGTAATTAGCACATCAATTATTTGTATGTAAATGACTATTTCTAAAGTAACAGCAATTGGTTCATTAACTTAAATAGTCTCTTCATAAATTTGTTTTAACCTTCCTGTTACGTTTCTTAATAACACTTATAAAAGTAAATTTCGGCTGAGTCCACTGATGAATTATCATAAATTCTAAGCGAGGAAGGTCCAAATTAATGAGGCTTTACTATAAATTCATCCAAGGGCAGAGTGGGCTGACTGTCCCAGGAGAGACAGAGCAGATGCATAGTTGACAGGAGGCCCCCTGAGGAATTGTATTTATTGAGGGCTTACATGTGCCAGGCAGCCAGCTAAGTGCTTTACATGCATGATCTCATTTAGTGCTCCCAACAACACAATGATTTAGTTGATGGCTCCCCATTTCAGATGATAACATAGTGGTTCAAAGTGGTTTGATAATCCAACCAAGACACAGTTGGAAAAAGTAGCCTTGCACAGGCTTAAACTTGGTGTTTCTGCTCTTCACCCTGGGGCATGTGATATGTCCAGGGCAAACAGAGCCACCCCTGTGGCTTTCCATGTATACAGCCATCTGCTTTTGGCTCTCTGCCTTCTCCCCTTTCTCCCAGACTTCTCATCCAGCTCAGACTTTGGGGCATGAGTCTCTTGGGACTCCTTCAACCCCATTGCCAAATGGAGAGACTAAATCAGCCAGCGTTACTGGCTGTCGAAAGCCATGGAAAGTGTTATGTCTTTTGTGAAAACGTCAGTTAAGATTCTAAATAACAGCAATGGAGGATCTTGGAGATGGTTTGCAAAGAGATTCTGTCAGCTGATTTATAACCAACTTTGGAAATGAAATTTCATAAATCTAGGAAGATATATGAACCTTCCAAAGCTGCTTTTATGAATTGTTTGTAACTCTTTTTTTTTGTCTCTCCCCCACCCCCCAGAAAGGCTCATAGCAATTTTTTCCATATGTTTCATGAATTCCTGGAAAATGAGCTCTATCAATGACCACTCCTGTCTAGCTTCTTACATTTCCCTTGTCTCTGGATCACATCACGGGAAGTATATTTCCCTCTTGTCTGGTAGGAAAGGGTTGCACTGGGGTTTGGGTGACTGACTCTGGTCTTCGCTGCCTCAAGTTATGTGACAGCACATAGCACACTCCCTGAATATAACCACATCCCACCCACCTTCAACCCTGCAGTCGTTTGAATCAGATGTTCCCCATAAACTCGGGTTTTGAATGCTTGGTACCCAGGTGATGGCAATTTGAGAGGCAAAGCTGAAGCATTGATGGAGGAGGTGTGCTATTGGTTGTGGGCTTAGGATATAATAGCCAGAGATCAAGTCACTTTCTTGCTGCTTTACCCCCATTGTAGCAAGATTGTGATGTCTAGCTTCTGCTCTAACATACTTTCCCTGCCATCATGTGTTGGGGTCCCTCCTAGGGCCAGCCCAGGAGGGACGGCAGGGTCTCTGCTGAGTTGGGGGTGAGAGGCGTGGAATCACGACACAGAGTCCGGGAGTTGGGTGAAAGCAGGCAGAGGGCGAGCTGCAGCAAACTTGTTTATTCAAAGAAGTGTAGGGGGTTTTAAGGGGCATGGCTGGCCAATCATTGTATGGGGTGGTCCCCTTCTTGTGAACAATGACAGCCTGTCTCTGGACAGATCATCTCGTAGCAGGTTTCTCACGAGCATTGGACTGTAGCTGTTGTCACGCCAGGCCTACGCAGGACGCCATATTCACAGAAGCCACTTCCCGGTGTCTTCTGACATGCAGCTGCATTGTGCCATACATGCATTTGTGCCATACAGCCATGGAGCTTCCTTTCAACACTGTAAGCCCAAATAAACACTCTCCTCTCATCAACTGCTTTTGGCCAAGTGTTCTGTCCCAGCACGAGAAGGGAACTACAACAACCCCTTATCAATACAGTGCAAGAGAGGGGATGCTGCCTTAGTTCCATGTAGCCTATGACTGCACATGGAATCTGTTCTCAGCTATTTTATTCTTTGGCTCCCAGAAGCTTACTGACTATAGAGTGCCAGGCACTGTCCAGGGTACTAGGAGCAGAGTGCTGAGCGAGGCCTACAAAAGCTTCTACAGTAGCAGGGTAGATCAACAGAAAGCAACATAAATAAGTTGATAAGCAAATTTCAACCCTGTCAGAGGTCTGACAGAGGTGAGCAAAGAGAAGTATCACTTGTGATTCTTCACTAAAATATCCATGCATAGACTAGACCAGTCAACCCTCTACCCCAATACAAGCTTCAACCAACATTGCATAATTCTCCACTTTTCTTTTCCTAACCATGATCTGATCTTGTCTAGGTTATCAGTCTCTTTCCTAAGTGACTTTATCATCACCTGCAGAGTGGGTAATTTGTGCCTCTTTCCCCTAACCTCCAAAGTATGATGCTTGCTTTAAGAAATCTCAGCCTATATGTGCATAAAATTTCCTGGGTCAAGGTGATTAGTTCAGAGGAAGGCCAGTCAGAGTGAAGCTTAGGATTTGTGGGGGGCAATGCTGTCTCTCTGTGGGCACATAGAAAGAAGTGTGTTGTTCTGGTTGCTTCTGGAAGTCATCTTTGGAGGCAGTATGAGGAAATTGTCATGTGAAGGGGCAAACAAGAGAATGACTGAGAGCTGGAGCTGAGCTCTGGTCAAACCTTCCTGAAATGCTTTGTGACAGTATAAATTGTTACTGTATTTTTATTTCTTTTTCTTTCTATATTTTTATTTTTGAGACAGAGCCTCATGCAACTCTGGTGGTTTTTATGTGAAATGACCCCCATAGCTTCATGTGTCTGACTATGTAATCCCCAAAGTGATAGCGCTGTTTGGGAAGATGGTGGAGCCTGTAGGAGGTGGAGCATTGCTGGAGGAGTGTGTCACTGGGAGTGGAAGTGGCCATTGAGGTTCTATAGTCCAGCCCTGCTTGCTGTCCTCTCTCTCTCTCTCTAGCTCATTTCTCTCTCCAAGCTGGTGTTACAACATGTTGTTGGTTTCCTGCTTCTTGCTCCTATGCTTTCTATACCATGATGGACACTACCCTCTGAACTGAACACCAAAAGAAAAAAACAAAAACCCTTTCATCCCTGAAGTTGCTCTGGTCACATGTTTTGTCCCAGCAATGAGAAAGAGATACAGAACCAAGGCTTGTCTCAAACTCACTATGTAGCTGAGGCAGGTTTGGATTCCTGATCCTCCTGCCTCTGCCTCTCAAGTGCTGGGCTTACAGGCATGTACACCTGACTTTAAATTGGTATTTTAATGTTTGTAACCCAGAGCAGCCCAAGAGATACTAGCTGCTTGTTATTTTCAGTAGAGCATAGTCTCCTGGAAGTAGGACCAGGATGCTATTGGGGAAGAATAAGTTTGAGTAAGAGGATTAAATAAGAATATCTTCAAGAGAATGTGACTGATTGCAGATCACTAGACTGACCATAGAAGAATTAAAATCCCACCAGCAGCAATGAAAATGAAACTGTGGGAAATGAAAGCAGCAACACTTAAGCTACTCTCCTATGTAATAGAGCACAATATTGCATAACACTATATAACACTCCTTTTAACACAGAGACTGGCGTCAGTGTGGAAAACAAAGTGCACAGCTCATCCAGTGTCTTTGAGGCATTATCAAGATCAAGTCCCAGGGCAACACCTAAGAGGACTTTCCAGAAATGAAGAACCTGAGGATATGAGGCCACAGGCTTGTTCTGTTCCAAGGGATGTTAGTGGAAAAAACATTGTTGCCATTGGCTTAGCAAACTCTCCAGCAAACAGAACAAAATAAACACCACTTACAGGGCAGTTTGTTGCCAAAGGAGGAAACAATTCTGCTGATTTTTGACCTATGCTCAGCAACACTAAGCATGAAAATTTTGTTGCACGGATTTCTTGCATGGAAAATGTTGCCAGCACAGAACTCATACCTGGTCCTGCTGGTTATCTATAAAGATTATGGAAGGGTCTCATATGATCAAGGGCTTGCAAATAAAATGGGAGCAATAATTATAAGTATGTTATTTGGTGTTTCAGTATTATGTAGTTATTATTAATCTTAAAATGAATCACATATGGCATTTCAATTGAGGTTTTACATGGGGTTGTGGAGATGACTCAGTAGCTAAAATGCTTGCTACACAGCATGAGGAACTGAGTTCTAATCCATAGCACCCACATAAAAGACACGTATAGCAACACATACTTGTAATCCAAACTCGGGGGAGGCATGGATAGGAGGATCTCTAGGGCTTGCTGCTTAGCTAGTCTAGCTAAATCGGTGAGCTCCAAATTTAGTGCCAGACTCTGTGTCAAAAAGAAATAAGGTGGAAAGTGCCTGAGAAAGAGATCCAGCTTTAATCTCTGGCCTCTAAATGGCACGTGTACTTTCCACATGCATGTACATAATGAGTACACACATACACACACATACCCATGGTCACACACATGCATTCCACATACTTACATTAAAATGGTATCCTACATATCTATAGACTAAAATATCAGCTATTACTCATTAATTATAATCTTGCTCCTCACATGACTTGACGATATTTCTTATTTGCTTAAAGTGAAACCCAAGTGCCAATTTAAGAACAGAGAAACAAATCCTTTAAGTATCAAAACCATAATAAACATAATTCAAAACTATGTCTGTCATAATTCAAATTTATGAGGAAAGTTAAATATGATTAGTAATTTTTAACTTGACTAAAATAGGACAAATAAACTATATACTTAAGATATGTATTATGATGAGTTGATATGTGTATGTATTGTGAAATAACTGCCATCAAGTTAGTTATCTCATGTCACACTTCATTGGTTTGTTTTTATAGAACACTTAAGACCTTGAAAATTTTTTTTGTTTGTTTTTCGAGGTAGGGTCTCACTCTGGTCCAGGTTGACCTGGAATTAACTATGTAGCCTCAGGGTGGCCTTGAACTCATGGCGATCTTCCTACCTCTGCCTCCCAAGTACTGGGATTAAAAGTGTGCACCACCACGCCTGGCTCCTTGACAAAGTTTTGACAAATTTAAAGTATATACTAAAATATCATTAGACTTACCATGCTATATAATACATCCCTAGAAATTATCTTACAACTGAAAGTTTATATCTTTTCATCAATATCTCCCATTTTCTCACCTCTCATACCCTAGAGTCTACAATTTCACTGGCTGTCACTCTAAGTTCAAGTTTTTTGGTTTCTTACATATATAAGATCAGACAGTTTTATTCTTTCTGTAGCCATTTTACTTAGTGTAATGTCTCCTGATTAATTTGGGTTGTCAAGAATGGGGGAATGTCTTTCTTTTAGAGGCTGAAAGTCTTCCATTCTATTTACCTAGTTTATCCACATTTTATGCACATTTCCTATAGCCACTCATTCTTCAGCAGAGGCCTGTGTTGACTCGGCGTCTTGGCAACTGTGACCAGTGCTGCAGTGAACATGCAGTGCAGATGTCTCATTAAGATCATGATTTCATTTCCCTTGGTTCTATACCCAGAGAGGGATTGATGAACCATATGACAGGTATTCCCTCTGAGGACCTGATGAAGGTTCAACCTTTTAGTCTGTCTTTCAGAATATCGGATTTTATGGTACCATTTCCATTTGGGTCCAGTTTTGTATCCACCCTCTCACCCTTACCTGCCCCTCTTGCCCCACCATCCCTATTGTCTTGTCCTTGAGATGCTTATTAAGTATGTCAGCATCTCAGGCTGATTCAGGTTAGGAGCCACAGATGAAAGACCATGCGGTGATTATCTTTCTGTGATTGGGTGAGTTCATTGAGAATGATCTGTTCCATGTTCAATTATTTTTCTTCAAATTTCATTGTGTCATTTTTCCTTACTGCTGTGTAGAATTCCATCATGTAGATATACTACATTTTGGTTATCCATTCGTCTAATAATGGACATCTGGGTTGATTCCAGTTCTTAGCTATTATTAATTGAGCAGCTATAAACATGGTTGAGCAAATCTTCCTGAACTGATGCAGGGAGCTTTTAGGGTAAATGCCCAGTAAGGGAATAACTGGGTCTGTTGGTAACTCTATAGTCATCCTTTATAGGAGTCTCCATATTGCTTTCCATAGTGGTTGTACCAGCTTACATTCCCACCAAGAGTGAATGAGGCTTCCTATTTCTCCACACCCTCATCAGCATTTGTTTTTATTGGACTTTTTAATGTTAGCCATCCTTACTGGGGTAAGGTGAAATCTCATAGTTGTTTTAATTTGCATTTCCCTGATGATTAGGGATGTTGAACATTTTCTTAAGTGTGTGTTTGCCATTTGTATTTCTTTCTCTGAGAACTCCCTGTACTGTTCTCTGTTTCATTTTGTGAGTGGGTTGTTTTACTTTTTATTGTTTAGGTTTTTGAGTTCTTTGTAAATTCTAGAAATTAGGCCTCTGTCAGTTATATAGCCGGCAAAAAATTTTCTCCCATTCTGTGGGTAATCTATTGGCTCTGCTCATTGTATGTTTGTGTGTGAAAAAACTTTTCCACTTCATGAGATCCCAATGGTTGAGTGATTGTTTAATTTCCTGAGCTACTGGGGTTTTGTTCAGGAGCTCTTTTCCCACTCCTATATCATGTAAAGTTCCTCTTATTATTTTCTTCCAGTAGTAGCAGAGTTTCGAGTCTTATATTGAGGTCTTTGATCCATTTGGACTTGATTTTTCTGTTTGGCGAGACGTGTGGATTGAGTTTCATTTTACTGCATATGGTTATCCAGTTTGTCCAGCACTATTTGTTGAAGATGCTGTCTTTTTTCCAGTCTACATTTGTTAGGGCCTTTGTCAAATATCAACTAGTTGTAGTTACTTGACCCAAAGTCCAGGTCCTCATTTCTGTTCCATTGGTCTATAGTCTTGTTTTTATGCCAATACCATGATGTTTTTATTACTATGACTTTGTAATATAGCTTTAGATCAGGTATGGTTATGCCTCCAGGGTGTTTCTTTTGCTGAGGTGTGCTTGGATATCCAAGGCCTTATGCCATTCCATATGAATTTTGAGATCATTTTTTCTATCTCTGTGAAGAAAAATGTTGGGATATTTATGGTATTGCATTAAATCTGTATATTGCTTTTGATAAAATTGCCATTTTCACAATGTTAATTCTGCCTATCCAGGAACATGGGAGGTCTTTCCATTTTTTCAAGTCCTCCTCAATTTCTTTCTTGAGTGGTTTTATGTTTTCATTATAAAAGTATTTCACATCCTTGGTTAATGTTATTCCAAGGTATTTTATTTGTTTCTATTGAAAATGGGACAATGTTTCTTATTTCTATCTTTGTCTTTTGCATAGAGAAAGGCTACTGATTTTTGCACACTGATTTTGTATCCTGCTACTTTGTTGAAGGATTTAATCATCTTTAAGAGTTTTGAGATGGAGGTTCTCGGGTCACTTATGTATAGAATCATGTCGTCTGTGAATAGGGCTAACTTAACTTCTTCCTTCCCAATTTGTATCCCTTTTATTTCTTTCTCCTGTCTTATTGCTTGAGCTAGGACTTCTGGAACTATGTTAAAGAGCAGAGGTGAGAGTGGACACCCCTGTCTTGTTCCTGATCTCAATGGGAATTCTGTTAGTCTCTTCCCATTATTATTTGGGCTATAGGGGCTTTATATATGGCCTTTATTATGTTGAGATATAAACAGTACATGCCTATTCTCTCCAATGTTTTGATCATGAAGTGATGTTGTATTTTGTCAAAGGCCTTTTCTGCATCTATCAAAATGATCATGTGGTTTTTGTGTTTAAGATTATTTATGTGGTGTATTACACTGACAGAGTTCTGTATGTTGAATCACCCCTGTGTTCCTGGGATGAAGCCTACTTGATCAAGGTGGATAATGGTTTTGATGTGTTGTTGAATTTGGTTTGTGAGGATTTTGTTCAGGATCTTTGTGTCTATGTTCATCAGGGAAATAGGCCTGTAATTTTCTTTTCTTGTAGCATCTCTAACTGGTTTTGGTATTAGGGTGATACTAGCTTCATAAAAGGAGTTGGGGAGCTTTCCCTGTTTTCCAAGTGTGTGGCTCAGTTTGAGAAAGATTGGTTTCAGTTCTTCCATGAAGGTTTGATAGAATTCAGCTGAGAAGCCATGTGGTCCTGGACTCTTCCTTTTGGGGAGGTTTTTGATTACCTTTTCAATCTCAATGGGTGGGATAGGTTTGTTTAGGAGATTAATCTGCTCTGAGTTTAGGTTTGGTAGGTGGTATGTGTCCAGGAATTCATCCATTTCCACCAAATTATCCAGTTTTGTGGAACAGAGGCTTTTAAAATAAGTCCTGATGATTCTCCCAATTTCACTTATGTCTGTTGTGATCTCTCCTTTTTCACTTCTAATTTTGTTAATTTGAAGTGTCTCCTTTTGTTTGCTTGATCAAATTAGCCAAGGGTTTATCAATGTTATTTGTTTTTTCAAAGAACCAGCTCTTTGTTTCATAAATTTTTAGTTCCCAGTTCATTAATTTCTGCTCTGATCTTAATTATTTTTTTCTGTCTGGTGCTTTTTGGGTTGGATTCTTCTTGTTTTTCCAATGCTTTTATGTGGATGGTTAGGTTATTGATTTGGGATTTCTCTGTCTTTGTTATGAAGGCATTTAGTGCTATGCATTTTCCCCTGAGGACCACCTTCATTGTATCTCGTAAGTTTTGGTACGATGTGTTCTCATCATCATTCATTTCTAGAAATTTTGCAATTTCAATTTTTATTTTGTCCACTACCCATTTATTGCTTAAAAGTGTGTTGTTCAGTTTCCAGGAGCTGGTGGGATTCCTGATGCATCTTTTGTTGTTAATTTCTAGTGATACAGCACTGTGATCTGATATCATGCAGGAGATTATGTCAATCTTCCTAAATATATGGAGGCAGGCATTATGACCTAGTATATGATCTATTTTAGAGAAGGTTCCATGGGATGCTGAGAAGAATGTGTAATCTGTGGATTTGGGATAGACTGTTCTATAGATGTCCATTATATCTAGTTGATCTATGGTTTTGTTGAGCTCTCTTACTTCCCTGTTAATTTTCTGTTTGGATGATCAATCTATTGCTGATAGTGGAGTCTTGAAGTCCCCAACTATGCTGGTGTTTGCGGCTAGTTCTGTTTTGTTGTCAAGTAGGTTTTGTTTTACAAATTGTGGTGCTCCTGTGTTTGGTGCATAAAGATTGATGATTGTGATATCTTCTTGTTGCATCGTTCCCTTTATAAGTAAAGAAATGGCCTTGTTTGTCCTTTTTAATTACTTTTGGTTTGAAGTCTATTTTATCCAATATTTATATAGCAATGCCTGATTCTTTCTTATTTCTGTTTACTTGGAATATCATTTTCTGCCCTTTCACCCTAAGGAGGTGCCTGTCTTTAGTGGTGAGGAGAGTTTCTTGAAGACAGCAGATTGAGGGGTATAACTTTCTGATCTACTCTGTTAGCTTATGTCTCTTGATGGGTGAATTAAGGCCATTAATGTTCAGGGTAATAACTGTGAGGTTTGATTTAATTCCTGCCACTTTGTGGTGATTTATGTGGTTTAGTGTTTTCTTGGACTTTGTAGTTTTTTGTGACTTCTCTGAGTTTGGTTATTGTGATCTGCTTCTTGTAGGCACTTGAGGTTGGTTGCTTGATTCTTTTGTGTGGAAAATTCCCTGACATACTCTGTGTAGATTTGGCTTTGTGTTCATGTAGTTGTAAAGCTGAGTTTTTCATGGAAAGTTTTTCTTTCATCATTGATTCTGAGAGATACTTTTGCTGGGTAGAGTAGTTTGGGCTGGAAGCCATAAGTTCTTACACTTTGCAATGTTCCATTCTAGGTCCTTCTGGCTTTCAGGGTTTCCATTGAGAAGTCCATTGAGGCTTTAGAGGTTTCTATGTATAAAATCAAGTCCTCTGTGAAGAAAGATTATTTTAAGTCTTCCATTTTTTTTTTTTTTTTTTTTTTTTTTTTGGTTTTGCAAGGTAGGGTCTCACTCTGGTCTAGGTTGACCTGCCATTCACTATGTAGTCTCAGGGTGACCTTGAACTCTCAGCGATCCTCCTACCTCTGCCTCCTGAGTGCTGGGATTAAAGGCATGTGCCACCATGCCTGGCTTTTCCATTCTGTTTTAGATGCCTTTTCTTGCATTATTGCTTTGCTGAGGATTACTGTGTTGAATAGAAGTGGTGAAAATATTCCTGATCTTAGAGGAGTCAACTTCACCTTTCCACCAAGGAATCTGATATGCTTGTGGGCTTGTCCTATGCAGCCCTTATTATATCAAGCCTTGTTCGATACCTACTTTGCTGAGTTTTTATCATGAAATTATAATTTTGTCCAGTACTTTTTCTGCATGGTGATGATCATATGATATTAATTCTTCATTCAGATCATGTGGTAAGTTCCACTAATTGAGTTAAAATATGTGATATCATTCTTTATTTTAAAATATTTTATTTATTTATTTATTTATGAAAGAAAGGCATAGATAGATAGATAGATAGATAGATAGATAGATAGATAGATAGATAGATAGATAGATGATAGAATGAGAATGGGAGCACCAGGGCCTCTAGCCACTCCAAATGAACTCCAGATGCATGCACTACCAGATGGCTTTACATGAGTACTGGGGAATCAAACCAGGATCTTTTGGCTTTGCAGGTAAGCACCTTACCTGCTAAACCATCCCTGTTATTTCATTCTTGTTCCCCAGGGTTAAATCTTACTTCATGGTAAATGATTCTTTTACAGTTCTGTTGAATTCTATTAGGTTGGCTTTTATTGGAAATTTCTGCAGCCAATTGAAAGAGCTTGAAAAGGATTGACATTAATCCTTTTCTAAGTGTTTAGTAGAATTAACCAGTGAAACCATTTTGGTATATAAATTCCTTTATTTATTCAATCTTACTTATTATAATCTTTCTTTTCTTAATAATTGAGCCTCAATAGGTTGTATGTGTCTTGGATTTTATCCACTTTGGTTATTCAATTTGCTGACACATAATTGATCACAGTAGTCTCATGATCTGTTTATTTCTGTAGCATCAACTGTAATGTTCTATCTGTCATTTATTATTGCATTTCTAATTCATTTATAATTGCATTTGAGTCCTCTCTCTGTTTTTCTTGATTAGTCCTGTGAGTTTTATCTTGAAAAAAATCCAGATTCATTGATTTGCTATTTTTCTATTATTTCATTTATTCCTGCCCTAAATTGCCTTTTTTCCTTCCTTCTGCTAACTTTGGGTTTAGCTGGGTTTTCTTTTATTTCCTTGAGCTATATAAAGTCAGGGTGTTTCTTTGAGATTGTTTTTCTCAATATTGGCATGTATAGCTGTAAATATTCCTCTTTCACTCCTTGTGGGTCATAAAATAAGTCTCGGAGATCGTATCCACTTTTGTTTGTCTACAGACATGCCTTGATTTTTCTTTGCTCCTTTGATTAGTTATTCAGAAGCATGAGTTACTATTTCCATCCAATTGTGACCATCCGCATTTCCTCCTGTTACTGATTTCTATTTTCACACCCTTGTGGTTAGGAGAGATACTTGATATTATTTCAACCTTCTTGAATTTTTAAGCTTTGTTTTGTGACCTGACATATGATCTATCCTGGGTCTGTTTGCACTTGAGAAGAATGAGTATTTCATAATTATTTAACATATTTCCATTTTCAACTAGTTGACCAATATATTGTTTTCTCAGAAATACAGGTTCTCAAACAGAACTTTTAAGAGGGATGTTTTCAACTTTCAAGAAACACATAATCTTTGTACCATATAAACTGTCCTAGAACATCAAAATTGATCGATAGCTCTACCTAATTCAGTTTATGAGGCTGTTGAGGGACAACTGTCACACTGCATGTTGGCAGTGTCTTTAGAGTTTATGGACAGAAATTGAATTGCTGAGCCAAAATTTTTGTCACTTCAGTTTTCTGCCACCCACATACTTATCTTTTCAGAATGAGATAGCTATGAATTAATGGCCACACATTTGATGATCATCTTTCCTTTTATTTTCTAAATTATTAGCTAATTACTTTAGAAAATTGGTAGCTTCTCAAATTCCTCCAATAGAAATTCAGGTCAAGGCCAATCTAAACTTTAAATAATTGGGGTCAACAGAGGGCATTTCCAAATGAGATATCAAAGAATGGATCAAATATATGAGATAAGAGCATGTACAAGTCTTGGGTGAGGAAGTTGGCATGGGAAGGAAACTGAAGGAAGAGCTGGAAATTGACATTGGAAGGAAACTAAAGAAAGAGCTAGAATATTTGGGATTAAAATCATTGCTAGTTTTTTCTTTCTGAGTCTAACTTATCCTTAATTTTTTTTTTTTTTTGGAGAGAGAGAGAGAGAGAGAGAGAGAGAGAGAGAGAGAGAGAGAGAGAGAAAACAGATAGAGATGGGTGCACCAGCAGCATCTCAGCTGCTGTGAACGAAATCCAGATGTGTGCGCCTCCTTGTGGTCAAGAGCGGCATTGCACCCTTGCGTCACTTTGCATCTAGCTAAACGTGGGACCAGGAGATTGGAACCTCTGGAGATTGGAACCAGTGTTCTTAGGCTTAGGAGGCAGGTGCCTTAACAGCTAAGCCATCTCTCCAGCCCCTATCCTTAATTTTTATTCATCTCTTCCAGCATGGGGAATGTCTCAGGATCAGTAAAAATTTTAAAACACATGAAAATATTTCTCACTTGTTTTATTTCAAGAATGAATCCTAGACAAGGGATAGATGATAGTTTCCATGACAACCTAGAAGTGTGAAGTGAGTAGAAGAGGGTGGAACTGATGCTGGTGCTAGACAACTCTCTGGTTAGGGGGCTTCCATTGTGTTTATCTAGACCCACCAGGTCCTTTATTTATAGTTTATTACTTTCTCCTGACACACTGAACTATAGTCATCAAAGTAGCCTGAATAAAATGATTTTGAAATTGGAGAGATCTTACAGATATCTAAGATGACTTTCTGAAATTTGAATTCCTCGCCTTATAGAAAAGGTGTTCTTGGTCCATTTTGTGCTACTCTAAGAATACCACTGACCAGACTACATAATGCACAAACAATAAAAGTTTATTTGGCTCATGGTTCTGGAAAATGGAAAGTCTAAAGTTAGGGGGTAAGGCCCTTCTTGGTAGGTCATGACATGGTCAATTCAATCATATCATGAGGGACAGAAGAGAACTGAACACTCTTTTACAAGGAGCCTAGCTCTCCAGTAATTATCCACCATGGCAATAATGATGGAAATCTACTTTTATTCTTGAAACAGAATCTCATGTAGCCCAGGCTGGCCTCAATCTGGCCATGTAGCCAAAGATGACCTTCTGATCCTATTGTCTCCCCTTCCTCTGTGTGGTATTACAGGGATGAGCCAACATAGTCTGTTTAATGGTGCTGGGGATCAAACCCAGTGCCTCGTCCATAAATAGACAAGTACTCTACCAACTAAGCAACAGCTCTAGCCCATAACAATCTATTCTTTAAAGCAGAAGTCATGTAATCTAATCCCCTCTTATATGTCCCATCCTTAACATTGTTTGCATTGGGGATTGTAAGCACATGAACTTTGGGGGACATGTTCAATCATTACCCAAAGATTTTGTCAATAGTCACAGGATTCCTGTTAAAGATGTTCTTGTACATTTTTCAACATTCAGTTAGCATTTTTACTATTATGCCATTTTAAATAGACTAAATTGGTATTTTGTGTTTTGTTTATGTTTCTCTTTAAAATAGTATAAAAAGAATTAATGTTCAGAGAACAATATTAATAAATAAGAATAAGACAAATAAAGAATAAGAGGGTCATTTGTGCTGTTTCTCATGGAGTATAAGAGCTATGCCTGGCACCTTAAACTCCTACATTGAAGATATATAAAATCTGATTTATACCGCTAAGAACCCTGCAGATAATTAGAAAAACCAAGCATCACATTAACTCACGATGCAAAAAATTTTACATTATAATACAAGAAACAATCAAAATAGACAATAAAATCCCACCAAAAGTTATAAATCCATCAGAAATGACCTCCAGTAAGACTGTTTTAGTTTAAATGCCTGATAAACATTTTTTAAAAAAATTATTATATCTTAAATCAAAGGAATTAAAGGATAAAACAAAGGAATCAAAGAAGAAAACAAACTCTTGAAGGAGAACACAGGAAACCAAATTAATGAAATAAGGAAGTCAATACAAGACATGAGTAAAGAAATAGAAATAATTAAAAAATACCATTCAGAAATACTAGAAATGCAAAGCAGAGTAAATCAAATAGAAAACTCTGTAGAAACTCTCACCAGTAGAATGGATCAAGGAGAGGATAGAATATCTAAACTAGAAGACCAGGTAGCAGATCTAATACAGTTCAACAAAAAGGAAGACAAATAGGAAGGAATGAATAGGAATTTCAAGACATTTGGGACACTATGAAGAGATAAAATATAAGAATTCAGGGCATAGTAGAAAGAGAAAAATTTCACTCCAAAGGCATAGCAGGTATTTTCAAAAAAAACTTCCCCAAAACAGGGAAAGTGATGGCAATACAGATCCAGGAAGGCTTTAGAATGCCAAATAGACAAAATCTGGAAAGAACCTCTCATTGTCATATTGTAATTAAACTACAAAATACAAACCAAAGAAAATACATTGAAAGCAGTTAGAGAGACAATTCAAGTCACATATAAAGGCAAGCTCATCAGAATAACAAATTACTCAACACAAACTTTAAAATCCAGAAGAGCTTGAAATGATGTATTCCAAGTTCTGGAAGACAACAACCATCAACCAAGATTACTTAATCCTGCAAAGCTATCCATCCAAATAGACAGAGAAATAAGGACAGAAACAGAAACAGGCTAAAGGAATATATGAACACACTAAATCAGCTGTATAGAAAATGCTTGAAAGAAACCTCCATGCTAAAGAGGAAGAAAAGCATACACATAAGGAAAAAAAATAAACCATACTCAAATAATAGTTAATACAAGAGAGTAAAGGAAAAACCAGAAGAACTACAAAATGAGAAAAATGGCTAGAACTTTCAAATAACTCTTTTTTTGAGAGAGAGAGTGCTAGACAGTTATAGAGATAGAGATAGATAGAGAGAGAGTTAGAGAGATAGAGATAGAGAGAAAGAGAGAGAGAGAAAGAGAGAGAGAGAGAGAGAGAGAGAGAGAGACTGGGCTCACCAGTGGCCTCTCAGCTGCTGTGAATGAACTCCAGACGTGTGTGCCTTCTTGTGGACAAGGGTGGCATTACACCCTTGCATCACTTTTTGCGTCTGGCTAAACATGGGACCTGGAGATTGGAACTGGCATTCTTAGGCTTGGCAGGCAGGCAGGTACCTCAACTGACAAGTGATCTCTTCAGCCCTTTCAATAATAACTCTTAATATCAATGGCCTCAATGCCCCAACCAAAAGACACAGGTTTGCAGACTGGGTTAAAAAGCAGGATCCTGCTACTTATTGCCTTCAAGAAACTCACCTTTCCACAAAAGATGGACACTATCTTAAGGTGAAAGGTTGGAAAACAGTGTTTCAAGCAAAAGAGCCTAGGAAACAAGCAGGTGTTGCTATTCTAATATTGGACAGGATAGACTTCAAACCAACATAAGTTAGGAAAGCTAAAGAAGATTACTTTATACTGATTAAAGGAAAACTCCAACAGGAGGACATTACAATTTTTAACATATATGCACCTAACATTGGGGCTCCCAATTTTGTCAAACAAACACTTTAGAATTAAGGTCACAAATAACACCAAACACAGTTGTAGACTTCAATACCAGCCTCTCATCAATTGGCAGGTCATCCCAGCAAAAAAATAAACAGAGAAACACCTGGATTGAATGAGGTCATAGATCAAATGGACCTAACAGATATCTACAGAACATTTCATTCAAATGTTGCAGAATACATGTTCTTTACAGCAGCACATGGAACAGTCTGTAAAATAGACTATATATTAGGACACAAAGCAAACCTTAACAAATACAGAAAAATAGAAATAATTTCTTGCACTCTGTTCGATCACAATGGAATTAAACAACAAATCAATAACAAGAAAAGCTATAGAGCATCCACAAAATCAAGGAAACTAAACAATACACTACTAAATGATGAAAGGGTCAATGAAGAAATCAAGAAGGAAATAAAAAGTTCATAGAATCAAATGATAATGAGAATACAACATACCAAAACCTTTGGGACAAAATGAGGCAGTCCTAAGAGGGAAATTTAGGGCTTTAAATGCCTATATTAAGAAATTAGAGAGTTCAAAAGTAAAAAATTTAATGCTTTACCTTAAGGCCTTGGAAAAAGAATAACAAGGCAATCCAAAAATCAGTAGATGGGAAGCAATAATAAAGATTAGGGCAGAAATTGATGAAATAGAACCCCTCCAAACACACTCCAAACACACACACACACACACACACACAAAGAATCAGTCAAACAAAGAGTTGGTTCTTTGAAAGGATAAACAAGATCGATAAACCCTTAGAAAATCTGACCAAAATAAAGAGAGAAGAGACACAAATTAATAAAATTAGAGATGAAAAAGTCATCATTACAACAGATACCAAAGAAGTTCAGAAAATCATAGGGACATGCTATAAGAACATATACTCCACTAAGTTTGAAAATCTGAATGAAATGAATGATTTCCTTGATTTATAGGACCTACCAAAAATAAATCAAGATGTGATTAACCACTTAAATAGACCTATAACAAGTATGGAGATCTAAGCAGTTATAAAAAAAAATCTCCCAACTGAAAAAGTCCAGGCCCAGATGGATTCAGTGGTGAATTTTACCAGACCTTCATGGAAGAACTAAAACCAATGCTTCTTAAACTTTTCCATAAAATAGAAAAGGAAGGAATTCTACAAAACTCCTTCTATGAAGCCAGCATCACCCTGATACCAAAACCGGACAAAGACAGAACAAAAAAAGAAAATTTCAGACCAATCTCCCTCATGAACAACTCTCAACAAAAGATTGGCAAACAATACAAGAATATATCAGGCATATCATTTACCCTGATCAAGTAGGTTTTATCCCAGAAATGCAGGGATGGTTCAATATACACAAACAATAAATGCCATACACTATATAAATGTACTGAAGGACAAAAGTCAAATGACAATTTCAATGGAGGCAGAAAAGGCATTTGACAAAATCCAACATCTCTTCATGATAAATGTCCTACAGAAAGTGGGAATAGAATGAACATATCTCAACATAATAAAGGCTATTTATGACAAACCTACATACAACATAATACTAAATGGAGAAAAATTGAAGCTTTTCCATTAAAGTCAGGAACAATGCAAGAGTGTCCACTGTCACCACTTTTATGCAATATAGTACGGGAAGTCTTAGATATAGCAATAAGGCAAAAGACACACATAAAGGGGATACAAATTGGAAGGGAAGAGATCAAATTATCATTATTTGCAGATGATAAGATTTTATACATAAAGGACCCTAAAGACCCTACCAGCAAACTGTTAGAGTTCATAAGCACTTATAGAAATGTAGCAGGATACAAAATAAATACACAGAAATCAGTAGCTTTCCTATACACTAACAACAAACATGGTGAGGTTGAAATCAGGGACTCACTCCCATTGACAATTGCATCAAAAAACAAAAAAACACCTTGGAATAAACCTAACCAAGGAAGTGAAGGATCTCTACAATGGAAACTTTAAAACACTCAAATTGCAGAAGACACTAGGAAATTGAAAGACATCCCATATTCTTGGATTGGAAGAACCAATATTGTGAAAATGTCAATCTTACCAAAAGCAATATACACATTTAATGCAATCCCCATAAAAAAATTCCAATTGCATTTTCACAGAAATTGAAAAAGAATGTCAAAATTCATTTGGAATCACAAAAAAACCTCAAACATAAGACTGGCAGTATCATCATACCTGATGTTAAGCTATATTACAGAGCCATAGTAACAAAAACAGCATGCTACTGGCACAAAAACAGACATATAGATCAGTAGAACAGAATAGAGGATCCAGATGTAAGTCCAGGCAGCTATAGCCAGCTGACTTTCAACAAAAATGCCAAAAATTACTCATTGGAAGAAAGAGAGCCTCTTTAACAAATGATGATAGGAAAACTGGATGTTTATATGTAGAGGGATGAAAATGGATCCTTATGTCTCTCCATGTACAAGAGTTAAGTCCAAATGGATCAAAGACCTTAAAATCAGACCTGAAAACTGTGAAGCTACTAGAGGAAAAAGTAGGGGAATCCCTTCAATATATTGGCATAGAACACAACTTTCTGAATATTACCCCAGTTGCTCAGGAAATAAAACCATGGATCAACCACTGGGACCTCATGAAATTACAAAGCTTTCACACAACAAAGGACACTGTGAATAGAGCAAAGAGGTAACCTACAGAATGGGAGAAAATATTTACCAGCTATACATCTGAAAGAGGATTAATATCAAGGATATACAAAGAACTCAAAAAACTAAATAATAAGAAATCAAACAAGCCAATTAAAATTCGTCTATGGGGCTGGAGAGATGGCTTAGCGGTTAAGACGCCTGCCTCCTAAGCCTAAGAATGCCGGTTCCAATCTCCAGGTCCCACGTTTAGCCAGATGCAAAGTGATGCAAGGGCGCAATGCCACAATTGACCACAAGGGGGCTCACACATCTGGATTTCGTTCACAGCTGCTGAGAGACTGCTGGCGTGCCCATCTCTATCTGTCTTCTTCTCCCTCTCTCCCTCTCTCTCTCTGTGTCTTTCTCCAAAAAAAAAAAAAAAAGTCTATGGAACTAAATAGATAGTTCTCAAAAGAAATACAGATGGCATATAAACACCTAAGAAAGTTTTACATCCTTAGCCATCAGGAAAATGGAAATTAAAACTACTTTGAAATTCCATTCACACCTGTCAGAATGGCTATTATCAAAAAAAAAAAATGACAATAAATGCGGGTGAGGATGTAGAAAAGGAGGAACACATCTACACTGTTGGTGGGAATGTAAACTGGCATAGCCATTGTGCAAATCAGTATGGAAGTTCCTGAGATAGGTAAAAATAGGTTTACCATACAACACAGCTTTAGCACTCCTAGGCATAAATCCTAAGGACTTATCACACTACATTAGAGATACTTGCACATCCATGTTTATTGCTGCTCTATTCACAATAGCTAGGAAATGGAACCAGCCTAGATGTCCCTCAACTGATGAATGGATAATGAAGATGTGGTACATTTACACAATGGAGTTCTGTTCAGCAATAAAGAAAAATGAAATTATGAAATTTGCAGGGAAATGGATGGACCTGAAAAGGATTATACTTAGTGAGTTAACCTTGGTTCAGAAAGACAAGCACTGCATATTCTCTCTCATATATGGATCCTAGCTACAAATGTTTGGTCTTTTATGTGAATTGTAATAAAACTCAGTAGCAGAGGCCAGTAAGCTAGAAAGGGGACATAAAGAGGGAGGAGAGCGGTTGGGGGTGTACTTAAAGGGATGGTATTTTATATACGTAAGTAGAATCACAGATTACTGGGATGGAAAGGCCTAACTGAAGTCATTGGAAGAGATTGAGTAAAGGAAGGGTAGGGGAGGTTAATAAAAATCCAAGAGAGTATGAATAAGTCATATGGAAATCTACTTTTTTGGACAATGGCACACCCAGAAGCCATAGATTGTTACTAGAAAATTTTCAGTGCCAAGGATGTGATACCTTCCAGTGAGTTGTTGGCCAGGGAGGTCCTTGATACCCTCAAACCATTATAGACCATTTCTGAGGCTCTTGGTTTCCCACCAGGGATAGATGGTAAGAGTCTATTGCTGAAGACACCACATGCTTGGGCTGCAAGGTCACTGAGAAATCTTGCTGGGATGAGCTGAAACCTTCTCCATGTAGACCAGCTGATGAAAAGCTAGAAAAAAACTATGCTGCATGCAGCTCCATGGGAGAGAGAGAAGACGCCAGTTGAGATAAACAACAGTGGACACTGCCAGCCTTCAATTTGGCCAGCCAGGCCAAATGAGCCAAGGCGTACAATAGTGGCATGTCTGTTTGGGGAAAACCAACTGTTCTCTATTTGTACTAGAGGCCTGCTCCAAGCAAGTGAATACATGCCTGATACTGAAAATATATGATGAGCCTTAGGAGTGTAATGCCTGCTGGTGTCTGCCTAAATGCATATATTATGCCCACCAAACTGCCAGGTAAACACTTTTCTTAATGTCTACACCCATATATTAATGCTACTCTCATTTTCGGTTAAAGAAGCTTCTCTTTTCAGATGGCTATGACCTTGCGGTGACTCAGAAGTTACTATAGTGCTGAGAAGTGACAGAGAAGTACTCAGCACTGAAACATCTCTATCACACCTTCAAAGACTCAGGTTCTATTGTGGAAGAGGTGGCAGAAAGAACAAGAGCCAAAGGAAGGGAGGGACTGCTTACAATGCACTCTTCCAGACACAAATGGCCTGGATATCCATGACCTCGTGGTGCCTGAAACTATCTACACAAGACCATCATAATAGGACGAGAAAATGATGACATCAAAATAAAAGAGAGCTGGGCGTGGTGGCACACGCCTTTAATCCCAGCACTTGGGAGGCACAGGTAGGAGGATTGTTGTGAGTTCGAGGCCACCCTGACACTACATAGTTAATTCCAGGTCAGCCTGAGTAGAGTGAAACCCTACCTCGAAAAACAAAAACAAAAACAAAAAAATAAAATAAAAGAGAGACTGATTGAGAGGGGGAGGGGATATAATGGAGAGTAGAGTTACAAATGGGAAATTGAGGGGGGAGGAAATTACCATGGTTTATTGTCTATATTTATGGAAGTTGTCAATAAATAAAAAAGGAAGAATAAGAAAGTAAGACTAGCCAATACCAGTGTACCCATCACCCAGACTTTACAAGTGGTAACCTTTTATCTTTTTTGCTTTATTATTTTAAATAAAAGGACTGGAACAATACCGATAAAACTGATGTTTCCTTTTCACATCTTTTATTCCTTACTCCTCCTTTTCAGAGAAAACTTCTTTTATAAATTTTCTCTTCATTTGTTCATCATTTTTGTACTTTTTCTACTTAAAATATATATCTACAAAAATAGGTACAGGGGCTGGGGCTATCTATCTCAGTGGAATAGCACTTGCCTTGCACTTGCAAGATCCTGGGTTTGATTGCCAGTACTGAAATAAATAAATAAATAAATAAATAAATAAATAAATAAATAAATAATGCAGGTTGCTTCATGTTTTTAATTAAATGCACAAATCTTTTACATTCTACATATTTATTTCACACTTTTAAAATAGAGTCCCTTCAATACAGATAGCTCTATCTCATTCTTTAACCTTTTGCTTTATAGTCTATTGTTTTGTGACTACCTGACAATTTATTTATTCCACCTTGTATTGAGTAACTCTTAAGAGTTTTCCTGATGATTTTTCATGGTCAGAAGTACTGATGTAGGGAACATCCTTGCACCTGTATGTGACAGTATCTTCAGAGTTTATAGGTAGAAAATAAATGGCTGCACGATGGAGAATGTATTTCTGGCTGTACTAGATATTATCATATTGTTCTCCAGAGCAGTCGTATCAATGAGCACTACCATCAGAGGTGATCTGCAGAGTAGTTCCTGCTTCTCTCTCCTCTGCCCTTGTCGTTTGTTTATGTGTCTCATCTCTTTCTGATGGCTTCTGTGGACTTGGGACTTCTGCTAAAAGAAAAGGACAAATTCCTAAACGCATATGGCCTACCAAAATTAAATCAAGAAGATATAAACAACTTTAAAGGGCCCATAAAAAGCATTGAGATTTAAGCAGTGATTTAAAATATCCTTGCAAAGAAAAGCACAGATTGTTGGAGTTTGCCAAACTTTTAAAAATATTTATTAAGTGCAGACATACTTAGGTATGGACACATCATGTGTTGGTACCATCCTTTCCCTTGTCCCTGCCACCATTCTGGTGGAGGGCCTCCTCAGTGGGGTTGCAGATATTCCCCATAGGGTTGTGGGTTATGTGTTGTGGGAACAGAAGTCAGTTGTTGGGGGGAGGCAAGTCCTGTCTGCCAAACTTAAGGAAAAGTTAGCCCCAATATTTCTCACAGTGTTCTAGGGAATAAAAAGTGAAGGAACACTACCAATCTCAATGTATGAAGCCAGTATTACCCTGAGACCAAAATTAGATAAGAAACAATAAAAGTCTACAAAAATCCCATTGATGAACATAGAGGCAAAAATTCTCAACCAACTGCCTTAAAGTTAAAAACACACTAAGTGGGTCATACATTACAATCCAGTTGATTATACTTCAATTGTTTCAACATACTCAAAACAAAGTATTATAACAAATAAGTAGGTTTAAGGACAGAAATGACATGATCATTTCAATAGACACACACACAAAAAGACATTTGACAAGGTTTAACAGTCCTTCATGATAAAAGTCCAGAATAAGTTAGAAACAGGAGAAACGTATCTCAACATACTAAAGGCTACATGTGACAAACCAATAGCAAATATCACATTAAATGGGAGAAAATTGAGAGCATTTCCTTAAAATCTGGAAAAAGATAAGGATGCCTAGTCTTTGAACTCTTACTCAACATAGTGCTTGAAGTGTTAGCTAAATGAAAAAGGTAAGAGAAAGAAACAAAAAGAATGCAGTAGGAAAAGAAGAAGGTAAAGCATTCCCATTTGCAAATATTCAGTTATTGTAATGATCTTATACGGAAAAGACCCAATGACACTAGCAGACAACTCTTATATGTTAAATGCTTTTAGCAAGTATTAGGACACAAAATTAAGACACAAAACCAGTAGCTTCTCTACATACCAGAAACTAATTTGCCAAGAAAAAAGTTAAGAAAACTATCCCATTCACAATAGCTTAAAAAATATCTAGTAACAAATATGACCAAGGAATAGAAACCTTAACACACTGAAGAAAGAAATTGAAGAAGACACTTGAAGATAGAATGACCTTATATACTCATGGATTGTCAGAATTAATATTTTGAAAATGGCTATATTACCCTAAGTAGTCCACAGAGTCAATGCAATTGCAATCAAAATTCTAATGCTGTTCTTCATAGAACAACAACAAAAAGCAATCCTGAATTTTGCAAAAGAGGGGGAAGAAAGATCGTAAGAGCCACATGTCAGGAGGGCATACCCAGAGACATTCCCCCACCAATGACTGATTATTTCTCTCATAATGCATAACCCCCAACCCCATGGGGAATACCAGCAACCCCCCCTGAGGTTGTGAATGGGGTCCGGGAGGAGGAAAATAATGGTACCAATATATGATGTGTCTATACAAAATATATACTTAATTTAGAAAAAAAAATAGGACTCGAGAGATGTCTTGGTGATTAAGGCATTTGCCTGAAAAGCCTAAGGACCCAGGTTTAACTCCCCAGAACCCACGTAGGCCAAATGCACAAAGTGACCCATACATACAAGGTCATGTATATGCACAAGGCGGCACATGTGTCTAGAGTTTAATTGCAGTGGCTAGAGGCCCTGGCATGCCAACTCTCTCTCTCTCTCTCTCTCATAAAAAATTAAAAAGAAGAGAAATGACAACAAATGCTGGTGAGGATGTTGAGGAGGAGGAGGAACTCTTATTCACTACTGGTGGAAATGTAAACTTTGTGGAGCCACTACAATCACCAATATGGAGGTCCCCACCCCCAAATTTGGAAGTAAAATTAGTGTATGACCCAGCTGTAAACTATGACCTCACTGTATACTTAAAGTCCTGCCACAAAGATGTTTGTACATCCATGACTCTCTCTGCACTATTCACAATAGGTAAGAAATGAAGCCAACCTAGAATTCCATCAACAAATGAATGGATAATGAAAATGTGGTGCATCTATACAATGGAATTTTATTTATTCACAATGAAAAAATGAAATCACGATGTTTGCAAGAAAATGGGTGGCTGTGGAAATCATTATGTGGAAAGACAAATTATGCATGTTTTCTCATATATACGAATCCTAGATTTTAACTGTATACATGTTGACATGGATGTATGTGTGTGTGTACATGGGAAGGAGTGTAGATAATGGAACTAGAAGGGAATTATGAGAGAGGAAGAAGAGATCTTAAGGGAAGGAGGGCAGAAAAAAGAGAACAGTGGAATATATATGACATGACAAAAGAAGGGAGGCTAGGGAAGATGGAAAGGGGACCAGCACTAGAGAAGCAAGGGAAGTGGAGTGGGGAGGAGAACCAGTACAAAGAACAAAGAAGGTAAGCAATACCTCAGTGAAACACATTGCTTATGCTAACTCAAAATATAATTGAAAACACCCTTAGAAAAACCTGATCAATTAGGTTCACTTATAGTTAATAACAGCTAGTAAAATTGAAATTCATGAATGATGGTATATTTGTTTAATATGTTTTTTTACTAGACTCTAAACTGAAATAAAGGACTTTCCTGACTAATTTCTCCATTTCAGAACTTAATGTAGTGTTTGATTAAAAAAAAAGTTAAATTAACGACTGCCAGCATCCTAAGGCAGACTCCCTCCACCTGTCTGTCTCCATCATTGGTCAGTATGGGGTGTGTCTGTTGGGCAGAGCACCAACTGAGAGATGGTGCGAATGTGTAGTTAGGAATAGGTATTTGAAAGCCAGAATGACTTGAGATTTTATCACAGATCAGCAAATAATGAAATGCATGTGACACTGGGAGAGTTATTAAAACTTTCTAAATCATAGTTTCGGTCTTGGAAAAGGGGAGCTAATAGTATTACTTGCATCATCAGGTTGTTAGGAGATCTGAATGATATAGCTCACATAAGTAACTTAAGATGGCATTAAACATAATACATATGAAAAAATGTTACTTATAAAGATATTAACAGTCAATTCAAAGAGGAAGAAGCCCTAGGGGCTATTAAGCATACAAAGAGATGCTAAAATTAATTAGAGATCAAAGAAATGCAAATTAAAATAACACACTACTTTATACCTACCAGACTGGCAAGATTAGTATAATATCAAGTGCTGGTGGGAAGGCTGAATTCCCAGAGTCCTGTGCATTGATGATAAGTGGGGCAGAGAATGGTACAGCCATTCTGGACAGCAAACTGGACATAGGCAGGTAGCTTATCTACAAGCAGACCATGGCCAGTATGGCTGCTTCTGGTATGCATCTAGATATATCCTGGCACAGGTCCATAGGAAAAGTGAAGGCAGCATTTGCAACACTATTTGTGGGGGGCAAAGAAGGCAATCTGGTGTTCACTGCAGGGAGTATGGACAGGTATAATGAGGTGGATGCACAGCAGAGAATACCATGCAGCTTCTAAAAGCAGTAAACTGGGGATCGTCATGGACAGATCCAAAACACAATACTAAGTGGAAAAAGAAGGCGGCATGTAATGGCATGCACATTTTGAATGACACAAAGAACAAAAGGATATGCAATAAGCACAATACTCTGGTTGCCTAGGAGTTTAGAACTGGGTGTGAATAATTGGAATAAAAGGATAAATTTCAGGAAAAGGTAACACAATAGAAGAGCCTCAAACAGAGACTAGTATGATTTTATGCTCTGTACCAGGGAGTATGATTAATTCAACCATCTATGTATGAAGTATTGAAAAAAATCAGCATTAGCAAGGGTGAGAACCTAGAAGGATCATGGGATAAGCATGGTTGCCTATGTCACATAGAAGTTTCCCTTCCAGTGTGGCAGCGTAGAGGATCTATGGGTTTGCCTCCCAGCAAAACTATTGAAGATTATTTCAAAAGATAATCATTCAATCTCTGGAAAAGGCCCCAAGGGCCACTGAAGAAACATTTATTCAAGAATATCTACTCAAACTTGGTTAGAAAAGTGAGTTTCTTGGAATCGAAACCAAGACCTGCCCATCCTCGCCTTCCAGCCCAGTGAGGCAGAAACTACTCACTAGACAAGCACACATGAGAACCCGTAGTTTCCTCTTCCACATCCTGCAGGCAGAAGGTTCCCAGCTCATGAGAGGCTGGTCATCAACAGTTCTTGTCCTGCTTCAGCTACCTCTTGCTGAAGCTGAATTCTGCCTTCATGGTTTTTGACTAAAAGAATAAAAGAAGAGTGAGTGGCTTGATGCCTCAATTATCAGACATCCTTATAACTGATGGAGACAGGAGGGCAGAAGGAAAACAAAGTCTTTGTGTTTTTTACAATATTTGAATTTATATTTTCAAGCAGAGAGAGATAGAAGAAAGACAGAATGGGCATGCCAGGGCGTCTAGCCACTGCAAACGAACTCAAGATGCATGTGCCACTTTGTACATCTGGCTTTACACGGGTACTAGGTGATTGAACCCAGGTTGTTGGGCTTTGCAGGCAAGCACCTTAACCACTAAGCCATCTCTCCAGCTCCAAATTCTCTGTTTTTAATAAAGTTGACATTTTCAGTGGGGGAAGAAATAAGCACAAAGAAATAAATGTGCACACAGGTGGTAGCAGGCATTAGGTCGTAGTAAATGTTATAAAGAAAAGCAAAACAATGTAAGGGCTGGAGAAGGACAAGGTGAGAAGGGCTATTATTTGGGACAGGCTAGTCTGGGAAAACCTGGATGAAGTGAATAACAGAAGGGATCAGAACATGCTTTGAGAACCGTATGGGACGAGGCTCCAGGCGGGAACACTGTTGTCATGAGGCAGATAGCCAGGACGCATGACAGCTGGTGCACAGTGGCTGATGGTAGTGTGGTCACAGGTCACATGCAAGAAGTAGCTAGAGGACAGATTAGCTACACAGTTCTTTCAATCATTTGCAATAAGGGATCATGTTGGCTTAGAAGACAAAGGTAAGTCTTAAGGTAGAGTTCATATCACTTACTGGCAGTTTGATGGTGGTAGAAATGCCATGGAAGTCAGGAGTCATCAATGAAAGAGTCGAGAGAGAGAGAGACAGAGAGAGAGAGAAGGGGAAGTGAACAATGACTGCAAGAGTTTGTTGACAGGGAACCTAGGTGGACGGAGGATCCATGTGTTAGGATTGTTCTGCTTGGAGCAAGAGGGCTGAAGGTCAGTGTAGACATGTTCACCTATAGCCGGCTTGGCTTTGCCTCCTTCATGCGCCTAGCATTTTCAAGAATTTGTTTTTGGCTCTGTGTAGGTTGAAATGCTCATTAGTCATTCAAGTGGAGACATCAAGGAGACAGTTGGATACACAGGTCTGGAGTTCAAGGAAGAGGTCAGATCCACAAACATGAGAGGAGAAGCAATCGGCATACAGATAGCAATGAAGACCACAGGATGGGATGAAATTAGAAGAGGTCTGTGGCCTGAGTTCAAGGTCAAACCATCATTCAGAGGTCAGGAGAAAGAGGGAGAACCAGTTTAGATGGAGAAAGAACAGTTTATGAAGCAGAAAGCAAAAGCAAACCAGAGTGTTGTCCTGGAAACCAAGCAAAGATGATGTCTGAAGACAGGTGTGGGCCAACTCTGCTGAACACTGCTCAGAGGTCAGGCGACCATGGGGTTTGAGAACCAACCCTTGGATGTGAGTAGGCAGAGGTCAGGGTGACCTTGACTCGAATGTTTTCATGCTGGAGGTGAAAGCTTGATGGAATTGTGTGCATGCGAGAAATGGAGACTTTGAGGAGAAATATCTGTTTAGGAGGTAGAAAGTGATTCCAAGTGTATGTGATATGCAAATGCATGTGTGCCTGTGTGTGAAGGCCAGAGGACAACACCAAGTGTTATTTTCACTAACTTTGCCCACTTCTTTTTGAGGAAAGATCTGTCATTGTTCTGGAGCCCACCAATTAAGCTAGACTGTTGAACCAGTGAGCTCTGAGGATCCTCCTGTGTCTGCCTCCCCAGTACCAGATTTACAGGCATGTATCACAATGACCAGTGTTCTCACATGGATACTGAACATAAAACGAGGGTCCTTATACCTGTGAGGCCAAAATTTTACTCACTGAGCCATCTCCCTCGCCCTTCGTTTTGTTTTGTTATGTTTTAAGATAAGAGACAGTGAAGCATTTATCTGTCATTTGAAGGGATCCTTTAGCACAGAAAAGGTTGGAGGTGCAGAGAGGGACAGGTAGCAAAGCCCTCGGCTATGTGAGAGAGGTTGACTGCAGCCAGCAAGTGAGATACCAGAGCAGTTCATTTCATGTGCCACTGAGGGAGGGATGGAGGGTTGGAGCATAGATGAGGGGAGAGCCATTGATTTGCTGGCTGGTGAATGTGGACATTGTTTTGATTGTTTCTTCTTTCTCAGGGAAATAAGGGGAATGATCATCCATTGAAAGTAACAAGTAGGAAGAGGATGTGGAGGCTAAGGAAGTAGGATGTATTGGTTAAGATTTTATCTTTGGGCTAGAGAGATGGCTTAATGGTTAAAGCACTTGCCTGCAAAGCCAAAGGACCTAGGTTTAATTCCCCAGGACCCACGTAAGCCTGATGTACATGGCACATGCATCTGGAGTTCATTTGCAATGGCTGGATGCCGTGATATGCCCATTCTCTCTCTCTCTGCCTCTTTCTTAGAGCTTGTCCTCCTAGGCAATATTGGATGGGGGAGTTCTAGAGACTTGTCATAGCCCCAGGAGAGCCATTCAACAGTAAGTAGACTTGCTGTGAAGGCATGGAACTCTGAAGCTCTTTCAGCAAGGGATAGATTCTCAGTCCAGAATAATTCTTGCCAGGAGGTCATCTCAACAGCTGTAGAAGAAAACGCATTGGATAAATTCAAACCTGGTCCTGATTTAAATTTAGAATAGATGGATACTTTCTCCACATAAAAATGAAGCCAATGGCATGTTTAAAATTTAACACAGTTGTGGTAGTTTGAATAAATGGCCTCCAATACATTCAGTGTTTTATTAGTTTACAGTTTGCATCTGCAGCCACCTGGCTGGAGGCAGAGTCACTAGGTAGATCTTAAGGTGTGGTGGTGGGTTTAGGATTTCAATCTAAAGATATGCAAAGTATGCCTAGTTGGAGTTCCTGAGGTATGTTGTGGCTTTTGGCTTGTGGCCTTCTCTCTCTCTTGCTGGTCCTGTAAAAGACAGGCCAGCTTCTTCTGCCATTATGGAACTTCCCCTGGATCTGTAAGCTTCAATAAATAAATCCCTTCTTCCATAACTGTGCCTGGTCTGGAAGTTCATCTCAGAGAACCTGAAGCTGTCTGCTACAATAGTATTCTTGATAATGTCCTAAAGAAGAAAAGAGTATCCAGTGTCTCCACAATTCTCCACAACTGTTTTGTAGACACTATAAAGGTTGCCAGAAAGTATATATGTTGGAAATGAGTTTGGGGCCACTATATTTAGATGTCAGTACAAACCTGGGAGAACTGAGAAAATTTTAAAGAGCTATTAACTCAAAGAGAACTTAGCAAATAGTTGGTTAAGAACTTCAAAATCTAATAAAACTCAGTGGTTATCTTTGCTACTAACAATAATCATTTAGAAGATATATTGGGAGGAAAAGCTTCCATTCACAATAACAGACAAAATAATCCAAGAATAGGTATAGCAAGAGATGTGTAGGCTCTCTCATGAAAAACTTAAAACTCTAGTGTGGTAGTTTGAGTGTAAAGTATCCCCTAGAGTCCCATGTATTTTGAATACTTCGTCCTCAGCGGGTGGCAATTTGGGAAAGTTGTGGGGCCTTTGCATGGTGGGGCCTTACTGGAGGAGGTGTGTCACTGGGGGCAGACTTTGGGCTTGGTCCAGCTAGGGTGTTCTCTAGCTCAACTCACTCTGAGACTACTTCCTTCGTGTTAATGTGGAGATGTGACCGAGCTTCTAAGACCTGTCATGCTTTCCCTGGCATGATAAAATTTCCCCTTGAAACTGAAAGCTGAAATAAACCCTTTCCTCCCATGCTTCTTGTTGGGTATTTTGTCCCAGCAATGAGAAAGCAACTGCTACATCTAGAGAGATTTATTGAACAAAGTATGAAAAGTAAGAAATAAAACACAATATTGAATACAATATAAAATGATACAATAATTGAACTTTATTCATTATATTAATTTCCAAAATTCAATATGTAAATTCATTATGGTCCTCAGATAAGAAAATTGGTAAAATAATACTTCTGTACATCTAGAAAATAAACCATATGAAATAGTCAAGGAAGGTATGAAAAGAGACAAAGCATTATGAATAGTGTGCTGGGTAGCAAGATATTGTCAGAATTGAAAATGTATTATGAAACTGAGGAAATTAAACATTTAGGAACTGAAGGAAACAATAGAAAATCAGGGCCTAAAAATAAACCCAAATAAATATGGGAATTTTGAATTTGCTAAAAGTTCCATTTTCAGTGAAATAGTGGTGGATTGATTTAAAAAAAAAAAATAGAGCCGGGCACCTGGCTACTTGTCTTGATAGGAGGACATGTAACACTCCCTGCCTGAGTGGCCTTGACTATTTTGGCCAAACAGAAAAGCCAGCAGTAGAGAAGGTGGATTCCTTTCTGGCCTTTCAGTGCGGGAAGACTATATTACTATCCACACTGTAAGTATGGAGCCCAGTGAGGTCTTTGTGGGAAGGTACAAACTGGGGAGAAGAAGGAGGAAGAAGTAGAATCCGAGGAGCCCAGACATGGTGGTACCAGGCGAGGAGGAGGGTAGTGTGGCTACAGCAGAGGGAATGAGAGCAATAGGCAAGAAAGCTTCTCCATTTAGAGGCAGGTGCCTACCAGATCACTTAGGGTCAAAGGTGACAGCAGTGACTTTACATGTGTGTATGTTTGTTCATATATGTGGATGCATGTGTGTGTGTGCGTGTACATGTGGAGGCCAGAAGTTGGCACTGCGTGCCTTTCCTGAATTGCCCTCCCCTGCCCAGTTCAGACTGGGGATCTGAACTTAGGTCCTTATGCATTCATGGAAAATACTTTTCCCATTGAGTCATCTCCCCTGACCACATTATATTTTAAGTACATTGAGATGACATTAGTAAGCTGCTGGTGCTGGTATGATTTAATCTGATTTGTATTTTTACAAAAACAAAATCCATGTGAAATAGCTAAGATGGTAATATTATTGTTGCAGTCAGCTTTGAGTTGCTGGCAGAAAACACCAGACCAAGAGCAGCCCTTCTTGGCAGCCATCTCATAGTCCTGACATCTCTATTGGCCTCAACTGCAACCCACAATTCATCCTCATGGCTCCATTGGGTCTCCACGCAGGTAATACATGACCCTCTCTTTCCTGCATTTGTTATACTCCATAGTACCAGGTGGGCTGCCAATTTGTTAAGCCAGGGAGGAATAAAGCAGACTTTGAAGAACAGGACACTCCTTCAGCATTCAGACACCTTCAAAAGACTCTGCATTCTTCCTGGTGTCCCAATGCAGGTCAGCTGGCCCAATCTCAATAGTTGTAATCTCTCAAACAATTGCAGCTAAATGGGTAGCAGCTATGACCCAAAGATTTTCATTCTTTCTGTGACATATCCTTCTGCTCATACCAGTCCATTTCTATGCAATACAACCCCGCACAAGTTCTCAGGACACAGGCATAATAGCAAGCCTCTCATACAAACTGCCTTTAGCTTAGTCAGAACATCTAAGTTTATGGGGGACACCTGAATCAAACCAGTACAATTATATTATGTGTATTTTACTACAATTAGAAATACTAGGGGATTGGAGAGATTGCTCAGTGGTTAAGGCATTTGCCTGCAATGCCTAAAGACCTGGGTTTGATTCCTCAGTACCCATGTAAAGCCTTGTGGTGCATGCATCTGTAGTTTGTTTGCAGTGGCTAGAGGCCCTGGTGTGCCCATTCTCTCTCACTCTCTCTCTCTCTTTCAAACAAGTAAAAAAAAAAAAGAAAAGAAAATACTAGGGCTAGAGATATTGCTCAGTGGTTAAAGGCATTTGCTTGCAAAGCCTGAGGTCCTGGGTTCAATTCCCCAGTACCCACATAAAGCCAAATGCCCCAAGTGGTGCTCATGTCTGGAGTTTGTTTGCAGTATCTGGAGGCCCTGGCCCACCCATTCTCTCTATCTGCCTCTTTCTGTCTGTATTTCTGTCTGCAGGTCTCTCTGTCTCTCTCAAATAAATAAAGAATAAAAGTTTAAAAGATACTAATTAATAACAAAGGCCCTGAGCCTGTGACCTGAGCAATGACGTGAGCTGAATAACAACTGCTCTATTGGAGGACAGTTTTCATTGTCCAGTTTATCATCATGTCTATGAGCCCACTAAGTCATTTTTCTATTTATAGATGCAACTTGCCTGCCTCTACTATGCAACCTGCCTGGACATTTGTGTTTGCAATCATTGCCGTACAACAAAATAAACCCCAGAAGGCTAAAAGCTTCAAACATAAAAAAAAAATTACAAACAGAAGGAAGCGTGAGTGATTATTTAAATCTTGAAGTCAGAGTAGGGATTTGAAGTGACAGGGATCCAGCAATAGACATAGGACGTCACTGTAAAAATCCTGGAACAGAAAAGAAAGGAAAAGCCAGACAGAATTTAACAGAGGGATGGGGCTAAGTAGAATTTAAATAAAACCAAGAATACTCACTAGCTATTGTTGGCTTGAGCACATGCAGTGTCTGGCTGTGAAAAGCACTTTGCATATATTACTTTATTTATTTTAACACTTTGTTGATTTTATTTAGTTTCACATTTCACTTTCTTTTGTTAAGGGAACTGGAGCTCAGAGAAGTTAAGATACCTTTTCCAGGTCACTCTGCAGGTAAGTGGAAGAATTGGGCTTTGATGGCATACCTTAAATTGGCTGTCTTCTGACTGTTTACCTAGAGCCTTTATTGGCCCTTCTCCACCTTGCTCCCATCCCATAGTGGCAGCTTCTTTTAAGAACATGGGTGAACTCCCTGCCCATAGCTTCCTATTGGTTTCTGCTAATAGGAGTTGCTGGCTCCATTTCCCCACACTGGAGTCTCCATGTGGTGCTTTCCTGCCTTCCTTTGTTCATAGTTCTCCACAGTTCTCTAGTTTCCCTTCTCGTGCCCCCATGGCAGGTCTGACTCCCTTGCTGCCATCACCCTGCCCTGGTGATACCTTTTGTCTGGTTCTCTAAAGCCACTACACTTTTATAAATACCCTCTGTCTGTCATTCTCCATCGCCCACCTTGCTTCCTGCATCCTACTTTTTCCTGACGGGGGAGGGTGGCTTGCCAGATCCAAATGTAACTAGGGCTCTTTCTTAGCAAGGGTGGGCACGTGCACAGGGCTGGGAGTGGCCTGATGATCAGGTACTTGGGCGCCAAAGAGCAGGAGAAAGAGCTGGGGGGGGGTTGGGACTCAGACAAGGATTGTGACCCACAGCAAGGCTAAGTTTGAAGACCTTCCTCACTTTCAAAGGACACAAACCAGCTAGCTATTCATATGCAAGTGTTGGGGAGAAAGAACCCAACATGCTGGTGTTTGGGAGTGCAGGGCTCTGCTGGGGTGGTAGAGAATGGCCGTAGAAAAACATCTCCAACAACTCCATTTTGACACATGCTCCTTTTGCTTTCTGTGCATTCCCTGGGCAGCTCAGCAAGGTCCTCCCACCCCCACAGGCCTTTGCAACCTTTCCCTTTCTGGCTGTAACGTTCCAGAAACTCTCAGCTCAAGATTGATGGCTTCATAACCTGCCTGGAGTCCTTGTGCTGGCGCTGCTGTGTTATGAATCATCAATGCCACATCTCCCCACTCCCACCAAACAGGACCCGAAGGACACTCTTGCATGGGGGAGGGCACTGGAACTGGTCCTGCTGGCTGGACACTTGGGCTGTGGCAGTGAGAGAGGGGTGGGGTGAGGAGTAGCAGGCAGGACCCCCACAGCACAGCGTTGAATCAGAGCTGCCTCAAGGTCTCTAGGGCTCTATTCTGTCCATCTTTCCTCTGCATTTCTCTGGTTTTGATTTTACAGTTTGCCTCAATCACACTGACAATAGTAATGATAGGGACAAGTTTGTTTGTTTTTTTAACCAAACCTAACATGCATGTTCTAGTTTCATCTTCTTGGCAGAAACGCAAGCTGACTTCTCCATGCCCACTTCATGACTGGGGAAACTAAGGCAGTGAGTAGTGAACCAGAGGTTCAAACATGATTCCTACTCCAGAGACGTTGTTCGTTCCTGTCTACATTTGTAGTCACGGACGTGAGCAGTAAGTGGGCGGGATCTGTCCTTCTGTCCTGGATCCTTTTCTCCCACAGGGAAGGTCCTTTTCACATTGGCTTCTATTGTCCCTCTATTCCAGACACACCCGTTTACTTCAGCGGCTGTAACCATCCACCACAAACTGGCCTGCTTGAGCAACAGGATCCCTTGTCTCACAGTTCTGGACACTTGAAGCTCAAGGTGTCACCAGGTAGGATCGTGCTCCCAGAGGGCACTGAGAAAGGTCAGTGAAGTCCTCCTTCTGGCACCAGATCGGTTCATGGGTTCCTAGCAGAACAATTCCAATCTTTCTTTTTCATCACTGGGAATCAAACCTGGAACCTTGTGCATGCTAGGCAAGTGCTCTGTCACTGAGCCCAGCCCTGTTTTCTTAAAAAATATTTATGTATTTATTTGAGAAAGAGAGAGAGAGGGAGAGAGAGAGGGAGAGACCAAGAAGAGAATGGACGCACCAGGGTCTCCAGCCACTGAAAACAAACTCCAGATGCATGCGCCACCTTGTGCATCTGGCTTACATAGGTACTGGGGAATCAAACCTGGATCCTAAGGTTTCTCAGACAAGGCACCTTAATGGTTAAGCCATCCGTCCAGCCCCAGCCCTCTTTTTAGAGAAGAGTCTCACCAAGTTGCCAAGGGTAGCCTTGAACTCAGTTTGTCATATCAGGCAGACCTTGAACATGTGCTCCTCCTGCCTTAGCCTCCCAGGAAGCTGAGATTGTAGGCCTGTACTACTAGGCCTGGCTCTAGTTGCCATTATCTTGGGCAGTCTTCCCGTGTGCATGTGTTGTGTTCAAACCTCCCATTTTAACAATACTGTCCTGTGGACTAAGTCCCACTGCAATGACCTCACGTAAACAGATAATCTGCAAAGAGCTTATGTCCAAATAAGGTCACCTTCACATATGCTGGGACCATGGCTTTAGCATCCTTCAGCAGATGCAGATGAGCCCATAACAGGCTCCTGTGAATTCAGCGGTCCTGCCCTGCCTGGCTGCCCTGGGCTGTGTATGGTGACACTCGGACTTTCTGTGAGGACTTCAGCCACAGGACCATGGGGGAGACGGAGAAGGTGGCTAGGAGGAGATCTTCTCTTGGTGATGAATTGGGAATGAAGAACATGGAAGGACAACCACAAATCCATGTGCCCTTCACTGCCCTTGGGGAGTGTTGGTGCCATAAGAGACTTTGGACGCCTGGCATCTCGGTTTTATGAAATGAGAGTTTGCCAGCAGGAGCTCATCGAAGCACACAGATTACCATTAGCGATAGCACCTCAAAAGCACTGTACCTATTGTCCCGGCTCACCGACTGCCAGACAGCCCTCCGCAGGGGAATCACAGCACACAGGGCCCTTCTCCACCAGCATCTTCCTATCTCTCTCTGCCTGACCCCTGGCCACTCAATATCCCAGGAGATAGCGATCAATCCCAGCATCAGAGAGGAAACGGATCAGTGAGGAGGACAGGGCCCTGCTTAGAGATTAGCAGATCTAAGGGGGAGGGGGAGAAATTAACAGAGCTAATTCAGCCACACTTCATTTAAAGTGTTTCCAGTAAGAGGTTTAATCTAGATTGAATAAAGTAGGATCTGGGCACCTACCGTAACAGGGACAACTTGATGGAATTCTGCAGGAACTGTTCATCACCCAGTTTTCTTATTTCCTGCCTATCTCAGGTCCCTTTGACGATTATTGGTGGAATGGCAGAGTCTGCGAAAGGTTTTGCATTTGATAACAACATCGGATAAAATAGGAAGCTTCCTATTTGAATACAAATGGCAGCTTCAAGAATACGTACCGTTTATTTACTTTTCATTCATGATTCACTCAACAAACATTTAATAAGCAAGTATTATGTGCCCGGCTTAGTTGCTGGCCAGCATTGGTGCAGTGGGGGGGGGTGGTCACAGTTAGGAATATGTTTTCATTTCTGCAGCTCAAGTGCTCTTGGTCTAGAAAATAGAGTGGCAGAGATGAAGCCAACACTGAGTGATAAATGATAAGCAGCTATTTGAATGGCATGCTTTGGAAAATGCAGAAGAGCAGTAATAAATTCATGGATTTGGACTCAAGGCAGTTGGGAAGGTGATACTTGAGGTCTATTCGAAGGGTGGGTAGGTTTTTTCAGAAAGAGACTCTTGGGTTTTCGTCTCCATTTATAGCAGAGTCCAACAGCACTGAATCACATTTCTCACCATCCGGGTTGTCAGTGACAGAGGCATACTCAAATCCTGGTCCCTGAGCACAGAGGCAACTTTCTGTGACTCTGTTCTTTGCATTTCCAGCCAAGATGAAGGACTTTTCACTTGGGTGGCTGGAGGAGAAGGCATGTGGAGAAGATTTGTTCCAGAGCAGCTGTGGGGCTGGGTGCCCAGTGCTGTGAAGAAAGTCTGTGACTGAGGAGGCTGGGTGCCCCCGGGCTCAACCCTTGCAGCCCCTCTGGCTCTCTACGGGGATGAAGAACTACCCTCCTGGCATAGGCCCGGCTGCACTGCTTCCTCCAACAACTGAACTGATTAGATGGAAACTTGGACTTGATTAGTGATCATTGTCACTGTGCAGCCGTAGCTGTATGCCTGCTCATTTGGGGGAAGGGAGGGAGGTTTTGAACAAACACTAGCCTGAGTGAAAGGCAGGCTCAGCTCAGCCCCTCTCCACATCTGGTCTTTCTCTGTTTTGCTTCCAAATTGGTGCTGGCCTTTCCTAGGAGAGGACTGGGGAGAAGGGCAGGGAGGGGGTGTCTTCTTTGGCACTCCTCGATGAGGATGGGAGCTGAGAGATGTGTGCCCTGAGCGCTGGCAACCCCTTCTCTGTGACATCTACAGAATCCAGAGCCACATGCTGGCCTGACCTTGACTTATACAGAATCCCCTGTCAGTGGCAAGGGAACTGTGCCCTTAGAGTACTGTCAAACCCACCTGGGCTCAAGGCCTTCAGTATGCATGCCCTCTTGAGAAGACTGCTTGACTTGTCTGTGGCTTGGTATCGTCATTTGGAAATCATAAGAGAACTCACCACAGGTTACAAGACTGAAATGAGATAGCATGTAAAAGTGCCCCTGTAACCTGTGGCATAGAAACAGTGCTATATGTTTCTAGTAGGTGTTGGTTTTGTTAATTATGGGAGTCCCAGCTCAGCTATTTAGGCTCCATGTGGCCTTGGACGAGCTTATTGGTTTCCTTTGGGTGAAGATGTTTTTATTTTCTCTGTTCTTTTTTTTGGGGGGGGGTAGAATATGTGTGTGTGTATACATGTGAAGTGCGTGCACATGTATGTGTCCTGTATCCATGCACAAAGGAGCCAGAGGAGGATGTCAGGCACCCTGTTCTGTCACTCCTCTGTCTTGTTGCCCTGAGACAGCCTTTCACTGAAACTGGAACCCTCATTTTTTTCTGTTAGACTGCCTGACCAGTGAGCCCCAAGGATCCTCGCGTCTCTGCACGCCTCAGTACTGGAGTTACAGGTGTGCGCAGCCATGCCTGGCTCTCACCTGGCTGCTACAGATCTAACTCAGATCCTCAGTGCGTATGCAGCCAGCGCTCTTTCCCACTGAGCCATTCTAACTCTGGTAGAAATGTTTTGTTGGAGACCCTCATAATAGGAGAAAAAGACGATGACATCAAAATAAAAGAGAGACTAACGGAGAGAGGGAGGGGACATGATGGAGAGCGGAGTTATGAAGGGGAAAGTGGGGGAGGGGAGGGAATTAGCATGGTTGTATAGAAGCTGTCAATAAAAAATTAAAAATAAGTAAAAAATAAATGTTTTGTTGGTATGTATTATTTATAATATATCTCCTTTTTGAGAGAGAGAGAGAGAGAGACGGAGAGACAGAGAGACAGAGACAGAGAATGGACTTGCCAGTGGCCTCTCAGCCACTGTGAATGAACTCCAGATGCATGCTTCCCCTTGTGGGAAAGTGCAGCATTGCTCCCTTGCATCACTTTGCATCTGGCTAAACGTGGGACCTGGAGAATTGAATGGGCATTCTTAGGCTTAGCAGGCTAAGCCATCTCTCCAGCCCTAATTATAGTATCTCTTTATTATACACACTACTGTCTTTCATTATGACATTTTTGCACACATATAGCATGCCTTTTCGTCCCCCTCACTGCCCTCTTGCTGTCCGCCCACTCACACTACCACCCTTCCTAGAACTGTGAGGAAGATTAAACAGAGCACTGGATGTGAAATGCCCTGCAGGGACTGGACATGACAGATGGTCTCACTTTGAGTTAGGTTGGGCATAGTCACAAAGCCCACACTCTGGCAAGGCTCTCAGGACCAGATCCCTGTAGTGGCATTTCCCAGGTGTCTCAGGAGCAAGCAGAGGTGCAGTCTCGATTCTGAAGAACTTTGGACAGTGTAGGAGGCAGGGAGCATGGAGTGAGAATTTACTTTGCCCTCCCAAATGTATGGTCCTGCCCTTCTGCTTCTTGCCCTTCTGCTGGGTTGCACTTTCCCATTTCAAGTACATTTCTTGCTGTTTTCCTTGTGTGCCAGACTCTGCACTGCAGTCATCTGAACCCAGGCTTCCTGTGACCATCACCATTTGCGTGGAGAGGGCCTTGTGCTGAGCAGAAGCTCACTGCAAGCCTATGTGCTGTGCAGGCCCAGATAACCAAGTAATCACTCTTCGTCAGTTGTCTATGAGGAGAGGTGTTTGTCGTCCTTGTTAGAGCAAATAAGTGGTATTCTTGTCTGCTACATGTTCCAAAGATGGGCTGACCATGGTCTGGTGCCTCTGGGTAGCTCCTCAGAGATGCTGTAGACAAGGCTTACATCTCCTGCCCCCTTAGGCACCTACCTGATCTTTCTTTTTTCTCTTTGCTGTTTCTTTTTTTTTTTTTTAATTTTATTTTTTGGTTTTTTGAGGTAGGGTCTTACTCTAGCCTAGGCTGACCTGGAATTCAGTATGTAGTCTCAGGGTGGCCTTGAACTTATAGCAATCCTCCTACCTCTGCCTCCCAAGTGCTGGGATTAAAGGCATGCACCACCACACCTGGCTCTTTTATTACTATTTTTTATGTATTTAAATTTTTTAGAGAGAGTGAGAGAGAGAGAGAGAGAGAGAGAGAGAATTGGTGCACCAGGGAGTTGGGCACTACAATCGAACTACAGACGCTTGCACCACCTAGTGGGTGTGTGTGTGTGTGTGTGTGTGTGTGTGTGTGTGTGTGACTTTGCACTTGCCTCACCTTTGTGCATCTGGCTAAGAGTCGAACATGGATCCATAGGATTCCCAGGCAAGCTCCTTAACTACTAAGCATTCTCTCTAGCCCTCTTTTATTTTTATTTCTTTGAGAGAGAGAGAGAAAGAGGCAGAGAGAGAAAGACAGAGAATGAGAGAATGGGTGTGTCAGGGCCTCCAGCCACTGCAAACAAACTCCAGATGCATGGACCTCCTTGTGCATCTGGCTTATGTGGGTCCTGGGGAAATCGAACCTGGGTCATTTGATTTTTCAGGCAAGTGCCTTAACCACTAAACCATCTCTCCATCCTGTCTTTGCTTCTTCTTTTGTCCATTATCTCTTCCCTTAGATGTTCCCCTTTCTCCCCACTCTCCCTGCTTGCTTTGCTTATGCTCTTTCCCTTTGCTGTCATTTTCTGGTTCATTCTGCAGTGGGAAAGGACATTAATTAACCTGTATTTTTGGAACTCACTCTGGTTCTGCCTCTCCCTGCCATGCTAGGCTTGCCCATAGCCCAGGGAGGTAGGAAAAACATCAGATCAGTCAAGTGGGGTGATCTTCCAGCCTTGTTGTACCCTAGTTCTTATGACCTCAGGGGAGGCCTTGCCACTCTGAGCCCTACTGTCATTTAGCTTCCACCTTCCCAGTGGAACTATGCTGAGAATCAAAGAAGACTCAGCCAGACCCTGTGATACAAATGACAATGATGTCATGAAACCTTGAGTCTAGTTTTGTCTCTGCCCTGTGACCTTGACCAACTCACAAGCTTGTTGTTGTTGTTGTTTGTATTTTATTTACTTATTTGAGAGCAACAGAGCAAAAAGAGAGAAAATGGGTGCACCAGGGCCTCCAGGCACTTCAAACAAACTCCAGACACATGTGCCACCTTGTGCATCTGGCTTCGTGGGTCCTGGGGAATAGAGCTTCTAACCGGTGTCCTTAGGCTTCACGGGCAAGCACTTAACCATTAAGCCATCTCTTCAGCCCATCAACTCACAGTTTTGAACCTCAGTTTCCCTATCTGAAAAAATGAGTATCTCTCAGCATGTAGGAAGGACTCAGAGTGGTGATGTTGGGAACTTTTCTTATAAATGAGAAAGCTCTGGTCTTGGTTGCAGTTTTGGGAACTGTGCCCCAGTGTCCTCCACCACCCACTTTCTCCCCTTGAGGAAGGGCTGGCCATGTTCCCGAGGCTGCCTATGAAAATGCTCTTTGTCCCTCACCCTCCCAAGAAATCCTGCTGTGCTTCCTTGAGCCAGCTACTCTCTCTGCCAGCCCGACTGCCTTGCCCTGGGGGACCCTGCTGAGCAGTCCCTGTGTCCGAGAGTCCTGAGCTTGGCCATGTTGGGTTTGTCCGCAAACTCCTGGCAGGCTGGCTGCTGATTTATCTCCCGATGCACTCTTTGCCATCTGTTTTTATATTGCTTTCAGCACAAGATAAGTGGCTCCCATACAGCGCTGAGCTTCAGAGATTGCAAAGTTCATGAGTTTGCAGAATTTATGATAAGGCAGAGAATTGTCTTAGTGCATCATTCATGTGTGCAAGGTCCAGAACAAAGTGCCGTTGCTTCCAGATGTTTCCTTCCTGTCTCCCATCTCTTCCTCGGGAGGTGGGGATGGTCAGTCAGCATGCCCTGCTCTCAGTCTTGGACCTGGTGAGGGCTTCAGTTTCTTCTTTGGTTCCATAGTAACACAGTAAGGGAACATCTCTGTGTAGGAAGAGGGAGGAGGAGGGGGCCTGACCCCAGTACTGTCCTCCGGGGGTGGTCGGCTGATCATCGAGGCACTGGACCACTGTTCTGTGTCTTCCTTTCATGAGGCCTTTGCTTTAGAATATTTCCTCATATAAAGTGAGGATGTGTATCATAAATTATAAATACGTAATTAATAGACCAGAAATTATTGTTTGGAGAGTATACTTCTCTATTGCACGACTCTTCAGTTGGAACTTGATTCACTACTCATTGCTTTCTGTATGTGTTCAGGCTTTGAACACTGAGTTGGAATCTCAGCCCCATTCCTTACTCTGTATTATGGGTTAAATTGTTTCACACATTTAAGCTTCAAGTTCTCCATTCAAAAACATGCATGTAAATTGTCTATTTGAGGTTTAATTGAGGTTTAAATGAGATAATGTATGGAAAGTGCATACATAATTCCAGGAAAACTATCCACTTGTTTTTATTATTATTATTATTATTATTGTTATTTTCTGCTTTAGCCCCATGGGTACATACATAGAATGACATGACCCTCTTCTCAAGAAGTCTGGTCAGTGGTTATGGCACAGAGAATGGAATTATGGATGAAGAGTCAGTTGGTATCCCCTACTTTTGTAGATAGGGAGCCCACCTTGTAAGAGAGGGGCTAGGATTGGCCTTGGGCCATGTGGCTTTGGGGCTGATTGTGGGTATAGGAACCATGCAGTTGAAGAAGGTGTGAGATCATCTTAAGGAGTGATGGTAAATGCAGAGTTTTAGAGGCAGCTTAGCACATGGCTGGATCTAATAAATATGTGTGTTGAGTATGGCTGGGGAGCTGAGATTACGTGGAGAGTGTGCCAAACACAAAGGAGGCAATGCAAAGTCAGCTTGCTCAGGATTCACACCTCACAATCCATGGTGAGCCACTGGAGATAGCGACTCATTTATTTAACTTAAGCCATCATGAACTCAGTGCTTCCCGTGAGCTAGGCATTGAAATGAAATTTATATAAATTAGCCTTTAATTTACACGTCACAGCAATTCTTCAATATAGGCACCATGATGCCCAGTGTGAAGGTGAGAATATTGAGATTAATCCACTTGGTTATTGTGGTGCAACAGGTGGTAGAGCTGGGATTTCTTTCTAGGTCCTTCTGACACTTAAAGCCTTTCACCACTGTGCTGTGGTCACTCCTCACTGTGTTGACCTGTCCCTTCAGGATAGTAAGAATCCCAAGTCATACCTTAAGTTAGGTGGATGTGGCTTATAAATTAGAGCAAGACTGGTAAGGCCATGACCTGGAATGACTGGGATGCAACAGGCACTGGTTTGGGGGTGATAAGCTGTACATGCTAATTTAACAGGCCATAGCTCTGCCATGGGAACAAGTCTGAGTCAAGTGGTGGGTGCTTCAACATGTGGGCAAGTACATCTGCAAAGGCATTGGAGATAGTTACAAGCTCTGTGCCTAAGACCCTACATGGACGATGAAAAAAGATTCATCTAAAATATACACTGTCCTTTCAGACCTGACTCCCGAGAGTTCCTTCCTGTATCCTTCTCTTCTTTCCCTTGATATTCTTAGACTTCTGCCCCTGTTTGTTGGTCCTTTCACCATCAGACCTCACAGGTCTTCTTGTTAAGACAGTCTTCTCTCTGAGCTTTCTCCTCCTAGACTCTAGAATTTTCCTTACTAGACAAATTCACCTCAGCTATTTGGGTAACATGTCTAACTTGATCCCTCCTGTGATTTGCATGTGAAACATCCCCTAAAGGATCATGCCTTGGTGCACATGGTCGCCAGCTGGTGGCACTGTTTGGGAAGGTTGTGAAACCTCCAGGAGGTGAAGCTTTGTTGAAGGAAGTGGATCACTGTAGGTGGGCCTTTAGGTGTTAAAGCCCAGCCCCACTTCCTGTCCAAGCTCCTTTTGCTTCCTGACTGTGGATGTGATGTTCCCAGTTGCCTCTTGCTCCTGCTCTCAAGCCTTTCCCATCTGGATCCCCTCACACAATGAGCCTTTTCTCCCTTCAATTGTGGCTTGTCAGGTGGAGTCCCCAAGTCTCTTCTTATATGCACCTCCTTAGCTGGGTCCTCACACAGCTTAGCAGCACAAGTCAAAGGCAAATCAACAATAGTGACCAAATAACCAAAACAAGTCCTTAGCAAGGACAGGAAGGTGGAAATTGACACATGCTCCCAAGAGGGATTTGTGGACAGGGCTATGGGCAGAGAGAATCCACTTCTCAGAGCTAGAGGCCACATCTCAGTCTGATGGTAGAAAACACTCAGAGGGGCCCTGGATGCCCAGGAACAGGGGCTCCAGGAAGAGAAGAAGAGCAGGGAGAGCCCAAGTCTCAAGAGACACGAGAGTCCTAATCTCAGGGCTAGGCACTGTGACAACCAAACTTTTGTATAACAAACATAAGTTGTCATGATGTAGGTTTGGGGATTCCTCCTGGTGCCTCCATGTTCAAGGACTGTTAGACACGACAATTCCCTGTGAGAACTAACCATGTAGGGCTCTCTCCAGGCTGACTCTTGTGGTCAAAAGCCTTCTGAGGGTGCCTGTGTGACTGAGGAATCAGAAGGGACAGTTCTGGTGGCAGATACAAAGATGGAGGGAGGAAAAAGGAAACCAACACTATTGAGCTCCCGTGCTGGCCCTGTCTGCTCTGGAGTGCTCAGTTGTCACACAGTACCCCGGTCATGGTCAGAAAATGGGACTCTTTAAGGACTTGGCCAAAGTCACACAAACTGTCAGAGGCTGTCATCACTAGAACTGAGCTGGGTCCAACTCTGAGATGCACAATTTTAACCACTGAGAGTGCCTCTGATTGGCAGGCTGGGCTGGTTGTAGCCTCAGACCCACTTCAGTATTCATTCGTAGTTCCCAGAGGTGCTTACTTTTTAATGACGAGCTCTTGAAACCAGAAAACCCATCATAACTCAAATGGTGAAACTTTGGCTTCTTAATAGAATTTTAGGATGACACTTTCTCTTAGATCTGCTTGAGCCAAGCTGCCTAATATGTTAGCAACTAGCCACGTGTGGCTCTTGAAAATTTGAAATGTGGTTAGTCTGAGTGGAGATGAGGCATGAGTGGAAAAGACAAGCTCCATATAGAAGACTTAGTATGAAGAAATAATGTAAAATATCTCATCCAAAATTTTGCCAAGCTTATAGGACAAATGATAATACCTTGCACATACTGGGGTAAGTAAAATCTCTTACTAACATTAAGTTTATCTGTCTATTTTTTCCCTGTATTCCTTGGATACTGGGAGAAATTTATATTCTAAACATGGCTCATATTTGTAGCTTGGTTTATATTTTTATTAGGCAATCATATTATTTGTGACAATAGTCTTACATTGTCTATTTCTTTCATTTGAAACACATTTATTAATGGTGACTACTGTTTACTGAAGATTCATTGTACTCCAGTAATCTACATAATTAATACATAGTTGCTAAATATATCATCATCCCATTTTACAGATGAAAAAGAGAATGAGGTTGATTAAATTCAAGGCCCACCTTGAAGAGCACAGTGTATGTTTACGAGTATCGACTCTGGATCAGTCAGCTTGGCTCCAAATCTCACTTTTGCTCTCAGAGTATTTGGTGACCTTGGCCTTATACTTTACCTCTCCATGCCTTAGTTTCCTATCATGTGCTTAGAGATTAAAAACAAGCCCTACCCCAGACTAGTTAAGAGAATTAAGTAGCTTTCTACAGGTAAAATGCTTTTAAACAGTGCTTAACATATAAAAAGAAATGACTACTAGCTGCGTATTTTCCTCCTGAGATGAGAGTTGGGATCTAATTCTGCTTCCCCCAGCAGCATGCATAAGAAACAGATCTTGGGCTGGGGAGATGGCTCAGTGAACAAAGCACTTATTATGCAAGCCTGAGCACCTGAGTCTGTGGCCCTCGACCCTGTGTAAACACCAGAAGACATTCATGGCTAATTTAATCCCAGCGTACCATCAACAACATGGGAGACAGGAGAAGTTCCCAGGATCTTGTGCACCAACACAGCAGTAAACAACGTGAATGAGAGATACTGTTTTTAGTGAAGTGGAAGGAGAGGACGGACCTAGAAAGTTGTTCTTCAGGTGTGCACTGTGGCACTCCAGCACCTGCACTTACACGCATGAACTCACTCACACACATCATACACGGAAAAAGAAAATCAATGCATAAATAAAAAGAAACAAATCTCACCCTCAGCAGGCTTGCACTCTATTGAGAAGATACAAAATTAGTTAAAATACAATAATGGAGGGATAAGATGGACATGATGACCCTAAAATGAGGACATGAGTGATGTGGAGACAGAATTGTAGAAGATCACTTTGTGGCAGAGCAGACAGCAGGGGCACTTTTGGAGGAGAGCTATCTGGGCAGGACCTTAAGGCAATGTTGGGCAAAGATGCAGCTTAGGAGCAAGAGTGTGAACGTGAGATGGTGAAGGCAGATTTGGGGAGGAGTGAGGAACCCTGGAGTGTGTGACAAGCCCTGAGAGAGTGGACAGTCAGGGTGGGCCTGGCTCACAGGAGGCCAGGATTGGTAGATTGTGGAGTTTGTCACAGGCCACTCCTCAGGGTTGCTTTCTACAAGCGGACAGATAAGTTTGTTCCTGGCATAAATGTCCTCTGCCTGTGGTCTAGGTAGTGGTTGCATCCTGAATCCATCCACCTTCCTCTCTACCAAGCTGTGCCTCCTTCACATGTAGGAAGGACATTATTTTTCTAATTTACACAAAGGCTTCCTGAGCCCTGTGACAAGGGTCAGTTTTCCTTCACCAGGCTCAGCACCCACTGACATCTCATGGTGTCCCCTTCACACTCTTGGAGTGGCAGCTTTAACCCTGGATGTTGCTAAAAGGCTTTGCTCTTAAAAAAAAAAAAAAAAAGGAACAAACACGCCCGTGCAGCAGAGCTTCCTCAGGGACAGCAGTCTCCCTGCCCACCATGAGTGACAGCTCCATCCGCAGCTTCTTGGGATCATTTCCAGGCTGGCACGGCTGATGAGTCCTGGACGTCTCCGTGTCACAGCAGGAGGAGAGCAGGGTCACCTCCCAAAGGCCCCAGCTTGTGCTTATTCTCCATGCCAGTGTTTGTGGTGACCTCAACCCCAGCCCTGCCCCACGGGGCCAAACAGAAACATGGCGCCTCTGTCATCATCTCCTGGGGAGCTTGGCTCTCTCAAATTGAGTTACTCACTGTTCCTAACTTTGCCGTCAACATTTCCTTCTGCAGCCTATTAAAACCCTATCCCTGACTAATGTAGCTGAACACACGGCTCCCACCCTGTTCTTCTGCCAGCATCATCTGTACAAAAAAAAAAAAAAATCAGCTTTGTCAGGCAGGCTTCTCTGTCTCTGGCTCCCTCTCCTCTCTTTCCCAGCATCTACCCAGTAATCGTCCTCCCCAAATATTCCAAAAAGCTCCCCATGCCCTTGAGCTGTCCTTAGCCTGGGTTCCAGGACTGTAGCTGGCCACTTGTCTCTGGGCCTGGCAGGTGGCAAGGTCCTCCCCTCAGCCAGCTGCCACCTCCTCCACCAGCCCATATGGACAAGCAATATGTTTTCTATAGAAGCCCTTGTAGGTCCCATCCAGCACGGCTCGCCTGGTTTCCAGCCCTGCCTGACAGTGTGTATGTGGGAACAAATCAGACAGTCTGGTGACATGTTCAACACGTGTGGTTTGGCACTGGTCCAGGCTGATTATATTTGGTTCTGTGTTAAGTATGCTTTCCATTGAGTTACTCACTGCATGCAGCCTTGACTTCATGTCTGGACATGCATAATATAGTGTGTGCCACACACACACACACACACACACACACACACACACACACACACACACACACACTATCATAAGCCACACAGAAGCTCTAGATTTCAGTGCAGTCAGGCAGTAGTCTTGCTTGTAGATTTGTCTCCTAGCTATTGCCTATTTTATTTTCATGGGGTTCTGTGATAGTGAATTCTGGGGGTGTTGGTCATAGACAGTAGTAGATAAGGTAAGAAGCATGCCAAGCTGGATGAGGAAGAGGCATTTTACAAATGGAGAGTACTGTGCATGAAAATATTGCTTCCTTCCTAAGAGGGGCATTTTTCCTTCTTTCTTTTTTAAAAAGAATGTGCCTTATCTAAAGATAGAGGCTGATAATGTCCACAGCAAGAAATAGGAACATGCAAATTTGTCAATTAGAATCTTGTTTGTGCTTCTGTGGCCTGGGTCAATCATTTCACTAATGAGTTAATTCATTCATTTATTGATTTATTAGCTTATTTATTCATTCCACATTAATTTATTTTTAATACCATTTTTATGATTATAATAACAATGCATGTACTTTGCAAAAATAGGAAGACCCCATTAAAGCACAAAGCAGGAAATGAGAACCTCCTTCTTTTCTCTCTACCCAAAGCTAATGACTGTCTAGTATTGCAATGCACCATCTTTGATCATGACTCCCATACCAGGCTGAAACCCTCAGGATATCTTGTTTCCTGTCCCTGAGCCAGAGTCCATACTTGGTCACCTCCCCTTAAAAGCAAAGCGACCTTCACAAAGCAGAAGAGAAATATGAAGATTTTGCTGAAGTTTTCAGGGCAAGGCCAAATAGCAGGCTATAATACACAGCAAAACCGAGCAAAATGTCTCCATTAGACATCTGGGTTCATTGCCATGGTTCTAATTCCTATCAGCTGCCAACTGCTTCAACTCCTTGCCTACATCATTAGTCCTGCTACTCAGAGCCTGGGCTGTCCCCAGCTCTAGCCTTTCGTCTCTCCACAGCCTCACATGCATCTCTCCATTCAGTAAACAAGCTTCTTTATAAGCTTAAAGAGATTTGTAAGAAGTATACATGTAACTGATCATTTTCTCGCTCTCGGATTTGTGTGTGTGTGTGTGTGTGTGTGTGTGTGTGTGTGTGTGTGTGTATGTATAATATGCATTTTATTAATATGAGATTTACTGTGCCTGAAACATTTTATACTTTTTTACTTTTTTCTTCCACATATGTTGTCTTATAATTAAGTGTTCTTTGGAAATATGTTTCTTCACAATTATTTCATTTTTATTCATTATTTGTTTTTATTTCATTATGTGATATACCGTAACCTATTTGACTAGTACTTTATTGTTACAATTTGGATTGGTGTTTCTGTTATACATAGGATGGTGATAAACATCCTATATATCTCCAGTTTTTTGTGAGCACTTCCAATAATTTATTGTGATACACTTCTAAGCCTGGAATTTCAAGCTCAAAACTGAATAAGCATTTTGAAATTTGATGTAAATTGCCCTCCAGTATCATTTATTGATGTTCAAGATATAGACCCAGGCAAGGACTCCAATAGCACAGGAAATAATTTCAAAAATAGACAAGTAAGTTTACACCAAATTAAAATGTTTCTGCACAGAAAAGGAAACAATCACCAGAAAAGAGACAGCCTAGAGCATGGGGGAAAAAAATCTTTGCCAAGTACACATGATATAGGGGATTCATGTTTAGACTATATAAGAAATGCAGAGATTAAATACCAAAACAATCCAACAAAGCAAATCATGCAATCGATAAATGGGCTAAAGAGCTGAATAGACAGACCTTAAAAGAAGAAATGCAAATGGCCAGTTTATACTTCCCAAGTGTTCAACATCCTTAGTCATTAGAGAAATGCAAATTAAAATGTCTTGGCGATTCTTTCTCACCCTAGTCAGAATAGCTCCACCATGAAAACAAATGACAACAAATGTTGGCAAGGATGTGGGGCAAGAGGAAGAGGAGCACTTACACACAGCTGGTATGAGTGTAGAATAGTGCAGCCACTATGGAAATCAGTGGGAAGGCTCCTCAAAAGACTGAAAATAAAAATACCATATGACTCAGCCATAGCATTCCTGGGTATGTACTCAAATGATGCTAATTAAACACACCACAGAGATACTTGCACATCCACATTTATTTCTGCAAGAGCACAATAGCCAAAAAATGGAACCAACATAGATGTCCATCAGTGCATGAATGGATAAAGAAATATGGTCCATACACATGATGGAATTTTATTCAGTTCCAAAGAAAACTGAAATCATGGCATTTGTAGGAAAGTGGATGGAACTGGAGACCATTATGCTAAATAAAATGTGCTTAGACTCAGAAAGACAAAATTAAATGTTGTCTCTCATTCACAGAATCTAGATTTAAAATTATATGTATGAGTGTATATGTTTCAAAGAGCACTTATTGAGCACTTACTGAGTACCACTCATTATACTAGCTGCTGGGCATTCAAAAACATAAGGCATGTTCTCTGTTATTGTGTAACTTACAGTTGAGTATTTGGTTTAACTAAATGGTAGGCTTCTGCTCCTCCCCCTGAAATGTCGATTTAAATTTGTACTTAATGATATGGTTGATAAAATGCTGGCTCTGCCTCTAAATACATTTTCCAACTCATCTATAACACACACACATATAAGACCTTTCTAATTCTTAAAGCCAACCTTGAACTTTTCCTTATATTTTGCAGCTTACAAAACATGCATGCATATAAATGCTTCTATTTTTACCTCAAACTTGTATATTTTAAAGAAAAGGATTGCTACTTCTTATTTATGGGTTGATATGTATACTAATTTGGTCTCAAAGAGAAAATGACTATTTTGTTCATATGTATGTTGGATACCGAAATCTTGTAGGAAATTCCAAACACTGGCTCGGCAGACTTGTCCACCAGCCATGTATGAAAGCTGGATCCTTGTTCGGTTGTTTTCTGTTGTCTCTTTGCAACACTAACATCAGCTACTGTGTTGCCTCTAGGCACATCTATTTAGATCATACGTTAACATATCTTCCATCCTTTTAAAAAATATTTTATTTTTATTTATTTCTGAGAGAGAGAGAGAGAGAGAGAGAGAGAGAGAGAGAGAGAGAATGGGCACAGCAGGGTCTCTAGCAACTGCAAATGAACTCCAGACACATGCTCCATCATGTACATCTGGCTTACGTGGGTACTGGGTAATCTCTCCAGCCCTGAATCTTCCATTCTTATTTGGATTATCTATTAGTGTTTCTTAGCATTCTACAGCAATGCACTAATGTAAGAAATCAACTTAGATTATAAATTATATGCTGTGTTAGATTACACTTTTTTAAAAAAAGATGATCAAACTCCAGGGCCATGTGCATACTAAGGCATTACTTTTTAACTGAGCTACAGCCCTAAACTTTAGTTTTCTTTTCTTTTCTTTCTTTATTCTTTTTTTTTTTTTTTTTTTTTTTTTTGAGACAGGGTCTCATGTAGCCCAGACTGGCCTCCAAATGGTTTTGTACCTGAGGATATCCTTGAACTTCTGCTCCTTCTGCCTTCACTTTCTGAGCGATGGGATGATAGGCATGCACCCTCACACCTAGTTTTAGTGGTGATGGGCTCAGACCTAGGACTTCACGCAGGGTAGGCAAGAGTACTTTCAACCTGGGCTATCTACTTCAAGCCCTTTGGTTGCATTTTTATTGCTATTTACAGAAACATTTACATCTCTGATTCAATGATTCCAGTCTTGGCCGTGTGTAATAGACTTTGGCAATGAAATGCTAATGCCATTAAATACTTTAAGAGCTAGCCTTTGGTTGTAAAATCTCATCTTCTCCCTTTGCCTCTCGACCAACACATTCCTGACAGAAATTACTGCTTGCGAGTGGGTCAAGGGAAGAAAGATGAAGGCCACGCCCATGTGATGCAAGTGAGAGATCAACTCATGGCATGGAAGCCTTTAAAGTTTTCAGATATTCATCTATTATTACTACTACAGTATAGTACAGCCTAAGATGGCTGTCTTCTGTGCTGATACAGTGATACATGTAATCCTTATTCTGTCCTTAATCCAGTTCATTAATTTACATCTGTAATGTGTGACTTCCCATTCATAAGATCGGCACATTTCACTGCAGTGCTATTTTTGGACAATCTTTCTGGAGGGTCAAGTAGGATAAATGCATTTTTATATATTAACTTTTTTTCTTTTAAAATACCGAGACTGCATTTCATGTTGATACTCAAAATTTCCAGCTCTTATCTCCAGTATCAAGTGATTGCCTGAGTTGACTTCAAGCTAAAATGCAGGGATAAATTTCTATCTCAATTCAATCAGCCAAAAAAAAAACACAAAAAACAGACCAACTTACCCAATCCATGTCTCTGCCTGCCTGCCTGCCTATCCCACCCATCAGCAGTGCTCAGTGATACCTCCTGCACCTGCCTCCTCCACCCTGGCACAGCTAGTGTATTATTTACTTCTACCCTAGCATGGCTAGTATAGTTACCTCCGTATTTCCACACGACTTTGACCATATCTCTCACAGAAGAAATAACTAATGTATTTGTTTATAGTTTATTGGTTTGGTCATCTCTTGAGAGCAAGGACTATATTTTTCCCAATATGTCATGGATATTATAGATACATTTATTTTTCCAACCATTAATTCACTCATTTGATGAGTATACACTGAGTAATTACTAAGTACCAAATAATGTTCTCAGTCTGGGGAATCCAGTGGTGCACAAAACCAAGTCCCTGCCCTCATGGAGAAGACTGACAAAAAAAAAAAGTAAGAAAAATAAACCCCAGGGGCTGGGAAATGGCTTAGTGGTTAATGCCTTTGCCTGCGAAGCCTAAGGACCCTGATTCGATTTCCCAGAACCCACATAAGCCAGATGCACAAGGGGCACATGTGTCTGGAGTTCGTTTGCAGTGGCTGGAGGCCCTGGCCTGCCTATTCTCTCTTTATTTCTATCTGCCTCTCAATCAATCAATCAATAAAATATTAAAATGAATAAAATATTAAAATATTAAATATTTAATAATATATTTTAAAAAAGAAACCCCCAAAAGAGGTTCAATGCTATGAAGGAGAGGTCCAGGTTGAAATGCTAAAAGATAATGGTGGAGTAGTGGGTGGAAATATATTGGAGTGTCAGGAAAGGCGTCTACAAGGAAGTAAGATTTAAGTTGAGGCTTGTTGTAAAGTTCAAGGAGTCAACCTTAGAAAGAGTATCGCAGCAGTAAGGGAAGCAAAAGGTCCCAAAGGCAAAAATGAGCTTGACCTTTTCCTCACTTGAGGAGCTGAAAGCCACATACTTAGTATAGATAGACCCTGGGGAGGAGCAGGACAACACTGAGGGACTTTGGAGCAGCTACAACCACTGCTAGGATGTGGGCAGGAACGGGGACAGCTTTGTAGAATAACCTGATCCTAGTTATCTTTTTGAAAGATTTGGGTGGATGGCGAGATGGTTCAGTGGGTACAGTGCCATGGAAGCATGAGAACCTGTTTTGATATACAGCACCCATGTGAAAAAAAAAAAAAAAAAAAAAAAAAAAAGCTGGGCACAGTGGTTTGAACCTAGAATCCCAGTGCTTGGGAGGCAGTGGTAGGAAGATTCCCAGAGCTTGCTGGCTAGCTAGTTTAACAAAATTAGGGAGTGCTAAGTGCAGTAAGAGATCCTGTCTCAAAAAACAAACAAACAAACAAACACCACATGGAGAAAGAATGAGGAAGACATCCTACTCTACCTCTGGCCTCCACATGCTTATGCACACCTGAACACACACACACACACACACACACACACACACACACACTCATGCATACATTCATACCACACACATATGCAAAATAAAAATTTCTTGTAGAGGGTATAGACAAGTTTGGAGGGGAGAAAGCTGCCATAGTAACGTGCAGAAGATATGGTGATCTTAGCCTATGTGGACAGGGAGGCCATGCTGGGGGAGGAAAGGACAGGTTTGGATGTATTTCAAGACCAGCCATCCTGACAGTGGCTACCAGGCTGAACTGGGGGAGGGGAGAATCACGGTGCCGTGCATGGTTTTGTCTTATGTAAATTTGCCGTTGGAGGAACTGTTTACTCATGGGCATTCTATTGGGAAAGAAGCAGACTTAACAGTGGGAGGAGGTAAGAATTCTACCTTGGATATATAAAGGGTGAGGGGGAGGAGCTGTTGAGTGGGCAGCAGGAGACACAAGTCTATAGTGGAAAAGAGAGCTTTGGGCTAAAACTTAAAACTTGGAGTTATCAGGATATAGATGTTACGTAAAGCCATGGGAGTGGGTCAGATGCCTTGGGGAGAAGGGCCCTGTCAGTGATTACTGAATGAGTGGACCAATGCAGGGGAGGCTGCAGAGATCCCAGCAATTGTAGAGCAATTCTAGAGTCAGGCAGCATAAATGCAGGGGAAGAAGGACGCAATTCATGCCTGTGACTTGGAAGTACCTGCTCTTCTTTCAACCAGAGTGCCAGAAGCTATTCCCCAATGGGAACCTGAGCTGTGGGAGGGTTGTAGCTAAGGAGGAACGTGTAGGTCTCGTCTGCCCGTGGGAGGCTGAACTTTCGGAATAGATAAGATGGCTGGAGAGCCCACATAGAGTGGGAGGAAGAGGAACATCTAAGAAGGGACTGGGAAGGGATGGAGAAGATGCTTAGAAAGCAGGGGGATGAGACCCTTGAGTAGACCAAGGAAGGGTGAGCTGCTTTTGAAGTTCACTGTCAACAGTCAGTGGAGATGAGGTCGTTGGCTCTGGGCCAGTCACAGCTGAATTTGCAGAAAGCAACTTTAGCCAGTGTGGGGAGAGGGGGTGTGTGGCTTCTGGAAAAGGTGAAGTCTCCTAGGAGGCCTGGCCAGCAGAGGATGGCTGCTTCTTCAGAAGACTTCATTGCTCATGGGGAAAGAGGATAACTTGAGAGGAAGGGAGGTGGGGTAGGGGGAGGGGTGGAGGCATTTCTCAGAATGAAAGAGAAAATGGACCACTAACACCTATTGGCCTTGAATATAGAAAGCAGGAACCTAATTGTTGCAGTCCCGCCTGGGGGAGGACTGTGTTTAGGAAAATACTGTAGCAGGGAGTTTTGGATATGAAGGAGGAGACTCCAGCCTGGTAGGAAGACACACAAAGATAGAGAAATAACCAATCTGCTCTGGACAAGAGATGAAGGGGAATTGGAGGCTGGGGGAGAAAAGACGGAGGCTGGTGGAAAGGGAAAGGAGGGAGTGATGAAGGAAACTGGATGAACAGAGAGGATGGGAGGGAATCCTGGCCTTTAGCAGTGGGAGGAGTTGTCATCATCAGTTGAGGTGGGGAACATGAGGGATTCCGGGTTGGGGTCTAGTGTTAGTGTGGAGGGAAGGAGGGTGATTATCAAGGTGAACTTACTCAGAGGCAACCCTACAAAGCATTAAGGCCTCAGCCAAGGTGCCTGGGGCACACGGCTTCCTTCTACAGGTCAGGATGGCAGGTGCTGGCCAGTTCCATTTGATTCTCAGCTGGATCGCACCAACATCAGTGTTTGTGCATACTCTGCGTGACGTGGTATGTGAGAGTCTTTAAGAGTTGTCGTCTCATTCACTGTTCAGAAAGACACTACTAGGTAAATATTAGGATCTTTGCTCCTATTTTCAGATGAGAAGAGATAAGTTAACCTGTCCAGGGTCACACAGCTTGTATGAGGGAAGGAGTGATTCAAACACAGACCCAACATGTACACAGCACTCAGGGAAGTGGGTGGTGGCAGAAAGAGGGGAAACATTAATAGATAGGGCCAAAGTGGCAGGAGAGAGAATAGGTAAGGAAGGGAAGAAGGAAGGAGGGGGTTTGCACGAGTGGGAGGATGCATTTGATGAAGGAAATGTATTTCCCTATCTCTTTTTCCCCTGCCTTCCTTCCATCTGCTTGAGAGATTCTGAGGCTGGCATCATGCTGCTGGGCAAAATAAATAAATAAATAAATTTTAAAAATGAGAGCAATTAGTGGGCACGCCTGCCTCTGTTTAATTCTGGACGCCTGGCCCCTTTATAGAATGGTTACTTTCAACTTGGCTGAGCTGATATGAGTGATGTTAATTTTATAATTGAGCCTACCACTCTGGGTGCTTGATAAGCACTAGGTGCCAAACGATGTTGTTCCAACTCAAATTGCCTTTTCCTTCAAACTATCAGTGCCTGTGTGGAGGCCCCAAGGCCTTCACGTGCTTTAAACAGGCTTAAACTGTATACTCAGTATTTCACAGCAGGAGCTGTCTCCCCTAGCACTATGTATTCGCCCAGGGTCGCTCTGGGTTATACTCTGCTTTATTTATGCTAAATGATGATCCTCCCATGGCCAGATGTAAAAACAGGGCCACGATTACAAGCTTATGATCCCTTGGTCTTCCCTGCAGTTTTCAGGCTCTTGCAGGACCTCAGTGTGGTGTCTGTGCTGTTTATTAAGTCCTCAGGAAACGGTGACTTGGAATGCTGGACAGAACCCGAGGCTGTCATTTGAAAATCTGGCTTGTTGTCTAGATTTGCCAGGCAAGAGCATTTGCCTTCTCTGGACCTCAGCATCCCCTCTGTAGAGGGAGGGGTTTGTACTGGGTTGAGGAAGGTAGGTGAGCTCCTTCTGAGCACTGGGCAGATGTTATTAACTGACCTCCTGTCTGGAACATTCTCAGAATGGCATTCTGGGCCACCACTGTCACAGGATGGATTTAATATCATGGATGGTTCTGCTTTGCCTACTCAGAGAAAAAGAAAAAAACAATGACCCAATGGATGGGTGTGAGCCATTTCTGCTTCAAGGAAGGGCTGTTTCAAATTTATTCTAACACAGAGGAATTTGTCCCAAACCAAATTTCATCTGGAATTCTGTCACCTGCTTGAATATTCTATTTATTTGTGTGTGGGGGTATGGGCACACTGACATGGTATGTGTGGTGTATGTGGAGCTCAGAGGTCAACACGGAAGTGTCTATGCCCCGCTTTCTTTGAGGCAGGGTTTTTGCCACTGCATACAAACTATCAGACTGCAAAGGAATGTCAGAATTGCAGGCCTGGGAGCTTCTGATTCTCCCAGCTCTGCCTCTCATTGTCATCGGTGCATTGGGATTACAGATGCATGAGCCACTTTGCATCCAGCTTTGCATGGGTACTGGGAAATTGAACCTGGGCAGACAGGCTTTACGAGCAAGCACTGTTAACTGCTGAACTGTCTCTCCAGCCCTTTATCATTATCTTTAAGGGCATTTGATAACCTTTTCTGTTGGAAAAAAATCATTGGGTTTAATCTTAAACTTCTTTGATAAATGTTAGCCTGTATCACCATTTTCTTTTTTTACTAGGACAGAATAATGCTGGATTTTATAATTACACATAGGAAATAACTTTGGAGGTCAACAAGTGACTGCTGTTGACAATGACAGATGTTTATGGAGAGCTGATGCCCCTTGCTGTAGTGGTCCTCATGTGCATTACTTCCTCGAATATGCACAAATATGCATAGCAGATATAGTGAATGGAATGACCAGTGGCCTGGATGTTGATGTATTTAATTGACGCACACCCTACACTGCTGGCAAACCCCACAGTGGAATGGCTCTCTGCCCATGCCCAACTGTTTTGCAATCCCCTAACTAAGGGGACATCTTAGCTCTGCACCATAGCAGCTGGCTATTTTGTGGGGACAGCTCCTTTCATCCTTTTAGTCCTCTCAAACTAAGTTCTAATCTTCTTCCTTCACATATAAGAAGATCTTTTCAGCATTGCTTCTTAAAAAAAAAAATAGAGCATTGGACTGGAGAGATGGCACAGTGGTTAAAGTGCTTGCTGCGAAGCCTAAGGACAACAGGTTCGATTCTCCAGTAGCCACATAAGCCAGATGCACAAGGAGGCACATGTGTCTGGAGCTTGTTTGCAGCAGCTGGTGGCCTTGGCATGCTTGTTCTCTCTGTCTCTTCCCCCCACCCTCAAATAAATAAGTAAAATATAGGAAAATGTGGGCTGGAGAGATGGCTTAGCAGTTATGGCACTTGCCTGTGAAGCCTAAAGACCTGGGTTTGATCCCCCAGGACCCACGTAAGCCAGATGCACAATGTGGCACATGAATCTGGACTTCGTTTGCAGTGGCTGGAAGCCCTAGTGAACCCAATCTCTCTCTCTCTCTCCTATCTGTCTCTGCTCACAAATAAAATATAAAATATAGAAAAATGTTAAAAAAAAAAACAAAACAGAGCATTGATGTTGCCAAGAGATGTCTCCCACATATCCTTCCCCTTGGAGTCAGGGACATTGTTGTTCTTGCTCTAAGAGGAATGATAGATATTATGAATAAGACATATGTAAAATTCCTTTTTTAAATAAGGGCACGTCTAGAAGCTGTAGACTGTTACTAGAAAATTTTCAGTACCTGGGATGGGATACCTTCCAGTGAGTTGTTGGCCATGGAGGTCCCAGTAACCTCCAAAACATTAAAGGCTTTTGCCAAAGCCCTTGGTTTCCCTAGAGAAACAGATAGTAAGACCCTATTGCTGAAGACATCTCATGCCTGAGAAGCATGGTCACTGAGAAAGCAAGCTGGTGTGGAGCAGAAAACCTTCTTCCTGTAGACCAGCCGACTGAAAGCTGGAAAAAGCTGCATTGCACGCAGCGTATGGGAGACAGAAGCCATCAACAGTGAAAACAGTGGACGCTGAATATTCAAGCTTGGCCAGACAGGCCCAATGACTGAATGGATGCAATAGTGGCATGTCTACTCTTGGGGTAACCAACTGCTCCATAATTGGACTGAAGGCCCTCTCTACGGGAGGGAATACATACCTGGTACTGAAAAACCTAAGTAAAAGTCTATGGTAGGTGAGGTCATGAGCCTTAGAAATATAAGCCTGCTCTTATCTGACTAAATGTATATATTATTCCCACCAAGCTGCCCTGAAAGCACTACACTTAATGTTCATATTCACATATTAACACTACTCTCACTTCTGGTTAGAGAAGCTTCTCTTTTCAGATGGTGATGACCACTGGGATCACCCAAAAGGCAACATAGTGCTGAGAAGAAGGGATGGAGGAGTGCCCAGCACTGAAACACCTCTGTCACACCCTCCAAGGCTCAGGGACCATTGCGGAAGAGGGGGCGGATAGAATGGAAGAGCCAAAGGAAGGGTATGACCTCTTACAATGCAACTGCCCAGACAGAAACTGGCCTCGATATCCATGACCTTGCAGTGCCTAGCAATACCTTCACAAAACCCTCATAATAGAAGAAAAAGATGATGACATCAAATTAAAAGAGAGACTAATGGAGAGAGGGAGGGGATATGATGGAGACTTGAGTTCTAAAGTGGAATGGGGGGAGGGAAGGGAAATATCAGGTGGGGTTTTGTTTTTTGTATGTAAGTATAAAAGTCAATAAAAAACAATAATTTTTTAAAAAAAAAGAGGAATGATCCTCTTCCTGTTCAAAGTTCATTCCCCACCTCAGTCTTGGTCCCATTATCCCGAGATTTCTCCTCCATCACCCACTTCCTTCTACTTGTTCTGTTCCTTATCCTTCTTTAACACTACATAGCTCTTCCTTGACCCTGTGGCATTTGTAGTTTTTCATTCCTATCTAAGCAAATTGCTTTGACCTTCCTGATTCTACCAGCTGTTTCATACTCACTCCATTCATTGGGATCTGGCATAGGGCCACTCCCTCATGCCTCATAACCTCACTGAATCACTCTGTCGAGTTGGGAGGGGCCACCGATGACTAAGATGGGATACATGGCAGTTCTTTTTCTGGACTATATTGTACCTCAAGTGCAATGAGTCTCTCCTTCAGATTCTGCTCCCTCATCTTGTGTGGCTGCATTCCCTCTTCCGTTCTCTTTCTCTCTCAAGGATATTTTTTTCTTCGACATTTTCCTTCTGCCTGTACTTTGAAGCTATTCTCTGGGTTTTCTATACTTCCCATATACCTGCTTCCTGCCCCACCCCAGGCAGGTTCATCACTTCTTGTGATTCAATTACAAACCTCATGTGAATAGTGCTCAATCTCTGACTTTGCAGCCCAGCTCTGGCTCTTCTCCAAAGCCTTCTATCCATCTTTGTTTTTTTTTTCCCTTTGTTTGGTTTGGTTTCTGTTATTTGTTGTTTTTTATTTGAGACAGGGTCTCACTGTAGCACAGACTGACCTAGAATTTGCAGCAGTCCTCCTGCCTCCACATTTTGCTAATATATTTTATTTATTTATTTATTTATTTATTTATTCATTCATTTATGAGAGAGAGAAAGATGGGGAGAGAGAGAGAGTGGGCACACCAGGGCCTCTAGCCACTGAAAATGAATGCTAGATGCATGTGCCACCTTGTGCATTTGACTTACATGACTACTAGGAAATCGAACCTGGGTCCTTAGGCTTTGCAGGCAAATACCTTAACTGCTAAGCTATCTCTCCAGCCCCTGTCTCAGCCTTTTGAGTGTTGAAAGTATTTTAATTGCAGGTATGAGCCACCAAGCCCAGTTTCAAAGTCAAGAAGCCCAAAGTCAGAGGAGACATTTCTCATCACTGTCTCTCTTCACCTTCTGACCCCTAGCAGCCCACCCTGCCTCTATTATTGCCTAGATGGTAAATAGCCATGTCCAGATACCCTGTGCACAAATTGAGCAACTTCCCAGGTTTCTTGCTACCCATCCATCCCATTCAAACATTCACTGCTGCTGCTCAGGTGTTCCTCTCAGACATTTCCCCACTGGGACCTTCTCACTCTCATTTCCAGCTCAGGTGCTCATATTCCCTCACTTAGAACTTCCCTACTCAGTCAGAGTTTCCATTCTCTAGTCTCTTCCCACTCCGCAGCCAGACTGGCCTTTTGAAAAACACACACCTCTACCCATGTCCTGCTTAAAATTCTTCAACGTCTATCATTTTTCACAGGATAAGGGACACAAATAGCCTGAGTGTGGCTGGCAGGACAGTGCAGAGGTGGCGACTGTCTGTCTTCTTGGAATTCAATTCTACCTTCATTAGGTGTGATTTGGGAGTATCCCTTAATCTCAGTCTTACATTTTGTATATAATGGGTGGAGATTGATACTTGCTGTTGGAATGAAATGCACTAACCGAACACTCTGTGTAGTAGTGTTATTACTACTGTTCCGACTGCTGTGGTCTTCATGCATTTTCATACTTTCTCCTCTAGGCTATCAAGTACCACCACCACCCCCTAAGCTTCCCCTCCCCCGCCTTTCTCCTCCATCTCCCTCACATTACCAATAAACTCAGACTGCCTCACCAAACTGCGGGACCCTCCTTCGCATGCTAAACCTGACTTCCAAGCCCTTTCTATGCATGCTCATAACTCCCTGTGTTGAACTGTATTGGAGCATTATCATTCAGGAATCAACTTGTCACTTTATGTCACTTACTGAACTGTGAATAACCAGACCAAAAAAAGACTAGCACAGTTCACAGTGTAAGGATATTTCCAGTAACTGTCATTAAATAAGTGGAATAATGAATGGTTTCCAATGCATCTATATTTCCTCAATATGGAAACTGTTTGTTCTCTGCATTCACGCGCCCTTGGTAGAAAAATACCATCTCTTTCACTGTCCCCCAGCCTCAGCTCTAGATGACCAATGCCAATGGCATTTCTTTTGTCACAGCTGCAGGACTGAAGAGTAGCAGTAGAGGTACTCTTCTGTGTCTAAAACCCTAAGGTTCTCCAGAGCGTGGGCAAACCTAAAAGGTTTCCCATGAAAGAGGGGTCCTGCTTACCCTAAGTACCGTAGATGCAATGGGTTAATAATTATTCCAAAGAAGAACTGGCTCAGAAGAAAAAATAGAAATGGTCTTTTGTAAGGTTTTCTAATTTGCTAAGAATCATTCAAAAAATATTAACCTACCCCTGCCGCTTGAGCCAATCGGCTTCTCTCTTCATTAAATGCACAAGGCCAGCATTCAAATAAGAACGGGCTTTTGGTTTTACAAGAAAAGGGTGGATTCTGGGGTTGAGAGGAGCTAATCGTTTTCGATTAGTTAGTTTCAGACTTCAGTGGGTTTTGTTTGGCCAAGATTATCTGAATCTTTATTAAGTGAACTGGAATTGGCAGCAACAACTTCAAGAGCAATGGCATTGTGGGGAATGCGTTTACACAGCAGCAGCCTGGGGCACAGAGTGGGAGCGCATGCTCACCCATGCCTGTGGGTCTGTCAGGCCGCCGGGTGGAGAGAATGGCGTGTGGTGTGCGCATGTGCGGGATTGAGAGTGGATGCTTTTGAGAGGTGTAAGCTTTCCCAGAAGACTGTGGGCAGCTTCTCAGCCCCTCCGCTCTTCTCTTCCAGCCTGGGCCCTGCGAGGCTTGCCTGCCTGGAGGTAATTTTATTTAATCTTGGCAATCTTCCGGGATAGACTTAAGTAAACAAGGATCAAGCCACTCACAACCTTAATTAGGCTACATATAAATAATGGATTGCCGGATTAGCTGAGAACATACAAGAGGGATGTGAGAGCGATAAAACCAGCTTTCCTGAAGTGCTCCCTTCTTTCAAGAGACTCCAGTTTCCCCAGACAGGTGTCTGTGTCCTGTGCCAAGGAGACATTCCGGCAATACATCACTCATTTATTTATTCATTTGTTTATCCATGTGTCCCACAAATCCACACTAAACCCTTTTGGGAAAAAGAGGATAGGATGCTATGATGTTGTGGAAGGTAAAGCTGAAGACAGCAAGATGGACTTTTGTAACTACAAGTGAAAATTGGCAAAGGTTCTCCTAAGAGGATTGTGGTAGATTTTCTTTCCCAGGTCCGGTCACAACAAAAATCTTCCCATGTTCTTCTTATTGTGTGAGGCTGGCCCTCTTCCACCCAGTGTCAGAGTGTCTTGAACCTGAGCAGACCTCTGTGAACACCTCAACCGAGATCACACCCTTAAAGTGTTGCTATGTGACTTCTTTTTTATATTAATTTTTATTTTATATCAATTATAACAGGTTACTCTTTTTTATCCCATTGCCCTAGCTTTCTGTATCCTGGAGACCCTCCTCAGTGGGGTTATGGTATTCAATGTTGGGTCATGAAAGCCTCCTTCAGTCTCTGTGGGAGACCATGCCTCAGAGTATGCCTACCCACTCTGTGGCTCTTACAATCTTTCTGTCCCCTCCTCTGCAATGTTCCCTGAGCCACAGCAGGCCTGTGGGCAGTCTAAATTAGTGTTGAGTTCTCTGTAGCCTCTAGATTTCTGTTTTGATAGGTTTTGATTGATCGCTGTGTTTGTCGCTCACCAGCAACCTGGGGCTGGTTGTCAGGCTAGCAGTAAGAGCAGTGTTTGTGTGGCAATGTGACTTCTGAGGCAAGGTAAACATGTCATACACACTGCTCCCTCAAGGTGCTGGATTCAAATCCAACCACTTTGCTTTGCCAAAGCTGAAACCAGCCCAGGCCATGTAGCTTCATACCAAGGCTCAGCTCAGCCAAGGTCTGGGTAGACAGCCAGAACCAACCACCAGATGGACAAATACACATATGTCTCCAAGTGATTCCTGCCTCAACTGCTAAACCATTGAGTCATTTCACCCTTTGACTCTCCCCTGCTGAGGTCTCAACATCATGGAGCAGAGACAAACCACCCCTAGTCTGCCTTTCTAGAATCCTAACTCACAGACTCTGAGCTTAAAAATATAAATATAATATGGGTGGAGAGCTAGCTCAATGGTGACAGTGGCTTACTTGGAAAGCCTTGTAGCTCAGGTTTGATTTGCCCAGCACTCAAATAGAGCTGGTATCTCCAGTGTTAAGAAACCCTAGCATGCCCATACATACACATGCACACCCACACATGCAAATAAATATATTTAAAGCCTTCAAAAATATGGGTGTCTGAAATTACTGAGTTTGAAAGCAGGGTGTGGTGGCACATGCCTTTAATCCCAGCATTTGGGAGGCAGAGGTAGGAGGATCTCCGTGAGTTCAAGGCCAGCCTGAGACTACATAGTGAATTCCAGGTCAGCCTGGGCTAGAGCAAGACCCTTTCTCAAAAAAAAAAAAAAAAAAAAGAAAAGAAAAATTGATGAGTGAGGTTGGATCTCACTTGGTACTCAGGAAAATCACCTCAGCAAGCAGCGTGGGAGAAATGTGAAGTCTCCTGGGACTGTGGCTCCTCCTCAGTGGTCCACAATTAGTATCTTGAAATTTCCCTCGTATCCATCATCTTGTCATTTCAGTTTCCCTTCTTAGCCAATGTCATGTTTTCTGTGGTCTTCATGTTCCCGCATCTACCCTCACCCTCCTCCACCCCATTCTTCCCACTGCCTCCTTTCTGGGGCTCAGATGTGAGCACTGAGCACCATGTCCTTTGTGCCATGCCTCTCCACATGGAGTAGTACATCACAGGAGACTTGGCCGTGTGCTGGCAATAAAAGAAACCACAGGCAGACATGGTGAGTCCTTGTGTTTCTCAATAGGAAGTGATTGCAAATGCTACCTTTAGAGGACAAGAGACATAGATAAATTATACCATAAAATCAAAATTGGCAAGGATTTTCCAGATAAAGCCGAGACTTCCAGGACATTCTCTTATAACTGTGATTGTCTAGACTGCCAACAGTGTGGCTTTATTCATCCGCCTCAGCACTGTTTTGCAGCAGGCCTCTGGGAGAGTTGGGGAGGAGCTGCCTTTGACTTTGTAGTAGCCATGGCTTGAAATGAAGCTCAGACTCTCAGCACAGTACTCAAGGCCCTCCACATCCATCTCTAGCCCAGGATTTGAGGCTGGCTTCCTGCTGGCAAACCTCCTACCCAGGCCCACCTGGAGAGTGGTCCACAACATCTGCCTGGAGAGAGGAGAGAAAGGTGGAGGCCAGCCCAGGGAACATCACTCTAGTTAGAGAAATCTTTCCTCTTTTCTGGGGCTCCATGAGTTTTGGGTCATTACTTTCTAGCTCTGGACAGGCTGCCTAATTCCTCCATTGCCTCCATCTGACTCATTCTTTGGTGTGCAGTTCAAATGTCTTTTTGAAGCTTCTGCCAACATCTTCATGGATGAATGGTTCCCCTTTCTTAGTTCCCAGAGCACATTATTCACATAATATTTAACTTGGGTAGCAGGATGCCCTGTGCATGGGGTTATCTCTATCACTAGACATAGAGCTGGCAAGGAAAACAATCATATCTAACTTTAATATATATACTTATTTAGGGGAGAGGGGAATGGGGAGAATGGGCATGTCAGGGTCTCCAGCCACTGCAAACTAACTCCAGACACATGTGCCACAGTGTGCCTCAGGCTTACGTGGGTTCTGGAGAAGGGAACCTGGGTTGTTAGGCTTTGCAGGCAAGTGCCTTAACTGCCAAGCCATCTCTACAGCCCATATCTAACTGTTATTATTTTTTTGCATGTGAATGTGTTTGGTGTGGTTATGCATGTGTACATGCACATGGAAGTCAGAGGCTGGCATCAGTCTTCCTCAATCCCTCTCCACTATATTTATGGTGACAAGGTCTCTCAGTTGAACCCAGAGCTTTCCTGTTTGGCTAGTCTAGCTAGCTTGCCAGTTTGCTCTGGGGAATCTCTTATCACCATCTCCCAAGCCAGTGCAAGGATTACAGATGGACCACCCCACTCACCCAACATTGACATCGGTGTTAGAGGGCCAAGCTCAGGTCTTCACACTAGCAACACATGTGCTTTACTGATTATTCATCCAGAGTCCCACAGGTGGGCCACCTGGGCAGGGTTTGGGTGAGGAGTAGATGGAGCGGATCATATCCAAGCAGGCAGGTGTCCCCTAGCTACAAAAGAGCTCTTTCCTGACGTCTGAAAATCTACCATTAGAAATTCATTCCTTCACCATTGAAGCATTTTAACCTTTCACAGTCCCCTGTTAAAACGCAGATACTCCTGAGAGGGGGAGAGTTTGAGTCCCTTTTAAAACTACCACCTCAGTAAAGATTCAGTGATAGCTGGGTTGAGAGCAGTGGCCCTTAAAGAAATGTAACAAAAGGTAAGTGCAATTCTGATGAAAAGAAAGAAAAAAAAATTTGCTATGTTCACCAAATTGTATCAGTGCATCAAAAGGCCCTCTGCCTGCATTGTGTGTATTCGTGGCCGGCTGCTATGCAACATAATGGGGGTTAATTCCAGGGCTTAGAGCACTGCCTGGCAATCGGACGTTACTACAAGGAGGGAAGCTGGGTGATGGCAGGTTTATTCTCTTCTGTAATCATGTCTTTTTCCTGGAAGATGGAGGCTTCTCTCTCATCGGACTCCACACCTAAAAGAACATGAAAAGGGGGTTAAGAGATGTCTTTTGTCTTTGAAGGAAATAAGATCTTTTTGTCAAATTTCAAAAATTGAAAAATACCATATGAAGCATCAGGTTTTGAGGGCAGAGAACAATAACCAGGGAAGGCAGCGGAGAGCTGCCTGAGAGTGAGCTGATTTTCCACTCCAGCTGCTCATGCTGTTAGTTTAAAAAAAAAAAAAAAAAGCTTTAATATTTCTATGTTTAATTATGAGGAGCCCCACACAGAACTGGAACTCTTAGAACCTTGAAGATTGACAGCTTTTCTGTTTCCCAATGCATTACCACCCTTCAGAGAGATGAGCCAGTGTCACGCAAGTTCCTGTCTCAGAAGATCACCAGCAGCTACTGCCACCTCCATCTCTGGGCATTCTGTCCCTCGTCTACCTTGGTTGGGGATCAAATTCACTGCTCTGTCCACAAAGGAATGAATCTGAGGACCCTCCTCTCCCTATACTATACTGGTCATATAGAACCCTTTCAGTGGTGGCCGTTCATCCTGGTTCAGCAGCCCGTGTGGTCATGATCGATCAGTGGGTGTCCTGCTCCTAAGATACCAGAGCTTTGAAAAGTTGAGCTGTTTACACAAGGTCACTTTATTCACAGGGAAATCACTCATGATAAATTAGAACTCAGATGCTGCTCCTCTATCTATCTATCCATGTCTATCTATCTCTTTGCTCCCTCTTCCCCTTCCTCCCTCCCTCACTCCCCTCTCCTTTGTGCACCAAGATTTCTTTTTTCCAGAACCACAGCTTCTGTGACTTCAGCTGTCAGCACACTGCACACGGCTGTGCCTTGATGGAGACTCAGCCCTCCCCTCAGAGCCGGAACCAGTACAGGCTGGTGTCCTGGGAGAGGGAGTTTCTTGTGGCCATTTCACAAAGCTGCTGGTGAACTCAGTAGGGGTTCTCAGGGAGCCCTGCTCTTTCCATGGACCAGGAAGTAGGACTTCAAATTGATGAAGGTCATTTTTTTTTTTTTTTTTTTTTTTTTTTTTACAGAGCTTTGCAGTTTAAAAACATCTTTCCCATTCTCTAAGTAAACCTTCTGTGAGTATTTCTGAGCAAGGGGCTCAAGGGAGGTATTAATTGTTTCTATTTCCATTTTAGGGATGAGAAAACTGGGACTCAGATGCAGGAATTGCTGGAATTAAAGGTTGTTGAGTCTTCTGATTTAAAATATAAGAGCATGTGCTTAGAAGCCAGAAAAAAAATCTACATTTAAATTTTGCCTGCCCATTGATCATGCAGTCTTAAAAAATTAATTTTTTTGTAAGGCTTCTTTTCTTTCTTTTCTTTTCTTTTTTTTTTTTTAGAAAAAATTACTTTGGGGCTCAGTAGTTACAAGTGTTTGCTATACAAGCCTGACAAGTGGAGTTCAGCTCTCCAGTACCTACATAAAGCTGGACATAAGGAGCGCACCTATCTAAAATCACAACACGCCTAAGGGAATGGGAGGAGGGCTTACAAGGATCCCTGTGGTCACCAGCTAGTCTGGCCTGTGAAGTGGCAAAAACAACAAGAGAGGCCCTGTCTCAAACAAGGTGGAAAATGAGGGCTGACACCGCAAAGCTGCCTCTGACCACATGTACACTGTGGCACCTACATATACATACATGCACATACAATCACACCCAAAAGCTTTAATTTTTAAAGTAGTTTGAAGTTTACAGAAAATTGTTTAAAATTTTTTGATTTTGTTTTTATTTATTTTATATATAGAGAGAATGGGCATGCCAAGTTCTCTAGCCACTGCAAATGAACTCCAGATGCATGTGCCACCATGTGCATCTGGCTTATATGGGATCTGGGGAATCAAATTTGAGTCCTTAGGTTTCACATGCAAGTGTCATAATTGCCAAGCCATCTCCCCAGCCCATAAGTTTACAGGAAAAAAATTAAGTTTACAGAAAGAACAGTGAGTCCACATGTATCTCTTTCTTCACTCACAGTTTCTCCTAACTTAATATCTTGCTTTAGTATGGTACATTTGTTATCGATGAACCCACGTGGATAAACTTTGTTTAACGAAAGTATGTATGTAATGTGAGAAGCCACTGTTTGTGCTATATGTTCTGTGGTTTGGACAAAAGTGTAATGTCACATAGCCACTAGCACAATATTATACAAAACTGTTTCGCTGCCTCAAAATTCTGGGGTCCACCTGTGAAACCCTCTTTCCCTCCCTCCTTCTTCCCCAGCACTGCAACCACTTATCTTTTTGTTGTGTCCATAGTTGGTCTTTTTTAGAATGTTGTATATCTGGAATATAGCTTTTCACATTGGTTTCTTTCAGTAAGCAAGATGCATTTAAGGCTGTTGCATGTGTTTTGTGTCTTGATAGCATATCATTTCTCCTTTCTACTACTAATGCTACTTCTCTTTTTCCTCTTCCTCCACCTCTTCTTCTTCCTCTTCTTCATCTTCCTCCTTCATCTCCTACTCCTTCTCCTCCTCTTCCTTCTCTCTCTCATTACAAAGTTTCTATTGAACTTCTTTGATTTTTGGAACTATATTTTATTATTAGGGCTTTTAGATTCAAATTTATTTTTTAAAGAAGTTTTGGGTTCATAGCAAAGTGAAGAGGAAAGTAAGGAGAGTTCCTTCTGTGCCCTACACTCAGGGTCTCCCCTTCTCCTAACGTCTCACCACAATAGTACATTTGTTGTCATTGCTGAGCCTACATCCACACATCATCATCACCCAAGGCCAAAGTGTATCTTAAGGCTCACTCTCTGTGCTCACATTTCATGGGTTCTGGAAAATGTGCAGTCATATACTCACAATTACAGTCTCACACGGACTAATTGCAGTGCTCTGAAAATCCTCTGTGTTGAGCCTCTTTATCTCCACATTCTTCCATGTCCTTTCCATTGCCACTGATATTTTTTACATTTTCCAGAATGTCAGATGGTTGGAATTAAACAAAATGTAGTCTTCCAGATAGTAACAGGCATTTAGGATTCCTCCATGTCTTTTCATGGCCCACTAGCCCATTGGTAAATAATATTCTATTATATAGATGGATCACAATAAAATTTCTTCCACATGTATGGTTTTTAAAATATAAGATGGGGATAACTACCTTATTATCCCTGCATAGGGATATTGTCATGATCAAGCAACTGCTACACAGAGTGTCAAATACAACACCTGATATGTAGCAAATGCAAGCCATGACTTGTTAATTCCTCCTGTTGTTTTCATTATTCCCCATTCTCTCCTATAATGGCTAGGCCATGTAGAAGATTATTTGGGCTGGATTGGGCTGGGCTGGGCTGCACTGGAAAGGTGTCATAGTGTAAAGGCCAGAATATGTGGCTGGGGGCTCTGGGCTCAGGCTAACACAAGCCCATACAGACCTAGGTTATTTTATCTCTGTGGGTCTCCATCTAAAATCTAGAAAAGGAAAGTGTGAACCTAGGTAAAGTATGTGTGCCCCTCAGAAGACCTTTGCCAGGACTCTACTGCTGCTGCTGCCCACCCCCCAAGCTGGCATGTGCTTATAGCTGCTCTCTTCTCTCTCCAGGTGAAGGACTAGCTCTGTCCAGGGGTGACTGTCGCATGGGATAGATATGGTACCTTCCAAGATAAGTAGAATATGAAATAGTCACATTCAGATATAAATAGGAAGTGTTGGGGCCATACCAACCTGGACAGACACAGGTCACATTAACACATAGGCTCGTGTGTTGAAGCTTTGTGAGATGTTGGAATCTTCAGGAGGTGTGACATAACTCAAGAAAGTAGGTCACTGAGGAAGAGTCCTTGAGGCTATATCTGGCCCAAGCTCTTTCCTATCTCTCTCTCTCTGCTTCCTGACCATCCTGATTTGAGCCCTCCCCACCACAGCAGACTGAACTCTCTGAAATCATGAACCCAAACAAATCTTTCCTCTATCAGCTTCAGTTATTTGTCACAGTGATGGAAAGTCGGACACATGAAGCGCCTGAAGGTCAACTGAGTGGAAAGGTGATTGGCAGAAAATGTAGATGTTTGCCTGCTCCACCTGATGGAGTCCAAAGACTCCAAGTATTTGCCAAATGTCTGCATGTAAGGGTGCCCAGGGAAGTGGGCAAAGCCATGAGTGTAAGCAATATGGTGGCGTGGCATTTGGATCTCTTGGTCTCGTTCACTGTTCTCCTGCCAGCTTCCCTTCTAGTAGTATAAGGATCAAATGAGAAGTTCAGGAAAATTATTTGTTGCAAAAACCAACTAAAAGTACTATTCTAAGAACCTGTTATGTATGCTTAACAGTCATAGGGCAGTTACTTAAGACCTCAACCCCATTTTCGGTAGTACCAATGGAACTTGGGTTGCCTGAGAGATAAACCATCCAAAGCAAAAAGTGCCTATAGTAAACACACAAGACAAGCTCACTGTAATTGGCTTTTAAAAATGTTGTACTTATTTATTTATTTGAGAGAGAGAGAGAGAGAGAATATGGGGCCTCCTGTCATTGCAAACAATTTCCAGACACATGCGCCACTTTGTGTATCTGGTTTTATGTGGGTAATGAGGAATTTGCCTTTAACCACTGAGTCATCTTCTCAGTCCTGTAATTTGATTAATACTTCTACATCAGGTAAAACTCACATTTCTTTGGCTAGCCATTATGATGCCACCATTTCTATTTTCAAGTTTTAGATTTGGGGAAATGAAATAACTTACTCTAAAATACCTAGCTAAAATGGATATGTTGTATCCATCAAATTGTCCTCTAAATATATATGTTTTTGCACATAGATTAGTGCTACTCTCACTTTTGGTTAGAGAAGTTTGTTTGTTTGTTTTTGTTTTTTTTTTTTTTTTATATTTCTTTGCAAATGGCAATGACTGCTGGGAGACTCAATACTCAATAAGTTACTGTTGAGTGATCCTTCTCATGCCCTCCCAGGCTCAGGAAACATTACAGAAGAGGAGGCAGAAAGAATGTAAGAGCCACAGAAGGGGGAGGAGTGCTTTGGAATGCTGTCTTCTGGAAATGAAGTGGCATTCGTGATGTCACAGAGGCTGTCACTAGGCTCAGTAACATTGTGTCACGGATGGTGGAGGAAGGCAAAAAGAAAATGTCAAAATAGAAGACAGACATGTTGGAAGGAATAAGGAGTCCAGTAGAAGGGGGCAGGGAGGGTAAAGGGACTGAAGTATGATCAAAGGGAAGAAATTGGTGATAAAAAAATGGTTTTAAAAATCTAGCCCAATAGAGTAAGAATTGGAATTTGAGTACATTGTGTCTCCTGCCATCCCCTGTTTGTTTTCATCTTCACCAAGCCCCTACCTATAATGTGCTGCACTTATTGGGAAAACACCATATAGCATGTTTTCTAATGAGGTCAATTTAGTTCTCTTATCTTTATAGGTGAAGAATAGTGAGGTTGTGGGACTCTTGGTAAGAGAAATGGCTCCAGTCACTCTGATTTCAGCTGGAGCTCTGCTTTCGTGCCTGGGAGGACGTGTGTGTGCATTCAGCCAAGGGCCTCCATCTGTACTGAGGAGAGCAAGTCACGCCGTCTAGGAAAGGGAATGACTTAGGAGGAGCTGCCGAGACACTGGAAGTCAACCTCGTGTTGATGTATGAGAACCAAGGCACATTACTGAAAGGCATAAAATAATACAAAAAGTTATTTTTTTTCCAGCCAATATGCTGACACAGCACCACTTTGGGTCCCTAACTGAAAATGATATATGAATTATCTCAACCTAAAGTCAAAAGTATAAATTATAGAATATATCTTTCACTGTTTTATTTGGGCTGTAAAGCGACACCTTATTATTTCTCCCTCCTGGGCTTTCTTTAATGAATCGGGATTTGAAAGTGAAATATTTATTATATTGCAGGGGAGAGATTACATGGTGCTTCAGAAAGGAGGGAGGAAGGGGTATGGAAATCACATAGCACCTTGGAAATTGGTCTCTTTCTTGTTGTGAGAAACGGCTGATGCGAGTAGTTTTCCTGAACTGTGTGAGGCTTGCAGGAGAGGAAGCCCTCCAGCACAGTGAACGCAAGGGCATGCGCTGCTGAGTCAGGGATCCCAGCCGCCTGCTTGTTCTCACCCACAAACCCTACGCATCTGATTGGGCACAGCCATTGGAAGAGAGCTACCTGGTGATGACGTTTCCCTAAATTGCATGGGAGAGGAAGTACCATGAGCCCTCTTGTCACATTCGGTGGGAGTGGAGGTGGGAGTGGAGGTCAGAGAGGGAGGAGGAAAGATATGCTGCACCTTCATGGGACATTGTATGTTGGATAATGCGATTGATTACTTATTCAAACCACAGGGCAGTTGCTGAGACTCAGCATTGATATAATGGATCTGTTCTCCTACTCCCTAAACCAGTCCTGAGGAATGTATGGAGTTTAGTATGTCATATGACTGCTCAGGGACAGACACTGTTGTCCCATTTTTTGAGACCGAAAGCACTTATTATGAGGAATGCTCAAGGATCCCCACTACCATGAAAGGAGAAGCAATGAGGATGAAGCTGGACATACATCATACCACAGTGTTCTCATGTGGATGAGACCATAGCTCCAGAGTGAGAGCCTATGAGAAAGTTCAGCCTGCTTCCTCTTCATTCATTTATTCATGAATCATTTATTCCATAAATAGTTATGTATGCGTCTGTGTGCAAAAGGAAAAATATATAGTTTCTATGCTCAGTGAACTGTGGACTAGTGGGAAGGGTAAACTGTACGTAGAAATCAAAAGTCTGTGTCATGTTATAACATAAGAGTGTGTAGGGACATGGTGATGGCTCACAAAAGGAATGACTGGGCTGGAGAGATGGCTTAGCAGTTAAGGTGCCTGCCTCCTAAGCCTAAGGACGCTGGTTCCAATCTCCAGCGGTTCCAATCTCCAGGCCCCACGTTTAGCCAGATGCAAAGTGACACAAGGGCCAATGCCACACTTGACCTCACAAGGGGGCACATGCATCTGGATTTCTTTCACAGCTGCTGAGAGGCTGCTGGCGTGCCCATCTCTGTCTGTCTTCCTCTCCTTCTCTCTCTGTGTCTCTCTCCAAAAAAAAAAAAAAAAAAAAAAAAAAAAAAAAAAAAAAGGGAATGATTAAGGGAGCTGGAGAGATAGCTTAGTTAGTAAGAATGCCTTCCTTGCAAGCATGAGGGCCTGAGTTTGATCCCCAGAATACTGGGGGATCATGTACAAATACTGGATGTGGTGTTATGTGCCTGGGCTTCTAGCACTGGGGAGATGGAGACAGGAGGATCCCTGGATCTCACTGGCTAGCTAGTCTAATCTAACTGATGAGCTCCAGGCCAATGAGAGACTCAAAAAAAAAAAAGGATGGCATTCCTGAGGAATGATGCTCAAGGTTGTCCTCTTTCTTCCACATGTGTGTGTGTACACACACACACACACACACACGGGAGTGACTGGCTTCGATGGAGGGGACAGGGTACATGGATGGTTTCAAGCCTTCTGCAGGTTGATTTATAGGCAGATATAGATTGAAGGGGTTCATTCATCATTAATGGAGACAATAGTTAAAAAGGAAGCCGGATGCCAAGTTCTCAGAGTGGGAAACCTGTTAGGGTCCTTCATTTTGTGGGTGGAAATCCTCCACTTGTGATAGTGCTCTTTTGCTTCCACAGTGATCTCCTCATCATGATTATTCTGACCTTTATAATTCCCCTACAATTCCAAAGTGAGTGGGAATTTGGTCCTTGGCCCCTGGTCTTGTTGGAATGTGTACCACAATCTCCACGTTGAACTTAACTACCAGTGTGGTAGTGTGACAAGATGAAACCTTTAGGAGGTGATTAGTTATAAGGGTGGAGCACCCATGAGTAGGACCAGGGACCACATAAGAAGACTAGAGGGAGTGTGCTCATTCCCTTCTGTCTCCTCCACATGTGAGGACACACCATTTGTCTCTTCAAGAGAACAGAGCCACAAAGCACCATCTTGGAAGCAGATAGAAGCCTCCACAGACATGGTACCTACTAGCACCTTGACCTTGGGCTTTCAGCCTCCAGAACAATGAGAAACAAATTTCTACTCTTAATAAACTTCCTGGTCTTAGGAACTCCATTTGAGCAGCACAACCCCCAGCTTACACAAGCTATACCTACTGAAGGGACTGACAGACATTGAATAAATACTGTCCCTTCTTGCCCAAGACATCTGCTTGGAAAAACAATGCCCCCTGAACTTTTCTTGCCTCCAACATTCTGTTCAGGACGTCTACTCCCTCCTTTCTGACATGGTGACGTTTGTTGATGGCAATATACTGATTGCAGATAGTGCCAGGGATGGGCACCTCTCTCTAGAAACCAAGATCCCTAAGCATTTTAGAACAAGCAGCCTGAGGCTGCTTTGTAAGCAGAAGGAGATGAATTTGACTAGTGCTCTGAGCCTGGGTGGCTGGAAGGGCTGAACTCCATTTGTCAGGGCAGTGTTTTTGCATTGAATGCCATTAGCACTGGGGAAGAACCACGTGGTTCGAGAGGCTGATGCGCTAGAGAAATGGCAGCAGTCCTTGTCCACAGCTGACGGGGTCAGTAGTGTGGGAGCTCCGATACTCTCTGCAGCTATCCTATATTAGCAATTCAGAAGGGACTCTCCCCTTGAGCCCTCCCCCTGACAGCCAGCTCCTGGGAGCTGCGAGTTAACCAGAGGCACCTGCCAGTTGTAAAATTCCCTGTGTTCTCTGAACCACCATGGCAGAAGCAGCAGCCTACAAGAGGAGGCCAAGACACTTCTTGCTGACAGGAATGGCAGAGCGCAACGACTGCAGTGAGTCAAGTCTTTGTCATAGTTGTGCATATATACCACTCATAGAATAGTCGAGCTGGAGGGAGACACACGTACCATCCAGCCAAACCTCTTCATTCTGTGCCTGCACGTGCTGTCTGCTTCATGAAAGGGAGTGTGGCCAAGTTAGGATTTGAACCCAGGACTTTTGGTCTCTACTCTGCCTCTTGTCACTTTTCTTCACATACTGCCATGGGAGAAATTAATTAACACAAACAAAATGGTAGCATATTCATTGTCTTTTTAAAATACTTTTTTAAAAATTTAATTATTAGAGAGAGAGAGAGATACAGAAATAGTCAGGTAGAGAGAGAGAGAGAGAATGGGCACAACAGGGCCTCTAGCCATTGCAAACGAACTAGCATCTGGCTTACGTGGGTCCTGGGGAGTCGAACTTGGGTCCTTTGGCTTTGCAGACAAGTGCCTTAACTGCTAAGCCATCTCTCCAGCCCTCATTGCCTTTTTAATATCTAGCTGTCAATTGTTTGCAAAGTAGTATACCTGTGATTTTGCTTTTTTTTTTTTTTTTTTTTGGTTTTGCGAGGTAGGGTCTCACTCTGGTCCAGGCTGACCTGGAATTTGTCTATTTTTTAAATCTTGGTATAGTGCTGGGATTGTATGCCACCACGCCCGGCTGATTTTGCTATTTTTTTAAATCTTGGTATATGCGTGTATGTGCGCGTGTGTGCCATGGCATATGGGTAGAAGTCAAAGAACAACATTGGGTGTCAGTCCTTTCCTTCCACCTTGTTTTATAATGCAATATTTTATTTATTTATTTATTTATTTATTTATTTATTTATTTATTTATTTGCAAGGAGTGAGAGAGAGAGAGAAAGAGAGACATAGAATGGACACAGCAGGACCTCTTCCCATTGCAAATGAACTCCAGACATATGAACTACCTGTGCATCTGGCTTTATGTAAATACTGGGGAATCAAACCAAGGGTATCAGGCTTTGCAAACAAGTGTCTCAAACTGCTGAGTCATCTCTCCAGCCCCCACCTCGTTTTGAGATCGAGTTTATTGTTCACTGTTGTGTATGCCAAGCTAGCGGCCTGGGAGTTTCTGAGGCTTTTGCTGTTTCCATCTCACCGTAGAAAGGCTGGGATTACAACCATTTGCCACTGGGTCCATCTTTATGTGGGTTCTGGGGATGCAAACTCAGGTCGCCACGATTGCATCATAAATGGTTTCACTTCTTAGTCACTTACTGCATTTATCTGGAAGTCAGGTCAGCCTGGGCTGGAGAGAGACCCTACCTTGAAACACAACAACACCAGCAACAACAAAAAGGACCTCAGTATTTACTTTCAAACCCCTACTGTGATTGGGAAAATTGTGAATGTCATCAGAATTTGAGCAAGTGTGTACATGTGATTGCATTTGTGTATCCAGGCATGCATATACGTGAAACTACAAAGCAGCAGCAGGATAGTCTTTCCCCCACACTGTCTCTTCCTCTCTCCGCTAACCCACCTCCATCCAATTCCAATTCCTCAGTCTCCTGAACACTGAGACTATACTCTGGCTATGTGACGCATACGCCTGTCAGATCACAGGCTAGGACCCTGACCCTCTCTGTTCCTACCATTCTTCACCTGGGGACAGGAATTCAGAGCTTCAGAGCTGGTAGCAGCTCAGTCCAAGGGGATCTTTCTCGAGTCACCACTGATTCTCATAGCTGACCAAGATGGCTTCCTGTCTACCCATCAGAGGCTCCCCACATCGGTCTCAAGATGCACAACAGGTTGAGACATCATGCCCAGAATCATTCCCTCCTCCCCCCTAAAAAAAAAAATACTGACAGTTGCTCCCACAACACATAACCCACAACCCCACAGGGAATACCTGCAACCCCACCAAGGAGGGTCCCCAGTGGAAAGGGGGCAGGGATGAGGGAAAAGAGGGTACTGATACATGATGTATCCATACGAAATATGTTGTTAATAATAATAATTTTTTTAAAGGGAAAAAAGCATAATGATTCTCATGGTCTCAGTATGTCCCTCTCACTGCAGTCCCAGCCCATGTTGGCTTCTGTCTTATTCCCTGCATGGACACACAAACGTGTTTGCACACACACACACACACACACACACACACACACACACAGAGAGAGAGAGAGAGGCACACATGCTCACTCTTGCTTCCCTTACTCCTGCTTCTTCCAGAGATCAAGATTCTACGTTTTCTTTGAAAATGAAATCTATTATCCTCTCAAATAATCATCCTGCCACCACCCCTCCCCCAGAGTGATTAACATCTGTGAGCATTATTTAAAGTGCTGCCTGGTTCCTATTTTGAAAAGCAGTTTCCCCCTCCCTTTCATGCCCAATCCCCAATGTGGGCTCGATGCAGGGAGCAGCTCGGCATGGCTGAGAGAGGTCAGCTCTCATTAATGCAGATCCCATTTATTTAAAAATAGCAATATTATGCCACTTTCAAATAGCCCGAGTGAGCTAAACCATTAAAAGCTTGTGCGTCGCTGACTTCGGACCTATTGTGAAGGCTTAATATTTCATAGCGCAGTGACATATGGTACATAACCCACGGAGCAGTGCTGTTGGTTTGGCGGTTCTGAAATGAGGAGTGGGGAAATAATTGAAGAGAACATTTTATAGCCCAACACAGAGCAAGGAAGAAAGCTGGAGCTTGGAAAATGTGAAGACCTCCTGAAGCTAAAGGTGGGACCGGAGGCACAGATGGGATGGTTATATCAAGGAAACGTTTGTAGATATTCAGGGGCTATATAAAATGATCATGGGTGGATGGACAGATGGACATCCCATCTCCTAGGTCCCATTAACAGCGTTGCTATTTTCCAAAATCAATGTTGCAACATGACTTGTGGACTATACCTTCAAGCATCTCCACTGATAGTCCAAAAAATTACCAAACTAGGTGATGCTTGGCATTAAGTCATATTTCAAAGATTTGAGGATGATTGGGGAAAGCTGAGGCAATTGCGTTAAGAAACCACAAATGTTTGCTTTGGAATTCAGACAGACTTCTGGTTTGATATTGATTCCACTTCTTCCTATATGTCCTGGAGAAAATTCTTAGCTTCTTCAATCTCGCTTCCCTAATCTCTAAAATGGGAATAATAAAAACTGCAGCCTGAAGCTGTGATGAAAAGGTTGAACGCTAAACGTCCCCAACAAAGTTTGCTTTCTTCCTTCTTGCATCTTAATGCACATTCATTATCTCTTTGCATTCTTCTAATATCCATTCCTCTGTTCTCCATCATCGAATCTAGCATGAGATTTGTTGCTCCCATGCATGGCATGACCCTGTAACTATTAGGCTTTTATATCATAGTAACTGAATGCCCAAGAACATCCTTATGTTGGTCATGAATTCAGAGGTATCAGTCACAGTGGGAGAGCATGTTGGAACAGATCAGTCTATACTTTGGAGGCCAGGAAGCATAGAAAAGGGGATGCAGGAAGAGGCTAGGGACAAGATACAGCCCCCAAGAACATGCCTCCAATGACTGCTTCCCCCGACTAGGCCCCATCTCCTACCTTGCATCACTTCCTAATAATGCCAACATTTTAGGAATCCATCAGGTATGAACACATCCATCAGGCCAGAGCGTTCATGTTCTAATCTTCTCTTGAAATGTCATCAAGACACACTCAGAGGTGTGCTTTATTAATGTATTAATCCAATCCAGTTTACCATCACAATTAGTCATTATGCCACATTAACCCACCAGTCCTGAGCATATCACTCACTTGCCTTCTCCTCCTCCAGTCCGGGCCTTGTTTATTGGTACTCTTTCCTGAGCCAGGCAGGAGACTCTCAGTTTCAATTTGTGTCTCCAAAACTCAGTGGTTGGAGATGCAGCTATTGAGGCTCCGAAAAACCTCTCTAGAGGCTTTATTTATTTATTTATTTATTTATTTATTTATTTATTTATTTATCAGAGAAAGAGGAAGACAGAGAGAGAGAGAGAGAGGGCATGCCAGGGCCTCCAGCCACTGCAAATGAACTCCAGATGCATGCCCCCCCTTGTGCATCTGGCTAATGTGGGTCCTGGGGAACCGAACCTGGGTCCTTTGGCTTTGCAGGCAAATGCCTTAACCACTAAGTCATCCCTCCAGTCCTAGATGCTTCTTTAAAGATCTCAGTCTCCCATGGCTTCTTCCCAAGGCTCTGAGTGCCCAGGAGTGTGGTTTATGTCTGGGCAACGTCCTCCAAACAGACTACCAAGATCTTCCCTCAGTTCAGTGTGAATCTGTGAGCATGGGGGGAACTTTGAGACCCCTTGAGGAAGTGTGCTCCTCCTTCCTGCATCTTACACGGCTTAGATTTGAAAGAGGGAATCTCTCTTCAGGCCCACCACCCATGGAATCAGTCTGCTCTCACCTTAGGAGTGGGACATTTTAACAAGCATTAGAGACAACAGGAGGACAAAATCCTCCATCTACCCATCTCACTCCTCACTCCCTCCTTATCTACATCCCATGCTGTGCTTGCCTTTACATTTTCCTTTTCCTTCTTCCACTGACTTGACCCCCCACCCACGGGTAACCACCTTCCTTTTTCTTCATTCGGTAGTTGTTTCTCAAAACAAAATAATGAAAAAAAATATTTTCCCAAATCAAAGGTAACACAAGTGATACCTTCTGTTTTGTTGGGCTCATGAAAAAAATACACTTTGATTTTCTCGTCCTTTAACCATTGGGGGCTTCTTGGCCTTTGCCATTGATTCTAAGCTTGAGGTCTCCTCTGTCGCTCCAAAGACTTTTAATTAGACTGTGTGTGGCGGAAGTGGGCAGCAGAGGGAGGGAGAGTTAGTTTGTTCCCCCAACCCTGCTCCTCAGCTACCTAGCAAGAGCTGCCTAAGGACGCAGAGGCAGAGTTCATGGCACAGCCATGCTGTGCTGGGATTTCTGCCTGCGGAGAGGGGAAAGGAACACTACGGGTGAGGTGCCCCTAAAACTGCCGAATGGAATACCTCCTCCTTCAGGAAGAACATTTCAAGCCTAATGGCCCTCCCAGAAATGAAAACATGCCTTATGGAATTGCAGTGGCCCTGAGAGGTGCAATGGGGGCCACAAATGGAAGGGCCAGACCAGCTCTGCAGTGATGTTGATGGTGCCAATGGAGGCCATGAGTGGAAGGGCCAGGCCAGCTCTGACAACAGTGTTGTAGCTGTCTTTAAAAAAACTTATTTAGGGGCTGGAGAGATGGCTTAATGGTTAAGGCATTTGTCTGCAAAGCCAAAGGATCCTGGTTCGATTCTCTAGGACCCACATAAGCCAGATGCACAAGGGGGTGCATGCATCTGGAGTTCATTTGCAGTGGCTAAATGCTGGCGTGCCCATTCTCTACCTCCTCTCTCTCTCTCTCTCTTTCTCTTTCTCTCTCTCTGCCTCCTTCTCTCTTTCAAATAAATAAGTAAATAAAATATATTTTAAAAACTTATTTACACATGCAATGCTAATTTTTAAATTTTATCTTACTTTTCATTAACTGGTATGTGTGTGTAGTATGTGTGCTGTGTATGTGTGGCCTATGTACCTGTGTGCAGATTCAGGCTCCCTGTTGCACACATGTGAAAAAGCCAGAGGAAGATGCTGGTTATCTTTCCCTATAACTGCCTAATTTCCCTGAGACAGAGTCTCTCACAGAGCCCGTTTTTTTTTTTTTGTTTTGTTTTGTTTTGTTTTTTTCTGGTTGACTGGCTGACCAGATAGTGCCAGCAATCCTCCTGTCTCTACCCCCACTAAGCCATAGGGTTATAGTCATTCATGGCCATGCCTGGCTTTTTCCATGGCTGATGGCAAGTTTTCCATGGGTGATTGAACTCAGGTCCTTCAGCATTCACAGTAAGCCCTCTTACCTGCTCAGCCATCTCCCTGGTGCTCAAGCTGCTCCCTTTGTTCATATTTCAGGATTCAGTGGATTCTCTGGTGCTTTTTTTCTTAATTAAAAAGTTTTTTATTATTATTTGAGAGAGACAGAGAGGAAGAAGCAGAGAGATAGAGAATGGGCATGCCACCAGCCTTTCAGCTGCAGTGAAAGAACTCCAGACGCATGCACCCCCTTGTGGGCAAGTGCAGCATTACCCCCTTGTGTCACTTTTTGCATTTGGCTAAACGTGAGACCTGGAGAATTGATTGGGCGTTCTTAGGCTTGGCAGGCAGGCACCTTAACCACTAAGCCATCTCTTCAGGCCTCTGGTGCTCTTTTGCTCTTTTTTTTACCTCCCCCGTCCTCCTTTCTTTCCTTGCTCATTTTATTCTCTATGAATTCTCCTTCAAATGTCTAAAACAACAGCTTTGAGGTTGGAGATGCAAGGTAGGGGAACATGTTGAAATGTACTGTGTGAGAACCTTATCCTCTCCTTGTTGCCCTTCTGCCTTAAGCCCCACCTCAGAGAAGATGCAGACCTATAGATGCAATGTAGCCCATTTGTGAGTATGATGCACACTACTTGGAAACACATTTTCCCATCACCGATGACTGATGACTGATGACTGGGCTTCTGTGTTTGCTTGAAGATGCCCATTTAACCTAATGGTGGCCTTGGAACATGACTCTCCTCAAATGTTCCCAGAATCCTGTAAAGCAAAACTCTTCAGCCTAGACAAAGACCTGTGAACTGGAGTTTTGAGCCACCATATACATGGAGTACCTGGTTCAGCTAAAATTCCTCTGAAGTGGCACTGGGGGTGGTGGGACACTTCCCAAGGGACATTCGTATGAGTTCTGGCATTCAGATGGTTTTCAGCCATGATGCTGATAGTAGAAAATCTAGGGAAAGAGTAGGTGGATGAGGAGGAGGGTGGCATTAGCTATCCACACATTCTTGGAAAGCAATATGGCCCCATGGAAGTCATTCTAAGTTGGGATACTAGAGAGCAGTTCTAAAGCACACTTGACCACTTTCACTTTTATATTAGAGAGGAAGACATTCTGTATATAGGGGTCTCATTGTCCATAAAGAGGAGACTGACAAACTCAGAGAAACACTCATAAAAGAACATACAAGCCTAACCCAAACTAAACATAACTCTATAAATACATTCAGATGAGGGCACGGTGTTGTAGAGTGATCGATTAGAACTGGGTGGTGGTAGCTTGTTTGGAAAGACTGTGTGGAAGGAGAAGGAAAGGCTGTTGATTAAGCAATTACTGGGAATGATTCACACTCTTAAAGGGTTTGTATAGGCAGAGCAAGTTGGAAAAATATTAAATATATCACACCAGCTTTCCTTTGAGGGAGAAATTTGTCTTTTAAAACTTCCTTCCAGGCTGATGAGATGGTCCAGTAGTTAAAGGAACTTGCTTGCAAAGCCTGATAGCCCTGGTTCCATTCTCCAGTACTCATGCAAAGCCAGATGCACAAAGTAGCACATGTGTCTGGAGTTTGTTTGCAGTGACAGAAGGGCCTGGCGGGCCCATACTCCTTCTCTGTCTGTGTCTGCCTCTTTCTGTCTGTCTCCCCGCCTCTCAAATAAATAAACATATATATTAAAAATTCCTTCAAAAAGCCCCTCTGGGTGGAGGGGAATGTTCTGAGGAGTCACAGAACCCAAGAAGATGCCATCCTGTTCTACATAAGAACTGAAGAATTTCTGGTTCAAAATGACCGACTAAGGCACACAAGTTCTCTTGCAATTTCTCTAGAGCCCCCATTGACACAGAGGCAAAGGAACACACAGTGAATAAACCAGGAGTAATAAAGGGAATCAGAACTAGGGCACACTCAGCAGCACATGAGAGATTTCAACAGCCCTTGGAAAATGAAAACTAGATGAAAATGGGCTGATAAATGGAATGGACTGAGGAAGCCAAAACCCAGAATGTGTCCAGGTGGCAGCTGCAGAGGAGACCTGAGCCCATCTCCCTGGTTAAACTTAAAGAAGCTCTGGGCTCACAGTCACCAGGTGTGGGTGGAAGAGGACAAAGCATTGTTTCCCCCAACACTTGGCTCCTAGGTTACAAAAGCTGGAGTCATGTAGGGATCCTGGTGGGAACCCTGGAGCCTTACAAGCTCCTCATTGTGGTCTCCACCTTGTAGATGGCTTTGTAAGTTATGCCTTAAAGTCAGCCTGCCTTTGAAAATATATCTTGTGGCATCCTTACTATTCAAAGAAACCCATTATGGAAAAAGGCTCATGTATGAAATAGTTCATTCGAGGCCTCATTTTAAATCCTCATATAACCAAAGACTGGTGGGTAGATATTCCAGGACAGTCATCAGAGAGAGAGAGAGAGAGATGTCAACCAGAGCAGACAAACTGAACACATGCCTAGGACAAAGTATGCCTAACATGGAGTAGGAGAGGACGTTCTAAATGATAGCAACCCCAAAAGTGCAGATGCTTCCTAACTTAGGATTTTTTGACTTTTATGATTGGGCAAAATACAACCACTTTGTTTTTCACTGGAAGTGCCTTATTCAATGATATGTATGAAAACCAACACTTTATCATATGTTCTGAGCCTATCTGCAGTAGTCTGGATTAAGCTGTGATGTTCACTGTGGACTTATGATAGTTTCAATTTGCCCATTGTAAATTGAGAAGCATCTGTACTGTGTCTACCATTATCATCATCAGGACTTCTCCAGTACTTTTCTGGAGCAGACATGGTTTTAAGCACTTTACATACATTCACTCACTTTCATGTTTCACAGTAACATAGGTGGTGGCACCTGTTACATCCATTCTCATGTTTCCGGTGAGGAAACGGCCGTGGAGATGCTCACTCACCCACGTGCTTCACACAGCCACGAAGTAGCAAGCTGAAATTAGAATTCAGATAGTCTGATTTCCAAGCTCCTGATTTTAACCTTGATGTTAAACTTTTTATCATTAAAAATAAAACAAAATAATAAAATTTTTAAAAAGATAAAAAGTCTGTGAAAAAGAAATAACCAGAGAACAAGGAGTTCTTGTGAAAATTAAAAATATATGATGCTAAAATAAAAAATTCAGTAGAGGAGCTGGAAGATGAGGTCAAAGATCCTTCCCCCAGTATAGAGAAAATAGAAAAAATAGAAATGAGAGGGAGGGAGGGAGTGTGGGAAGGAAAAAAAGAGCTGGGGAGGAGAATCAGGAAGAGGAAAAGGAGAGAAGGAAATTACCATAGAAGTTATCCAAAGCTATTTCTCAGAACCAAAGGAGATCCTGAAGATGAAAGGGTCTACTAAGGATCACTGTAACACAAAGACTGGAAGTGATTCTGTCCTACACACGGCCTGAGTACCCTGGAGAATAGTGAGGATCAAGAGAAGGAAAATACGCCTTCATGTTGACTGGCTTCAAAGATCCCCGACTCCCCTACAATTCCATGCACTTCCTCATGCATTCACTTCCCCACTTACTTTCCTCTCTTCTCAGCCTTCCACACACTCCTCCCTTACTCTCTATGGACTAACAAAAGGGAGGCAACAGAAGAGAACGTCCCCCCATCTACCCATTTACCCATCTACCTGAGTCTGCATGGAGTCCTTTACTGACTGTTCATCACATGGCTGCACTGAGCTCCCACCTCCAGCCAGCTCATCAGCGGTATCTAGGTGCTTTCCTCTCCAACTCACAGGCCTTGCCATCCTCTCATGCCATTCTTCCCTCTCTTGATGAGCATTATGATCAGGATGGAAGCGTCTTAACAAGAAAACTTTCTTTTCAACCCCACCTCTATTTTCTTTTTCCCTTAGTAGAACAAAAAGAAATGGATTCCGTGTGATAAATAATTGTAAGTCTCATGATTTAAGAATACCCTAAGGGTACATTATTATTTCCTCCCAGAGAAGGAAGGAAACTTTGGAAAATGCAAAAAGTTACATGAGGAGAAATGAGCTATGTTCATAGTTAAAAGAACTTTTTACAGAAAAGGCTGAGTATGGGTGAAGGACAATATACAACCCATATCACAAGAACATCATCTTTCAGGTGTCAAGGCTAGGTCTATTTTTTTCTTTGAGGTAGGGTTTCACTCTAGCCCAATTTGACCTGGAACTTACTATGTAGTCTCAGACTGGCCTTGAATTCACGGTGATCCTCCTATCTCTGCCTCCCAAGTGCTGGGATTAAAGGCGTGAGCCACCATGCCTGGCCTGTGTTTGGTCTACTGAGAAGACCATACCATGAGTAAAAATGGATTAAGTTATAATGAGTTAGCAACCCCAATTCTCTTGAATTTCACATACCAGAATCTATTTGTCAGTCACCCTGTATGGCCCAGGCAAGTCAACACAGGGCCCTTCTGTCCCTAGTCACACAGGGGCCAAGGTGACCGAGACTACTTCTGCTGAGCTACACCATTGAGAAAACTTGAATCCTCTGCTACAGCAACAAGAAAAGATAAGATCAGTCAATCTCCTGAGTTGTGCACAGTCTCAGACTAAATGACCCATAAGATACCTCCTATTTCTCTGGCTAGCACTGGCCATGCCTCTCTTCCCACCCAATAGTAAGGGAGATGATACAAGATGTATGTAGTGGTTATCACTGCCCACCTCCGTTGTTCACTGGTATTCAACTTTTCAAATAACCTACAGAAGAGGTTATAAACTGCAGATTACATATGTACATATACATCCATTTATAATGCAATGTCTAATGGAACCCATTGATCTGAGTGTCCTACAGTCCCTCGTACTTCCCTAACCACGACTCAGGACTGGGTGGACTCACATGCACTGATAGTCTGGTCCAAGGCCCTTGTAATCCCTGCATATAATGCAGAGAAGACTTAGGGCCACGTAGTATTACATAAGTGTTATTTATCTGGATAGTAGAAGTAGAGGAAGAGTTAGTAGAGTATAGAAAAGTACATGGAGTGAGAGGAAAAATAAATCAGCTAATATTTTGGATAGAAATTAGCAAGACAAGTTACCTGATATAGAAGAAACAAAGCATCTGTATTCTTAGGCTTCCTTTAGAATGATGAATACATTTGTGAGAGCTAGAAAATGGCAAGTATAAAAGTCAAGAGGAGAGAAGAAAATGACTTCAGCATGGTAGGAATATAAATCTGTATATTTTATGGTGAGTGATCAATAAATCAAGGAATAGAGCCACAAATATATATCTATATTAGGGGAAGGAGAAAACCCAACAAAACCCCTAAAAACAGAAATGGCTTAAAGTGGTTTGCTTGGGGAACAGAATTAGATATGGAGAGGGATAGAAGAGGAGACTGTTGATTTAATTATGAGCATGTCTGCACTATTTGATTTGTTTTTTTAAAAGTAATATTCATGCAATACTCTGATTAAAGTATTCTAAAAAAATTTTAAGGGAGAAATAAATAGGAATTAGCATATGGAGGAGAGTCAAAATGATCTGAGTGGAGGACAAGGGGTAGGGTAGCTTTTACAGCAAGGGAAGCTACAGGCCAAGGGAACAGGAGGAATGTCAGATGTCCACCATGGAACTGCTTGCAGCTTTCGAGAGTACAAATCCTGAGATTCTGTTTTTCTCTTGTGAATGTTTTGTGCTTGCCCCAGACCCCATAACTGCTACAAACTCAACTGTCTTCCATGACTGGCAGGGAGGAAAGTGAGAGGAAGGGCCCGAGTTGCAAGTGCAGGGCTGTGGGCACAAGAGAGAAAGGGTCAAACAGGATTGTGGAGGGGGAAGGAAGGGCTGATGGAGACTGAAGCTCTCTGACCTTCACAGGAATCCCGGAACGAAGGCATGAGGTGTCCTGCTGAACATGAGATAGAAAGTTCCAGTACACTCTCTAAAGTTAGAGGTAGAGTACCCTTATCTGACACCTGGAGTGCTTGCTTTACTTATCTCATCCTCAAAGCAACCTTCCAGGGATTTCTTCATTAATTCAACAAGCGAGATTAAATGTTTGCATATAGCACTCTTCCGTAAGTCTTTATCACTGTTCTCAACACACTTACAGTCCAACAAGAGAGACCGGTGAGGTGAGCACAAGCCACACTACTCCTGACAAGTGGAGGGGGGCATGATCTGTGGGGCTAGGAGTTCATACCATTTGGGGAATATTTTTAGCTTAGCTTAGGGTTCTCCTGAGAGCAAAGCCTGAGTCAGACACATCTGTCCAGGTGATTCATTTGGGAGCTAATTCCAGGAAGCAGGAATGGAGGATGGGGAATATTGAAGAAAGGAGTAAAAAAAAATGATGTGCTGTGGAGGTGACAAGTGAAAATGATTGGGCTATAATCCACTGGGGACTTTCTGAGGAGCATTTTGAATGGCTCTCAGAAAGAACAAACTGAGGAGGGCTGGAGAGATGGCTTAGTGCTTAAGGCACTTGCCTGCAAAGCCAAAGTATCCAGGTTCCACTCCCAGGACCCATGTAATCCAGACGCACAAGGTGGTACACGGGTCTGGAGTTCATTTGCAGTGGCTGGAGGCTCTAGGGCACCATTCTCTCTCTCACTCTCTCTCAAATAAATATTTTTTTTTTAAAAAAAGAACAATCTGAGAAAGGAAATTGCCTATCTCTTCTATGTCCTATTGGGTAAACGTCTCTCCCAGAGCATAAACTTGCCCACACTTTTGTGCCAGTTCTGTGCTTAAGGAATAGATTCCTTTCTACCTGCAATGATAAGACCTGTACACGACATATAAGACTCTTGGGTATGTCTGAGGCACCGGGGTTCTTGGCTAGAGGAAAGCTGGTGTCCATAGAACTCCCTGTTACAGCTGCAGAGGAAATCAGTCTGTGCTTTGGGATCACCAGAACATAGGTACAGTTGTACTCGGTGTATGTCTCACATCTTTTCAACTCCTACAATAAATCTATCTGTCAACAGGCTTTCAAGATGGTGGCCACCTGTTGTGTAGAAAAACAACAACGCATGTCAGTTAGCCACTGATCCAAAGGCTGGCTTGATATCCACCCTCTTCTTCAAGCACAGCACACAGTTCCCTCATACTCAACTCCAACTTCAACTGGGTTAGGTTGTGTGCTTTTCAGGGTGTCCCAGGTCTTCATCCCCAAGAGATGTGAGCTCCTTTCCCTTCGGGCCATGCTTTTGCCCATTTATACTAGTTACAATTCATGGAAACTTAGAGCAACGACCCTGTGGGTCACCGCAGTTACCCAAGTAGTCTTGGTTCTATCATACAATGGCAACCTTGGCTCCTTTCCACAACCAGGACCAGTTCTGGCCTAGCGGCCTCCAAGCATGAGTAGTCAGTCCAAGGTAGCAAGGTGGTGCTCAGGGCTGCAGAGCTGGTGGGACTGTCCCTGTTCTGTGAGAATGTTCTCTCCCACTCTGCTGCTGACTGAGAACCTACGGGCCTTTGCCCCAGGGCCTGGGCTCCTAGGGAATCAATGAGCAACTTCTGAAAATTGGTCACAAGGAGTGCTAGTGAAAGGGACTATGGTGACTTTGGTCCCTGAGTTTACGTGTTTGAGCGATTCAGGATACATGCTACCTATTACTATTAACTCAGTGCAGAGCCTATGGGAGAGTAACCAACTCACAGGGTGCTGCCCCTAAGCTTGTTCTTTAAATGGGCTTTTAGTGACCACCCATTGCTCTGTTTGCTTGGCTACTTCAAGATGAAATGATAGTTGGTAGTTATGAACTTAGCCACATTTATTATATTGCTTTCTAATGGTGTCGAGTCCAAGCTGATATAGCAGAAGCCAAAGGGCTTGTGGTGGTTTGATTCAAGTTCCCCCATAAACTTAGGTATTCTGAATGCTAGGTTCCCAGCTGATGGAGATTTGGGAACTAATGCCTCCTGGAGGCAGTGTATTGTTGGGGGTGGGTTTATGGGTATTATAGCCAGTGTCCCCCTGCCAGTGTTTGGCACACTCTCCTGTTGCTATTGTCCACATTATGTTGGCCAGGGGGTGATGTCCACCCTCTGCTCATACTTTAGTTTTCCCCTGCAATTGTGGAGCTTCTCCTTGAGCCTGTAAGCCAAAATAAACCCCCTTTCCCCCACAAGTTGCTCTTGATCAAGTGTTTTCTGGCAACAATGTGAACCTGACTGTACCAGGGCTCTAGAATTAAAGGATACCAGTCTAGAAGAAATAAAAATCGTGTAGAATTTTTTAAAATCAAGGTCACTGGCATGAGCCATATGGCAGCAAGGTAGCCTACAGATGAATTGGCCCAGTCTCTGCCCCTGCAAACAGGTCTATCTGACCTGGACTCTAGGAAATCCAATTATATAGTGTGCATCTCTTTTACAGTTGTGGTTCTAGTAATTATATATTCGAGGCCAGTGTAGTTGTAGCCTGTCAGCAGGTGCTCCATGGGGTGAAATCATTTATTCAAAGACCAGATCTTAACACAAGGTTCTCCTTCCCTTCCTCTTTCCCCACCCACACTCGCTCAGAAATTGTAAAGAAATCTACTTTGGGAGGGAGCTCCAGCAAACTAGAATCCACCCAGTATTGACAACCTGTCTGCTCTCAGTCCTCCCCACCTCCCCAGACTCAGTCTCACTCTTGTTTCTTCCTCCTTCCCTTCTTGCTCCTCTATTCTGTCCCTTCTTTCTTCCTTTCATCCCTCCCTCCCTCCAGAGGCCCCAGATTCAAACTGCTGGGAAGCCTCTTCAAACAGGATTGCAATTACTTTAAATATTAGAGGATTAGGGGGAGACAAACAGACCCAGGAAAGGTCTGTGTTTGGGGATTCGGATTAGATCTCCTCTACTGTCCAAGCATTGGCAGAGGACACACTGCCTGCCTCTTTGCTCTGTTCTCCCAAGCCAGGGCAGCACACGCTATAACCTTCATACAGCCCACACCCTTGCACTGATCTCTCTGTAGCATTGCACATCTGTATTCATGTCTATATCAGGCACTTTTGGCCTCACGTCCAGCCAGGCAGGTTCTGCTACCTCTCATCCCAGGCCTTGCTTACCCAAAGAACTGCCACACATTGAGTTAGCTTGATAAAAATTCTATTTTCTTCCACTGACTGTATCCTTAACCACTGGCTAACTTCACCAGCTAAGGACCCTGCTGAGAACCAGGTATAGGTCACAGAACAAGAGAGGCCTATATGGGGTACATACACATGTGGCTATTTACAGAAATAAACATTTAAATGTATCGTGACTTTTGTCATGAATAAAACCACGACTGCAGGTTATAATTCAATACCTATCAAGGCAGTCTTTTCAATGTATCTTAGACTCCCAAAGTCTGAGTTGACCACTTATGGCAGATCTCCATTGTAGCATCCTGGTGGGTCATTCTCACATTGTTCTGAAGACTTCCGTGTACTAGGGAGCAAGATGTCCCTTTTTATTTTAGAGAGACAGAGAGAGAATTGGCATGCCAGGGCCTCAGCCACTGCATTTGAACTCCAGACGCCCACACCACCTAGTGGACATGTGCAACCTTATGCTTGCCTCACCTTTGTGCATCTGGCTTACATGGGATCTGGAGAGTTGAACATGGGTCCTTAGGCTTCGAATGCAAGCGCCTTAAGTGCTAAGCCATCTCCCCAGCTCCCATGTTTTGACTCTTTACTGTAAAATGTCAGAAAAGTCTCTGTATTGAAAATCAGCCTCCATTTCATACCAGATGCAATGATCCCAATTCTACTAAAACTTGTGTGTGTGTGTGTGTGTGTGTGTGTGTGTGTGTGTGTGTGTGTGTGTTACAAAAGAAAATCTAAACATAGAATTTGGAGCATATAAGGAATAATCTTTTCAATAGGACATAAAATGAATTACTCATTAATTAAAAGACAGATCCATGGAAACCCATGAAATTGAGAGTCTGCCCATGCAAAAGCTCCACCAAAAGATGAGCACACACCATAGTGTAAGCTAGGACATTTGGTGGCCTTCCATTTGTCCAAGGACTTCATAATGTATTGATCCCAAGCAATGAGAAGAAAGAAAAGCTGAAGAAAAAGTAACAAAATACTAGATGGCATTTTTAAAGGGCCAACAAGCATGTGAAAAGATGGCTAGCCTTAATTATAACAACTGTGTATATGCAAATTAAATCCACACTGAAATATTAATCCATATGCATCAAATTGTAAGGAAATAGAATATCTGAAAATACCAGATATGGAAAGGATGTATTTTGATCATGTGCAATAGGATAATATCTTGGAATGATCAGTTTACAAAATAGTGTTTAATGTCAACTGATGTATGTAGAAATCCCTCCTTGAGTAGATGCCACTGCAAAAAACCTGCAGATGCATGCGCCACTTTGTGCATCTGGCTTTATGTGGGTCCTGGGGAATTGAACCCAGGTGATTAGGTTTTGCAGGCAAGTGCCTTGACTGTTGAGCTATCTCTCCAGCTCTGCATTTAGATTGTTCTTAATTTTAGTTTCTATTTTTTCATTGATAACTTCAATAATTGTAGACAATAACCCATGGTACTTCCCTCCCTCCTTCTCCCCCACTTTCCCCTTTGCAACTCTACTCTCCATCATATCCCCTACCCCTCTCAGTCTTTTATTTTGATGTCATGACCTTTTCCTCCTATTAGGATGGTCTTGTGTAGGTAGTGTCAGGCACTGTGAGGTCATGGATATCCAGGCCATTTTGTGTCTGGAGGATCACGTTGTAAGGAGTCCTACTCTTCCTTTGGTTCTTACATTCTTTCTGCCCCCTCTTCTGCAATTGATCCTGAGCCTTGGAAGATGTAGTAGAGATATTTCAGTGCTGAGCACTTCTCTGTCACTTCTTCTCAGCACCATGGTGCCTTCTGAGCCATCCCAAGGTCACCAGCATCTGAAAAGGAAAGCTTCTCTAACCAAAAGTGAAAGTAGCAATAATATATGGATGTGGGCATTAAGAGAAGTGCTTACCAGGCAGTTTGGTAAGCATAGTATATACATTTAGCCAGACACCAGCAGACGTTACACCTCTAGGACTCATAACTACCCCTGCTGTAGGTTTTCAGTAACAGGGATGTATTCTCTCACATGGAGTGGGCCTCCAGTCCAATTAGAGAGCCATTAGTTTCCCCCATAACAGACATGCCACTACTGCACCCATTGGCTCATTTGGTCTGGCTGGCCAAATTTAAGGCTTGCAGGGTCCACTGTTGAGTATCTCTGGTGATTTCTCTCCCATTGAGCTGCATGCAGCATAGCTTTTTCCAGCTTTCTGTCACCTGATCTACACGGAGGAGGTTTTCTGCTCAGCTCCAACAGGATTTCTCAGTGACCTTGTAGCCCAAGTATGTGAAGTCTTCAGCAATAGGGTCTTACCATCTAATCCTGGTGGGAAACCAAGAGTCTCAGCAATGGCCTGTAATGTTTGGGGGATATCAGAGACCTCACTGGCCAACAACTCACTGGAAGATATCCAATCCCTGACACTGAAAATTTTCTAGTAACAATCTATGGCTTCTAAGTATTCCATTGTCCAGAAGTGTAGGTTTCCATATGACTTATTTATATACTCTAAGATTTTGATTAACCCTCCCTCTACCTTTCTTTTACTCAATCTCTTCCCCTGACCTCACTTACACCTTTTCACCCCCATTAATCTGTTCTTCTACTTACATATATACAATACCATCTGATTAAGTCCCCTTCCCTTCCATTCTATTCCCTTTCTATCCTCTTTCTATCATACTGGCCTCTGCTACTGACTTTTATTCCTACTCACATAGAAGTCAAATCATTTGTAGCTAGGATCCACATATGAGAGAGAACATATGATGTTTGGTTTTCTGGGCCTAGGTTACCTTACTAAGTATAATCTTTCCAGATCCATCCATTTTCCTGCAAAGTTCATAATTTCATTTTTCTTTATGGCTGAGTAGAACTCCATTGCATAAATGTGCTATATCTTCAATATCCACTCATCAGTTGAGGGACATCTAGGCTGGTTCCATTTTCTAGCTATTATGAACAGAGCAGCAATAAAACATCATTGAGCAAGTATCTCTAAGGTAGTGAGACAAGTTCTTAGGATATATGCCTATGAATGGTTTAGCTGGATCATATGATAAATGTATTTTTAGCTGTCTCAGGAACCTCCACACTGATTTCCACAATGGCTGTAACAGATTGCATTCCCACAAAAAGTGTAGAAGGGTTCCTCTTTTTCCATATCCTCACCAGCATTTATGGTCATTTGTTTTCATGATGGTAGCCAATCTGACAGTAGTGAGATGGAATCTTAACATAATTTTAATCTGCATTTCCCTTGTGGTTAGGGATGTACAGCATTTTTCTGAGGTTTATATGTCATCTGTATTTCTTCTTTTGAGAACTCTCTATGTAGTTCCATAGCCCATTTTTAATTGGGTTATTTGATTTCTTATTATTTAATTTTTTGAGTTCTTTGTATATCCTAGATATTAATCCTCTATCAGATGTATAGCTGGCAAAGATTTTCTCCCATTCTGTAGGTTGCCTCTTTGCTCTATTTACAGTGTCCTTTACTGTACAAAAGCTTTGTAATTTCATGAGGTCCCAGCACTTGATTAGTGATTTTATTTCCTGAGCAATTGTGGTTATATTCAGAAAGTCATTGCCTATGCCAATATGGTGAAGGGTTTCCCCTACTTTTTCCTCTAGCAGTTTCAGAGTTTCAGGTCTGATATTAAGGTCTTTGATCCATTTGGATTTAATTCTTGTGATGGAGAGAGATAAGGATCTATTTTCATCCTTCTACAGATACATATCCAGTTTTCCCAATACCATTTGCTGAAGAGGCTATCTTTTCTCCAATGAGTATTTTTGGAATTTTTGTCAAAGATCAGGTGGCTATAGCTGCATGGACTTACATCTGGGTCCTCTATTCTGTTTCACTGATCTACATGTCTGTTTTTGAGTCAGTACCATGCTGTTTTTGTTACTATGGCTCTTTAATATAGGTTAAAATCAGGTATGGTGAAACCACCAGCCTTGTTTTTGTTGATCAAAATTGTTTTAGATATTCAAGGGTTTTTGTGCTCCCAAATATATTTTCAGATTGTTTTTTTCTGTTTCATTGAAGAATGCCATTCATTGATGGACATTGCATTAAATGTGTAGATTGCTTTTGGTAAGATTGCCATTTTCTATTTTGGGCTTGTCATTTGCTGCTTCCTGATTTATAGTGCCTTTGTCTCCTCTTCTGTTGTTTGTTGGGAAAAACACTTACTCAGTCACATGCTGACCTTGGAACCCTCTACAGACCAGAAATCTCAGCCTCCCAGTTGACAGGATTGAGGGTGTGGGGCAATGCACATCCTTAGGGGCTGTGACTTTGTTAGAGGATCTGCTTGTCATAAAACCTACACTTCATAAATACTCTGTGCTGTTTTTCATTCAATGTTTATATTTTTTAGTTAAATTTTAGAATTTGCCTCTATTTTGTTCCATCCAGGCTACTAGAATACTCTCACAGCAGACAGACACAACACCTAGGGCCACTTTTGTGGTTACTCTGAGAGTCTTGAGAGCTACACCTAGCACCTTAAGCTACCCTGAAGATATATAACATCAGAATTAGATACATCTAATAATAATGCAGATAATTAGAAAATACAAGCATTAAATTAATCCAAGGTGCAAAAATATCTACATTATAATACAAGAAACACAAAAAAATCAAGACAATATAAATCCATCAAAAAGTATTAATCCATCAAAATGACCTCCAGTGAGACTGATTTAGATGAAATGCCTGAGAAAAAAATTCAAAATAATGATTATAAATATGCTCAAAGAAGTCAAAGAGGAAATCAAAGGAATCAAAGAACACATAGGAAACCAATTTAATTTAATAAGGAGGTCAATACAAGACATGAATAAGGAAATAGAAATAATAAAGAAAAACCAGTCTGAAATACTAACAATGAAAAATACAGTTAGTCAATGGGGCTGGAGAGATGGCTTAGCGGTTAAGGTGCCTGCCTCCTAAGCCTAAGAATGCTGGTTCCAATCTCCAGGTCCTACGTTTAGCCAGATGCAAAATGACTCAAGGGTGCAATGCCACACTTGACCACAAGGGGGTGCACACATCTGGATTTCGTTTGCAGCAGCTGAGAGGCTGCTGGCACACCCATCTCTATCTGTCTTCCTCTCCCTCTCTCTTTGTCTCTCTCCAAAAATAAAGAAAAAAGAAGAAAAAAAATACAGTCAGTCAAATAAAAAACTCTGTAGAAAATCTCACCTGTAGAATGGATGAAGGAGAGAACAGAATATCTAAACTAGAACACCAGGTGGTCCAACAAAGAGAAAGACAAACTAGTAGGAAGGTATGAATGAGAATTTCAAGATATTTGGGACACTATGAAAAGATCAAACATAAGAATTCAGGGTATAGTAGAAGGAAAAAAATTTCACTCCAAAGGCATAGTAGGTATTTTCAACAAAAGCATACAAGAAAACTTTCCCCAAATTAGGAAAGAGATGCCAATGCAGATACAGGAAGCCTTTAGAACACCAAGCAGACAAAACCTGGAAAGAACCTCTCCTCGCCATATTATAATTAAACTACCAAATATACAAACCAAAGAAAATATACTGAAAGCAGTTAGAGAGAAAACTCAGGAAAAAGGCAAGCCCATCAGGATAACAGCAGATTACTTAACACAAACTTTAAAAGCCAGAAGGGCTTGGAATGATGTATTCTAAGTTCTGAAAGATAACAACTGTCAACCAAAGTTACTTTATCCTGCAAAGTTATCCATTCAAATAGATAGAGAAATAAGGACCTTCCACAACAAAAGAAGGCTAAAGGAATATTTGAAGACAAAACCAGCTCTACAGAAAATACTTGAAAGGATCCTCCATTCTAAAGAAAAAAAAAAAAGGCACACATATAAGGAACCTGGAAAAAACAAACCATAGTCCAATATTAGTTAATACAAGAGAGCAAAGGTAAAACTGGAAGAACTACAAAACAAGAAAAATGGCAAAAATAAATACACTCCTTTCAATAATAACTCTTAATATCAATGGCCTCAATGCCCCAACCAAAAGACATAGGTTTGCAGACTGGGTTAAAAAGCAGGATCCTTCAATTTGTTGCCTCCAAGAAAGTCACCTTTCTACAAAGGATGGACACTATCTTAGGGTGAAAGGTTGGAAAATGGTGTTTCAAGCAAATGGGCCTAGACAACAAGCAGGGGTCGCTATCATAATATCTGACAGGGTAGACTTCAGACCAAGATTAGTTAGGAAAGATAAGGAAGGTCACTTTATATTGGTTAAAGGAACACTCCAACAGGAGGACATTACAATCCTAAACATATATGCTCCCAATTTCATCAAACAAATGCTATTAGAGCTAAGATCACAGTTAACACCAAACACAGTTGTAGTAGGTGACTTCAACACCCCACTCTCATCAATTGACAGGTCATCTAGACAAAAAATAAACAGAGATGCATCTGGATTAAATGAGGTCATAGAACAAATGGACCTAACAGATATCTACAGGACATTTCATCCAGATGCTGTAGCATATACATTCTTTTCAGCAGCACACGGAACATTCTCTAAAATAGACCATATATTAGGACACAAAGAAAATATTAACAAATACAGGAAAATTGAAATAATTCCTTGCACTCTATCTGATCACAATAGAATCAAACTATAAATCAATAACAAGAAAAGCTATAGAGCATACACAAAATCATGGAAACTAAACAATACACTACTAAATGATGAATGGGTCAATGAAGAAAGCAAGGAAATCAAAAAATTCATAGAATCAAATGATAATGAGAACACACATACCAAAACCTTTTGGACACAATGAAGACAGCCCTGGAGGGAAATTTATAGTTTTAAGTGTCTATATTAATTAGAAAGATCACAAGTAAACAACTTAATGCTTTACCTTAAGGCCTTGGAAAAAGAAGCACAAGGCAAACCAAAAATCAGTAGACAGGAAGAAATAATAAAGATTAGGGCAGAAATTAAAGAAATAGAACCCCCCGCCCAAATCCAAACAATAAATGAAACAAAGAATTGGTTTTTGAAAGGATAAACAAGATTGATAAAGCCTTAGGAAATCTGACCAAAAGAAAGAGAGAAGAGGGCTGTAGAGATGGCTTAGTAGTTAAGGCATTTGCCTGCAAAGCCAAAGGACCTCAGTTCAACTCCCCAGGATCCACATAAGCCTGATGCACAAGGGAGCACATACATCTGGAGTTTGTTTGCAGCAGCTGGAAGCCTTGGAGTGCCCATTATCTCTCTCTCTCTCCTCTCATTCTGCCTCTTTCCCTCTCTCAAATAAATAAATAAAAATAAAAATATTTTTTAAAAAGAAAGAGAGAAGAGACACAAATTAATAAAATTAGAGATGAAAAAGGCACTATGATAACAGATACCAGAGAAATTCAAAAAATCATAGGGATTTACTATAAGAACATATACTCCACTAAGTTTGAAAATATGAAAGAAATGGATTATTTCCTTGATTTACAGTACTTACTATAATTAAATCAAGATGAGATTAACCTCCTAAATAGACCTATAGCAAATATGGAGATCTAGGCAGTTATAAAAAGTCTCCCAACTACAAAAAGTCCAGGCCTAGATGGATTCACTGCTGAATTTTAGCAGACTTCATGGAAGAACTAACACCAATGCTTCTCAAATTTTTCCATAAAATAGAAAAGGAAGGAATCCTACCAAACTCCTTCTACAAAGCCAGCATCACCCTGATGCCAAAACCAGACAAAGAGAGAACAAAAAAGAAAATTACAGACCAATCTCCCTCATGAACATAGATGCAAAAATTCTCGACAAAATACTGGCAAACAGAATACAAGAATATATCAGAAAGATCATTCACCCTGACCAAGTAGGCTTTATCCCAGAGATGCAGGGATGGTTCAACATATGCAAATAAATGAATGTAATACATTATTATATAAATGAACTTAAGGACAAAAATCACATAATGATCTCATTAGATGCAGAAAAAGCATTCGACAAAATCCAACACCCCTTCATGATAAAAGACCTACAGAGACTGGTAGTAGAAGGAACATATCTCAACATAATAAAAGCTATTTATAACAAACCTATAGCCAACATAATACTAAATGGAGAAAAACTTGAAGCTTTTCCACTAAATCAGGAACAAGACAAGAGTGTCCACTGTCCCCACTTTTATTTAATATAGTATTGGAAGTCTTAGCCATAGCAATAAGGCAAGAGAGACACATAAAAGGTATACAAATTGGAAAGGAAGAGAGCAAGTTATCATTATTTGCAGATGATATGATTCTATACATAAAGGACTCTACAAACAACTGTTAGAGCTGATAAACACCTCTAGCCATGAAGCAGGATACAAAATAAACAAACAGAAATCAGTAGCCTTCCTATATGCTAACAACAAACACACAAAGCATGAAATCAGAGAATCACTCCCATTCACAATTGCATAAAAAAACAACAAAAATAAGTAAAGTACCTGGGGATAAACCTAACCAAGGAAATGAAGGATCTCTACAACGAAAACTTTAAAGCACACAAGCAAGAAATTGCAGAAGACACTAAGAAATGGAAAGACATCCCTTGTTCTTGGATTGGAAGAATCAACATATGTAGATTTTTATTGTAAATTTATAACAGTTTTTAAAAATATTGCTATGGAAGGCAGAACTGCAGGACTATGGTTTCTTCTGAGGGCAGAAAGTAGAATGTGGTATAGGAAAACAAGAAATGAGTGGTGACGGGAGGCTAATTTGTTTTTTACATGATTAGGTAAGATACATATATAACCTTTTATTGTCTACATGTGAATTATTCTTAACAATTTAAAAAATAGTTTAAGATAGGATTCTGGGCTGGAGAGATGGTTTATCAGTTAAGGTACTTGCCTGCAAAGCTAAAGGATGCAGGTTAGATTCCCCAGGATCCATGTAAGCCAGATGTACAAGGTGATGCATGCGTCTAGAATTTGTTGCAGTCGCTGGAGGTTCTGGGGCAAACATTCTCCCTCTCTCTCTCTCTTTCTCTCTCTCTCCCTCTCAACTTTCTCTCTCTCAAATAAATAAATAAGAATAAAAAAACTAAAAATTTTTTAAAATAAAATATTTTTTAAAAAGAAAAAAAATAAGATTCCAATTAGGTTTTCCTGTACCAGACATGTATTCCTTCCCATAGAGTGGGCCTTCAGTCCAATTAGAGAGCAGTTGGTTTCTCCCAAAGCAGACATGCCACTATTCAGTCATTTGGCCTGTCTGGCCAAACTTGAGGTTTCCAGTGTCCACTGTTTCACCACTGATGATTTCTGTCTCCCATATGGCTGCAGTACAATTTTTTCCAGCTTTCAGTTGGCTGGTCTACAGGGAGAAGGTTTTCTGCTCAGCACCAGCTTGATTTCTCAGTGACCTTGCTGCTCAGGCAAGTGAGGTCTTCAGCAATAGGGTCTTACTATCTTTTCCTCAAGGGAAACCAAGGGTCTTGGCTATAGCCTGTAATGTTTTGGAGGCAACAGGGACATCCCTGGCCAACAACTCACTGGAAGGTATCCCATCCCTGGCACTGAAAATTTTCTAGTAACAATCTATAGCTTCTGGATGTGCCATTGTTCAAAAAAGTAGGTTTATATAAGTCTTATTCAGAATAGCTTGAATTTTGATTGACCCTCCCCCTGCCATTCTTTGACATATTCTCTTCCCCTGCCTATAATCTGTTGTTCTACTTTCATATATACAATATCATCCCCTTAAGTCCTTCCTTCCTCCCTCCCTTATATCCTTTTCCTAGTTGTCTGGCCTCTGCTACCAAGTTTTGGTTCCAGCTCACACACATTTGTAACTAGGATCCACATATGAGAGAGAACATGAGATGTTTGGCTTTCTTTTTTTTTTTTTTTTAATAATTATTTTTTTATTGACAACTTCTATACTTACATACAAAAAGTGCATGGTATTTCCCTCCCCTCCCCCATTCCCCTTTAGAACTCCAATCTCCATCATATCCCTCCCTCTCTCCATTAGTCTCACTTTTAATTTGGTGTCATCATCTTTTACTTCTATTATGAGGGTCTTGCAAAGGTATTGCTAGGCACAGCAAGGTCATGGATATCGAGGCCAATTTCTGTCTGGGCAGTTGCATTTTAAGGAGTCGTACCCTTCCTTTGGCTCTTCCATTCTATCTGCCCCCTCTTCCACAATGGTCCCTGAGCCTTGGAGGGTATGACAGAGGTGTTTCAGTGCTGGGCACTCCTCCATCCCTTCTTCTCAGCACTATGTTGCCTTTTGGGTCATCCCAGTGGTCATCGCCATCTGAAAAGAGAAGCTTCTCTAACCAGAAGTGAGAGTAGCATTAATATGTGAATATGAGCATTAAGTGTAGTATTTTCAGGGCAGCTTGGTGGGAATAGTATATACATTTAGTCAGACAAGAGCAGGCTTTATACCCCTAAGGCTCATGACCTTACCTACCATAGACTTTTGCTTAGGTTTTTCAGTACCAGGTATGTATTCCCTCCCGTGGAGAGGGCCTTCAGTCCAATTATGGAGCAGCCTGGATTACCTCATTTAGCATAATCCTTTCCAGATGCCTCCATTTCCCAGAAAATTTTATAATTTCATTTTTCTAATCTGGAAAGCTATTATATCCCACTTAAACATTTCTTTTTTTTTCTGGGATTTTTTTTTTTTAGAAAAGGTCTTACTATGTAGCCCAGGCTTGTTTGAAACTCTTTATGAGGCTCAATCTAGACTTGAACTCCTGATCCTCCTGTCTTAGCCTCTGGAGTGCTGAGACTGCAAGGGCAAGCCACCTCCCACAACTAAATGTTCATTTTTCAACAATATATTTTATTAGTTTCTTCAATAAATATGATTTCCACAGCCATTACTGTATGGGACACCTGATTACTTTTATTTTCTCTCTCTCTCTCTCTCTTTTTCTTTCTCCCTATTTATCTGCCTCTCTGTCATCTATTTGTTTAAGCCAGGACTGCTACCCTCATTAGGATCAGTCACACAATCAAAGGTGATAGAAGTGGACAGACCTCACATCAAGACAAGCACATGTCCAATTTCTAATTTGCAACATTCCAATGAGGACAGATGCCATCAATAAAATAAACAAACCATTAAATAATAAACAAACCATTAGGAGGAGAACAGAAGCGTCTACACATTCATAATTTCTTAATTTCTGATCCTTGATGATAATGAATCCATTGACAGACATTAGTTGGTACAAGCTGCAAGCAGGTGCCAACATAGACAAATATCAACTACCGAAATGCAGGCTGCAGTCAGAGCCTGCCAGGCCTGGAAGAAAGGGGGCCACACACGTTATCATCCTGCCAGATGCGGCCCCTTCCTTCCTCGGAGGCTTCTGCTTAGCAGCCTGGGGAAAACAGATTTGGCTCTCTGCCTCTCCTCCTTGGTCAGGGTTCTGATCCAGCCATGGGGCAGAGTTCTGGTCTCAACAGAATCACCCCAAACACATCCCTGGCAAGCCTTATTTAGGGGCATCCAATCCTGTCTTCCAGTCAGATACCCCAGGGAAAGAACAAAGCAGGGGGCAGGGTGTTGGGGAAGGTGAGGTCTTGCTTGGTCACTTGCAAATGCTAATTGTCATTGGTCCTTTCTGATCACAGAAGCAGTGAGGGGAATGCCGGATGCACAGATGAGGTGCAGCAGCTGACTGCCTCTGGGAATAGGAGCTGAGATAGGATGCAATTCTCCCACACCCAGCTCCACTGAGGCACTGGAGACAGACACCTGTGTCTAGTCAATCAAAACATCTGTCTACCTGCAGCTTCACTCCAGGTCTTTATTTACCATTATTACAACAACTCGTTTCCATGATGTGTGTAGCCCTCCTGGGGCCAGTGGCTCCCAGCAAGTGTGCCTGCAGTCAGATGAAGGAGAAAGTCTATTTGTTCTGATCTCTGGGGTGACTCACTCCATTGACCTTGACTATATGAGCCTTGGAAACACACAGACCAAAGTAGAAAGTGGTAGGCAGGGAAATTTAATTCTGCGTTTTAATGAAACCTACAGAAGTTGCTGATGCATACTTTCAAGTGATAAGCGTCTCAAATGAGAAAAACAAGATGTCTCTCGGGATTAAGGCACCATCTTTAAAAACCCTCTATGGCAGTCTAGTCAGTACAACCCAGGAGATTCAAGTCAAGGTTGACTCTCCACCAAATATCAGCCTCCTTCCTCCAGAAGCTACACCTTGTCTTCCTCTGCCCATCCCTGCCCATTGTTCAGCAAAGGACCGTGGAGTCAGGCAGATGCTGATGTGAGGTATGAGATGAGGGAGTCATTCCCAGCGCGTGGCAGGATAGGGTGAGTATCTGCCTGTCCCATGTGATGCTGAGTGCACTGAATGGCTCAAGATTTGCTGGAAGGTGATGCTATTCATTCAACCATGGTTGATCTGGCACCTCCCTGACATGGGCTTCATGCTGCATGCTCTGATACTATTCAGATTTTCTTCACGTGGAACTGTAGAAAAGCCTCAGAAACTCGTCCATCACTCCTGTGATGGCCAAAAGCCAGTGAGGTCTTTGATTTACAGGCTCATACTTGGCAAATTAGAGCTTGAGGCCAGACCTACTGTCTCCAGATTTTGTGTTCTCTTCCTCACACTCAGGTTGAGCAGGCAGTTTTGTAACTTGAAATGAAGAATGACAAAAATCTCATACATTTGGCAGTAGGAACATCCAGACAGGTAACACTGACTTGCTCAAGGTTATTCCCTGGCAGGGCAGGAGTAGTCTGAGCCCTTTAATCCTTGGACTTCAAGACAATACCATTATCATTAAGACCTTGATTTACTTGGGCTGCAATTTTCCCTTCATTCCTTTTCCAGTGGCCTCCTTTTCAGGTTTTACCATAATCTTCTCTTCTAGTACAGAAAACTCCAAGCCACACTATGGAAATAAGCATTCATTAGCAGAAGGACACTCTCAGCTCCCTGTCCACCCACCCAGGGCTGCTGGCATCATGGCCAGGACAAATATCTGCTTTGGAGATGGGATCTGGAGATGAGGAATAATAATAAATTGAGAGCTGAACAGGACTGAGCATTGCACACACCTCCCCATCTGTGCTGGTACAGGCTGCTGGATCTGCCGTAGATGAGGTGTCTGTTTCTGATCTGACAACAGATGCCGGAGCCATAAATAACTCTGTGTTTTTCCCTTGAACTTTCTCTGCCATCTCCCGATGTCTCGTGTCACATTGCATTCTGGGGAGAAGTGCAGTGGAGCATGCCACCATTGCCTCGTCCTCGCTCTGTCCCTCTTTCTGAGGGCCACCATTCCAGGAAGTCCCAAGGGCAGGCGCTGCAAATGCTGGAGCTGCTGGCAGTGGTGGGGGTTCTCCTGGACAAAAGTGATTCGGGATCAAGGAGTGCTAGCCCCTTTCCCCACCTCAGCTTGATCTCGGCTTCTTGGAGGAAATCTCAAGTTGTTGGTTTGTCTGCCCCAGCAGGGACCACCTATATGAGGTTGTGGGGAAGGTAAATCTCTGACCAGGCATTTAAGAGGACAACGGAGGTAAAAGGAAGACTTTCCAGGCAGCTGGGCTAGTCTTGGAACCTCTAAGGCAATGAATGGATGCCCTTATGTTGGAGGCACTGAGCCCTCCACCCTGGGAGTGAGTGACAATAATACATAAGCAAGTGTCTCCTCCAGCCCTGCAGGGTGTTACTAAATGACTATATTCCTCATCCTTAACAGCACATCTTCCCACCTCGCTTCCCTTCCTTTACTTGTTCTCACAGCATTTGGCTCATTTAGAAATCCAGTTGCTCTTGGTTCAGACGAGAATGGAACAGTCTATAATCAAGAACACGTAAAACTTAGCTCGCTCAGCTTGTCTTAGTGACGGGTGAAAAATTGATAGCAGCACAGCCAGTTCAGATGTTGGCAAACGTTCAACACGAAGACCTATTCCATTTTCTGCAGCTCTCACTCCAAGCCATAGATCTTTTTTCCTCTCCCTCCTTCCTCCCTCAACCTCCTTTCCTCTCCCTATCCTCTCAATCTCAAGACATCTTTCTCCCAGTGTCCTAATCACTCTTGTCACATTTCCCTTCCTTATCAGACTCTAGGCCATCCGTATAGGTTATTCTTTGTTCTGTCTTCTGTCTCTCCTCTCAGTGTTTCTGTTGGGGCCTCTGCCTCTGCTTCCCTTTTCATTTCTTTTATACTGTGCCCTCACTTTCTTGGCACCCTTAGGTCTCTACTACGACTTGCAAGTGACATAGCCACACCTGGGCCATGGCAGTGCCTGGCTATGTCTCTTCACTTCAGGTGACAAGTTCAAGGCAAAGGAACTTGGTGTCTTGCTCTTCCAGCGGCTTGGCTGGGGGACGTTGCCCTGGTTTACCCAACAGAGGACCCTGGGGAAGCCAGGCTGACTCTTTCCTCTGCCCGTACTTTGCCTAGCTACTAGTCTTCTGTCTTTCAAGGCTTTCCTCCTTTCCTGTTTTTCTCCCTGTGTTCTCCTTGGTGTCTGCTCTTCCTCCTCCTCCCTGGCTCTTGATTTTATTCATCTCCTTCCTCTCTGACTTCTCACTCACTCATGACCTCCCTCCCTTCCCCGGCTTCCGCCCTTGCGTTTTTCTCTCACACTTCTTTCTCTCTCTCTCTCTTCACTTCTCCTCCTCATCCATTCTTACAGCCTAGCTTTCTCTTGTTCCTGTGGATACCCAGCACCTCTTCTCCTTACTGAGTACTTTCCTGTGTGTCTGCTTGGAGAATCGGTATCTGCGTTCTCTTCTGCGGCAAGCTGGAACTATCCAGCATCCCCAAGGGCTAGGTGTTTCTGATTCTCTTGGGTCATGTGGCATATTATTTCCAAAGCAAGTGGAAAACCAGAGCCAATGATCTAGGGGAAACAATAAAAATGTATTCTTGTACAAGATTCTGGGAGTTACCTGGCATCAAGGATAGGAAACTAAAGGGGGACATAGTAAAATCCTCAAGTCTGAACAGGTGTTCTATAGAATGAGGCATATATAGCTGATTTTCATCTTCGCCATGGAGTGAAAAATAAAGAATGGACACTTAAGTTGAAGCCATGAGAGATCTGGCTGAAAGATGCAAGGGCAGTTGGAAAAGAGGCCTCAGGCAGGGTGCGGGGCTTCTCTAAGGTAGTTTTGGGAAAAGATGTGTTTATCCCCAGGGAGTGGGCTTGGTGTTGCCCTTCCTGTGGGGAAATGATGGAAAAGCGACCTCCAGCTCCTTTTGTTTATTTTTTTCTCAGTCCCCTTGCTTCCTCCTCAACCACAGCAACATTCGACTCTGAATTTGTGACTGCAGATGCCTCATTAGCCTTTGCAAATAGCGATGGAGCCTTGCTACGTGAGCCATCACCAGCATGATTCATCATCCCAGTGCACTGGCTTGACATAGCCACTCCTGCCTCTGTGCCCGTTTTCCCTCCTCCTTCTGCAGGGTACCAGATCTATTCTCATTACCACCTTCCTTGCCTGGCACCCTGCTGAATGGCTCAGAAGTCCTCAGGAACTTGGGGTGTGCAGGCCTAGGTCCCACTTCCTCACTCAGACATGTGATCCAATTCCACCTCCTCCTTGAACAGTTCCCACCTCCCTTCTCTGTCTCACTCTGGCATACTCCAGCAGCCAGCATGATAGAAAGAGAGGCAGTGAAGCTGGCCAGCCAAGACCATTCTGTGTTCCCAAGCTTTGAGACAGAATCGTCAAGGTCTGAAGACTGCCAAAGGGCATCTTATTGAGTGAGACATGCATTTTTAATAAACTATATTTGACTTCCATGATGGGCAAGTTATTAAGTCGTTTGACAGCCAATGGCATGAGGAAATGAAAGAATACCTTAAAGTAGACATTTCTTGGCAGATAAGGGAGAATTCAGAGAGCTGGAGGCAATAGAAAAAGAAATGCAAATAAAGATATGATGCTTTTACTATCTGCATATAGTGGAGAAGCCATTAATATAACAGTGAATAGTGGGATTTTTATCACTACTTGACTTGAATGTCTTGAAAAACTAGCTCAGCCTTGAAAGGATCAGTCTTTGTAGTTCTGGACCAAGCCCTGGTCTTTTGTCTCTCAGGGAGCAGGGCTGGAGATGAATTTGTTTCCTGATGTGTTTTCTGTCCCTTCCCATATCCCTCCAGAATGAGCTTGGGGTTGGTTTTCCATCACTTTCTGATTCAGAATTATGAAGGATGATGATAAGAAGTAAATGGTTCTCTCACACCCAGAGGCTCATTACTGAATTCATGAATTCCAATCCAGATGAACAGCCTCTTTCCCACCACTGCAGGTGGTCAAGTGAATAATTGTCATTCTTAAGGACCCCTTGGAAGCCCACTTTTCCTTGGCCTTTCCTGGCCACCATCCAACTCCACTGAGCATCCCACAGGTCAACTGTCCTTGTAGCCTGTGTTGGGCTCCATCCTTCACTGCTCTGCAACCCCTTTTCTTCGCAACTACCATGGCTTCTAGTCATGCTATGAGATCTTCCAGGTTTGGGGTTTTGTGTTTCCATCCTCTGTCCACAGACTTGGGGTAAAGCCACACCAGTACCCTCCCTCTCCTAACCTGGGTTGGTATGATCACACCAGCCTTGGGGTATTTAGGAAACAGACTGGGGAGAGCAGGGTATAACCATTAGTAGCAGGGCTTTGGCTACCAAGTTAGTGTTGGCATGACATTGAGAAGCTCAGGTCTTATGTTTTGGGAGACATGGGTAGTTAGGATTTTTCAGGGTCTCATATAGGAATTTCTCCCTTTTGTTGAGCTGCCATGACTTACCCAGGAGTTCTAGGGAAAACACTTTTCTGTGTGCCATGGAGAGATTGCCTGGGAGTGAGAGGTGGGTGGATAAACAACTCATCATATGGCCTTAAGAGTCCTTCCTTGCACAAGATTCTGTGAGGTGACAGATTTCTTCTGGTCTCATCACTTATAGTGCAAAGTCTTCCCTTGAGCCCCGAGGGACTGTGATCTCTCCATGACAAAAATCTCCTGAATCCTCCATATCACATCATAGGATTTCTAATGTCCTGTTGCTCTAACTACATCCAGCTCTTCCCAGTGGCTTGGTTTTCCCTGAAGCATACTCAAGTGCTGTCTCTTCTTCATCAGCTCTCCACATCACCAGACTGGTGCTCAGTACTGGGTCTAGAGTTATTCCACCTCTCCCCTAACACTCCCCAACTCTTTAAAGTCATATGACTACACCTCTTGGACTTTGTCACCAACTGGATGCCTAGTGGAAATCTCCTACATTCAGACTTTGCTTTTATGAACTCCACATGCCAAACCCACTTTCCCACTCAGTCTCACCTCAGTGCATGGAGCCTTCTAGTCACTCAGTTGCTTTGGCTAAATACTACACAGTCATCTTGGAATGTTATGTTTTCTAATTCCCTACATCCAGTCCTTCAGACAAGTCCTGTCGGTTTTCCATCATTTGTTACCTACCACCTTCCTTTCCACCTCTCAAGTCCAAGCCATGACAACCTCTTGTTCAGTGTATCTCCCAACCAGCCTCCCTGGCTTTCTCCCCGCTATCTACTTTGAGCTCAGCAGCAAGAATTACAGCAGGCACATAGAAACTTTTTGTCTAAAAAGCATTGACCACTCAATTGTTACCCCAAGATAACTAAAAAGATGAAAGTTGGACATCCTTCTGCCTTTATTTTGCATCTGTCTCCTTCACTTTGGGTCTGGCTTCTGCTCGACTCTTCATGTTGAACACTCAAGGAATGTCTGTCTTCCTAACCTATCTCATTCTCTTCAAGACTGAATGCCAAGAGATAAATCATTGTCCTAACAATGCCATCTCCTTGGATTCCAGGAAAAGACAAGGCTCACAGAGCAGACCACCTTCTAGAAGAGGGGAATTATCCATGAAAGTGAGGCTGTTCCCTGGAGCAGGCGTAGTCACTTTGTGAAAACCAGACCTGGTCCTTCAAATATGACATGATAAGGATTTCTTTGAACCACCTTGCAGAATCAGAACTGAGTCAATACCAACCAGACCATATCTCCACCAGGTTTAATTATGTATACCCCTTGTCCCCTGCCCCAATTCTTTCTTTATTTAAACTGAAAACACATGTCAGTACTCTGAAGATGGACTTGAAGTCTCTGAACCCCACTACCTGCTTTTCCCCACGTGGCCACATTGAATAAATCTCCTCTCCCTGCTTTTCACCCTTATTCATCTCTTTAATTGTCACATTGGGCTGGGTGGCTGAGCTTAACCTGTTAGGGCTGCTGGAGCCTGGGCTTTTGCCCTAACACTCCATCTACAGCACCATACCACAAAGACACACGCTGTAGTACATCTCTCCTCTGCTTTAAACTCTTCATAGACATGTTCTCACAATTTGAGCAAAATTCAAAGTCATACACACCTTTATCTGTTGTTCTTATTAATGAACACTGTTTCTTTTGACCACTCCTTTGTATCCATATATGTTCTCCATGTCTATATATGCCCTCCTTATATGTTCATCAGCTATATGAAGACTACTACCATTTGACATCTTTGTCACTGCTGTAGAGCAAATTCCATTCAAATGGAATATCCTCTCCTGAAGAAAGGTGGGAGGCTCAGAGATGACTCAGGAAAAACAAGTCTGGGAGAGTTGAAATGTAAAAGGTCACATGACCACTCCCCAAGGCTATAGGAGTAGTAAACAACTATTAAGGAGCAGACTCTGACCAATGTTGTGGAGCAATTTTCTCTGAATCAAAACATTCCTTCCCGAAGTGAGGAGTCATGAGGAAAACAAATCTGAAGAAAAGGTTGCAAAACCCCTCCCTAATGTTGTATAAAGGTTAAACAACTGCTTGGGAGGAGACGCTGACCAGACCAGTGAAGCTGCCTGCAGGCTATATAGTGAGCTCCAAAGATGCAGCCTCCATGAGTTATCTCTTATGGTGGGTGGGCAGCTGTCTTTGAGTCACCCACACTCCTGTAAGCAACAGCTCATCCTGCTCTGCAAGTAACCCTGATAAACTCACTGGCTCACCAAAACTGGTATTGGTGCAATTGTGCTTTGGTCTGTGCGCTGTGTCCTATCTGAGGTGAATAGGCGTGTGTCTGTGTCTCCCCAAGGAAAACTTTCTACCCAATACTTGGCATCTGAACAGTCATACGGGACCATTGCTCAAGCAGCAACTACTCTTCCATTCTCTTACTTAAATATCTTTCTTCTTAGCCCTAATATCACACCTTCAGAGAAGCATTCCTAACCTCATGGTCTTCTGTCCAGGGTGCTGAATATCTTCCTATCATACTGTTTTTCAGAATAAGAACTTCCAACTGCCTAACAACACATTAACATTTCTTTGTTTAATTACTTATTGTCTGCTTCTCCCACTAAGCTGGACTTATTTTGGTTTTCTTCACTGTTAAGTGTGTACCTTCCAGACAAGCCATGTGGTTGATATTCAACAAATATTTGTTGAATGACAAAAGAATGATGGGAATAAATTACTGTTGTCTATGAAGGATGATGGAGAAATTCCTGTACAGTTTCTGATACTAACACAAGAGAGAAAAAAGAAAGAAAGGGATACATCCTGGGCTTCCAAAAGAAGGAAATAACAAGTGTGGAAGAAAGATAAGACAGGACTTAGAAAAATAGAGGAATAAGAATTTAGACAACAAAAAGAAGAAGATTCCTCCTGCCACTAAAGGGGACACACGTCTTGGGAAACATGAGCTTTGTATCAGTCAATGGCCCCGGTCTTTTGCTTTGTCAGTACATGAAAGGAGTCTCAAGAGAAAGAAAACCAGTGTGTTTTTATACCAACATTAACTTTCCCAATATAACAGTAAACTCACACATGTGGTGAAGGAGTGGGACACATATTCCCTTCTCCATTTTATAAACTCTACAAATAGTCATTAATAATGACTATTATTTCAAGAATTTCCTTCAACACTGTATAAGTTACTTTATTTGTCGTTGTGCCAGACAAAGCAGCAACTTAAGGAAGGAAGGAACTTCTAGAGGGTCCATTCCACCATAGTGGGGAAGGTATGGCAGCATATGCAAGGTCCAGGCTAGTCACATTGCATCTACAATCAACAGTGTGAACAGGAAGTGGGACTGGGCTAGACCTCAAGAGCTATCCCCAGTGACCCACTTCCTCCAGCAAGGTTCCACTTCCTAGAGTTTCCACAATCTCCCCAAAGAGTATCACTAACTGGAGACGAAGTGTTCAAACACATGAGCCTATGGGGCACATTTCATATTCAGACCACGACATATACCAAATTCCTCTCCTAACTGTCCCAGGCAGGCTTACTAATCATTATCTGTACATACCTCTGACATAGCACCTTTCCCATTGTGTATTTGCTTTCTGTGTTCACATCCACTTCTCTCATTTGACTGTGAAGGAAATGGCCATGTTTTATTCATCGTTGCTTACTACACATGGTGGCACTCACCAAACAATGTCTTCATTAAGGGTCTGCTCTATGGAAACCAGGAGAGGCTTAAAACAAGAGGGTCTTGTTGCTCTCCTCCCATTCCAGTTGGTTGTGTTATAATGCTGACTTGCTTTGTCATTTACCTAAAACTAGCACCTTTATAAAGCTCACTTACACCTGTGGTCCTTCGTTATGACACAACAACGATTTTGCTACAAGAGCATCTCTCGTGCTTTTGTCAACCAACCCCACCACTGCCACTTTAAGTCGCATCCTGTAACTCTGATCTTAGTTCTTTGTGCTCCTCTGTCTGTCTAAGATACCTGGCCAGCACTCAGGGCCTTTTGTTCTGTCCTTTACTATTCCAGATAACCAGCTAAAGAAAGTAGAGTGGGAAAGGGGTGGGGTGAGATGATAATTCATCCCAAACCTCTCTCACCCACAGGAGCATGTGTTAAGTACTGAGCTCTCTGGATAGTATTATTTAATGAGGTGCATTGATCAAGGAGGACAGCCAGGCAAAGCTTCCCAGTCCCTCTCATTTTCAACTCTTGGTCTCAAGGCAGGTCACTCTGTCTGGGTATCCTTTCTTGGGATGGATATGATGACAACATATGTGTCTGTAAAGGGAGAAATACATTGACTTTTAGGCATCATAAGAAAAGACAAGATGTGCATGAAAGCAGTGATCAAGTTCAGTCTTCTCATGTTTCCCTTATTTGTATCAACTTAAAACCTGTTTCTCAGAATCTATGTCTTCTATTGCTGTCAGCTCCCAATTGGAGTTTCTCATTGCCTTGCTGGCATAACACATTAACAATAGGGGACTGGGGAGAAAGCTCAGTGGGTAAAGTGCTGCCATGCAAGCCTGAGGATCTGAATTAGTACCCCCAACATCCATGTAAAAGCCAGCCATGGTGGTGCGTGCCTGTAATACCAACACTGGGAAGGTGGAGACAGGAGGATCCCTGGTGATTACTGGCTTGTTACTCTAGCTGAATCAGTGAGCTGTAGGTTCAGCAAAAAACTGTCTTAAAAATAAAGTGGAGCTGGAGAGATGGCTTAGTGGTTAAGGTGCCTGCCTGCAAAGCCTAAGAATACCCATTTGATTCTCCAGGGCTCACGTTTAGCCAGACACAAAAGTGATGCAAGCGTGCAATGTTGCACATGCACACAAGGGGGTGCACACATCTGGAATTCATTCATAGCAGCTGAGAGGCTGCTGGCGTGCCCATTCTCTCTCTCTCTCTCTCTGTCTCAAATTAAAAAAAATAATAAAGTGATTTGGGAGAGTGATTTGGGAAGATATATGATATATATGAATCATGTATATGTGCCCCACACATACATAGGTGCCCATACAAATACGAACATGCAAACACAAACACACACAAAAAGGACTTGTATGTGGTTTACCAAAACTTAGCTTAATCAATGTTTTCCTTTTCTCATCTCTCAAGGTTATACAATTATAAAAAGAACTTTGTGTGCTGGACAGATGGCTTAGTCATTAAGGTGCTGGCCTGTGAAGCCTAAGGACTGAGGTTTGATTCCCCAGTACTCACATAGCCAGATGCACAAGGTGGCACTTGTGTCTGGAGTTCATTTGTGGTGGCTAGAGGCCCTGACATGCCCATTATCTCCCTCCTCCTATCTGTCTATCTCTTAAATAAAATAAATACATAAAATATTTTTTAAAATATTTTATTATTTATTTATTTATTTGAGAGAGAGATACAGAAATAGGCAGGTAGAGACACACACACACACACACACAGAGAGAGAGAATGGGTGCACCAGGGCCTCCAGCCACTGCAAATGAACTCCAGATGCATGCACCCCCTTGTGCATCTGGCTTACATGGGTCCTGGAGAATCGAGCCTCGAACCGGGGTCCTTAGGCTTCATAGGCAAGCGTTTAACCACTAAGCCATCTCTCCAGCCCCACCTTTAATGCCAGACCTTGGGAGGCAGAGGTAGGAGGATCGTAGTGAGTTTGAGGCCACCCTGAGACTACATAGTGAATTTCAAGTCAGCCTGGGCCAGAGTGAAACACAACCTCAAAAAAAAAAAAGTAATTTTGAAAATTCTACATATATACATTGACTTTTTCTGCCCCCTCCTATATGGAACATCACTGCAAAATGATCACACTCCTCCTCAGAGGCAGCTAACAGTACCATGAAGGCTTTCCTTCTTTTCTACCTGTGTGGTCTTCTCGAGTAGAATGTTCTGTGGACGCAGAGGCTCTATTTCCCTCTCTCCACCCACAGAAACTTCTGTTGAGCACGTGAGGAGTTGATGGTGATCAAAAAGAATCCCTCCTCCCTGATAGCATCCTGCTGTAAGAATAAATAGAGCCGCTTCTCCACGACCTACCAGCATGCACCCTGCTTCTTTCTTTCACCAGTTTTCACTAGGAAGAGAACACTGTACACAGATATTGGCTCTGCTGTGGTGTGCATATAGCGTGTGCCCTGAAATTTATGTTGGAGACACAACCTTCAATGTAATAAGTGCTGACAGTTAGAGGGGTCTGATGGGACTAATACAGCTCCTGCAAGAGTGGGCTAGTTACCATAAGAACAAGTTGTTATAATGCGTGTTTGAGTTCCCTGGCTTTCTCTTGCTTCCTCTCACCAAGTAGACATTGTCGTATGTACCAGCCTTCTGTTCCATTTTTCTGTCATGCAGAAGGCAGCATATGGCCCTTTGTCTGGTGCAGCCACCCAATCTTGAACTTCCCAGCTTGTAAAATCATAAGAAAAACTTCTTTGCTTAACTCTTTTCCTACTCTCAGTTATTCTGCTATGGCAACAGAAAACAGACTACAACAAGCTCCATTGCCTTTGGCTCTTCCATGGCACAGGCCATCTGTGGATCTAGTCATTGCAATTAGCAACATGAATAATGGTAGCTACCCTGTTAGGCATTATGCTAAAGACTTTATCTCTTATCCTCACAATAATCCTAACAGGAAGGCATTACCACTATCTCCACTTTATATGCAAAAGACTGTCTAGGGAATTTAGGAGTTTTGGTCTTATGAATATTTCCAAGGAAGGGACCAGAATGCAGCTTTGCAACCTCCCTGTGACAGCAACATTTGATTAGTTATGACAAGGAGAGTTTCTTTTTGAAGGATCATGCAAACCCAACTATTCTTGATCATCGCTGTAAAAATCACCAGTATGTAAAAATTATCCATCTTTATATCTAGCTTTCTGAATCCTTAGAAAAATTGAAGGTAGTGTGTGTATATGTTGGTTCATATATGAGGGGCTGACAAAAACTGCTGTAGATGCAGTTCAAGCCCAGGACCTCTATCCACAAAGCAGAGAAGGCTGTGTGCATGACAGCCAGGTCTGAAGGGAAGACCAGCCATCTCAGGAACTTGGTAATGGTAACACAACCTCCCATTTTACTGAAGAGGACGCTGAGGCTCACAGAGACTGGAGTCTGGTCATGGAGCCAGGGAACATCCATTTTCAGAAACATGTGTTCTGCACATTTCTCTCTCACCACAGTCTTTTCCTTGATGACCAGTGGAGCAGAGGCTGGGACCTGACTGGATGGTCGGCTCTCATAGTGGCTGAGCTCAGCTCATTCTTTCACATTCAGGGGACTATTCAGTTCCAACCAGGCAGGAAAAGTTTTGATCATGAACTGTTATAGGTCTTTTATTTCTGGCAGGTTAAATAAATGGATTTGCTGGGTTTATGGGATTTGGGGCCCTCTGTGTGAATATTGACATTAATTTGTGTGAGCATCTTTTAGTGTGAAGGCATTTTTACCAAGGTGCATGGTATATCAGTTCTCCAGGTATATGCTTGTGTGTGAACATAATTAAAAAGTATCCTCCTTGATTTCCTCATCTGTAAATGGGGATCATAATACTTGTTCTAATTTTGTCATAGGTAGTAATGAGAATTCACTGCAGTGGTGCACAAGGGATCACTGTGTAAATTTAAAAGTTTGCAACCAATCATAGTTGTTAGTATCAATGGTATGAGTCCAAAGGCTGTAGTGATCTTATATCTGGGACTTAAAATTGTCATTCTACATAAAAAATGAATTCAAATGTGAGTTCTAAGACAACTCAGACATCTTGCCACCTCCTTCTTCATGATGGTGGGGTAAAGGGAATCACAGTACTTGGCCAGCATACTGGTCTAGACTCCTATATAGCTGTTGATCAGAGTGTATGTAGGGCAGTGGTAGTGCCAGGCAGAAGGGACATCCTGTGGGTCTTTTCAGACTCAGTATGTCTTGTGTGGATAAACAAAACAGACAGGGATATTCATTGCTATTATTTGTCCATAGCTTTATACATGAGCTCAGAGCTCTGATAGCCTTCCCTTCACATCATCTCTCCCTAGTTTTGACCAGGAATGAAGTAAGTAGAATGATGCTTCTCCCATCCCATTCCATAGCTCATTGCTTACTTTTTAAAAAATTTTTGACAACTTCTATACTTACAGACAATAAACCATGATATTTCCTTCTCCCCACCCCTCCCTATTTTCCCCTTCACAACTCCATTGCTTACTTTTGGTGAAGAGATAGGCCATTCTTTTAGAGCTGGTCTTACTAAGGCAGAAGTACAAGCTCTGCTCCTTAGCCCACCTTCTCCTACAGTAGACACCAAGCTCTTGGTATGGCAAAGCAGCCCTGGGTTTGAGCTTGTGCTTCCTCCCCATATGGCCTCCTGCTCTATCTTCCCTTCGCCCTCATTCTGTGTGCTTTGGGGAAGGTTTGGGTTCTCTCTTGACTATCTCTTCCTTCTCCATTGAAGCCCTGCTTTCTCCCTGGCTTCCAGCCTGAAAAAGTGCATTTATCTCAATGTCATTTCTTCAAGATGTGAGCTGGAACAAATCTGGAGCAGCTGCTTTGTTTCTAAGTGTCCTTTAGGGACCCCCTCAGCAGACACTTTGTGGAGTATAATGATGACATTCTAACGAGCATTAATGTACATGTTGTCATTTTTCTATATTTACTCTTCCCGCAGGAGGCATAGCTCTGAGAAGGGGACACAGAAAGCAGAGAAAGAGAGAGAGAAAGTTGTGGGCAAACCTCACTAACTGGACACCCACTAGCTGGGAACCCCCACTGAGTGAGAGAAAATCTATGAGAGTCTGTGAGGCTAGAACATTTTGGTAATTAAGAAAGTGGGAAAGCAGAGCAACAGTAGGGAGAAGCCTGAAGGCCAAAGTGGCAGAGATTTAGAGTGACATAAAGATTTCAAATTGATGTAAGATAATCTTGATGAGAATAAAACATTTTCTTCAGTTCATAGCCCTGACCACTGTATTTTACACTTATTCATTCACTCATCCACTCACCCTCCATCCATCCCTCCATCTACTTGGCAGGTAGTGGTGGAATTCCCCCTGCCCCATTCTTTTCATACCTTTTGACAGACACCAGTGGTGCCAGGGTCCATGAGAAGAATGAGATGAGAAACTCTCTTAGAACTTCACTGATGGTGATTGAGTGAGATCAGTGATGGGGAACATTAATATCTCTCACAACCCCATGAGGGGTTCAGGAAAGTTATGCAAATCTCATAAATTTAACTGTGTACATAGCCGAATAAGACTTCAACCCAGTTCTGTCCAGTATTCGAAGATCTTTCATCTTCATTATTTCATAGGAAATATGGGAAGGGGAGAGTGAAATCTAAACCCCAGTTCTATGGATCCTGGGAGCTATGTTGGATTTTGGAGGTGTCAGCTCACTGTTAGGACCTATCAGTGAAAACATACTGAGCATCAGAAATCAGGGGCCTCCCTTTTCTTGGGACTACCTCAGAATGGGGCTTCTTAGGTTGTTGCCACTCACCACTCCCTTTTGCCAGAGAACTCTTTACACAACCCTGGGTATATAGATATATAAAATGGGCATGCAAATTAAATATTTACTGAAAATCAGTCATAAAGGAATTTATTTTCTTGTTTGGTATAAAATATATTTTTGCCAATTGTTAAAGACAAAGTGAAATTTAAATATTATTGAGATGGATATGACTGTTTATTTTTACAAAATGAGTCAAATTTTGGCTGAAGACTTGATAGTTTAGAATATAGGGCATCTTCAACATTTTTCATTCATTCATTAATTTGAGAGAGACAGAAAGAAAGAGGTAGACAGAGAAAGAATGGGAAAACCAGGGTCTCCTGCCATTGCAAATGAGACCCAGATGCATGTACCACTTTGGGCATCTGGCTTGATGTGGGTACTGGAGAATCAAACATGGCCGTCCAGGTTTGCAAGCCAAATTTTATAGTTGTTAATGCTGAGAATGCCACTTCACGTAAATACATAGTGGAAAATGGCAGAAAAGTATGTTTAGGGACATCTAAGACATGCTTGGAAATTTTGTCCTGATCCCAACCCACAATTCATTTGCTGAGTTTTCAAGAAACTTCAAAGCAGCAACTCAAATAGTAATTTTTTTTTTTAATTTGAGAGAGAGAGAGAGAATGAATGTGCTAGGGCCTCTCAGCCACTATGAACAAACTCCAGACGCATGTGCCCCCTTGTGCGCATGTGTGACATTGTGTGAGTACGTCACTTTTTGTGTCTGGCTAAATGTGGGACCTGGAGATTTGAATGCATGTTCTTAGGCTTCGTAGGCAGGCATCTTAACTGCTAAGCCATCTTTCCAGCCCCTCAAACAGTAATTTTTAAACCATACATTCTAACACAATATACTAGTTGGATCCCTACATTCTGAGGAGTGATGGTGTTTGTTTTCTGTAAACTATTATGTTTCTAGAAAAACAGAAAGATTTATGTATGTACAGTAAAAATGCTGCCATCCATAGCATGCTGTAGTCCTGAGTCTGAGCTGAGGTGTTTCAGGCAGCTTGGTCTGACTTGTGTGACATGACAGCATGCACAGTGCAAAGTGCCTTTGTTGTGTGTTAGGAACCAAGGCTGCAGTGACATTGCAACCTGGGACAGCAGTGCTGAAACTCCTTGGATTCATTCCTTGTGTGGTTTTTGGATTCATTTTTGGTCATTGCTCATTCAGAAACCTTTTCCTGACACCTAATTTGTGAAACCCTCACATGGAGTCATGTAACACAAAGGCACTTTTTTTTTTGAGAAAGAGGGAGACAGAGAGAAACAGAGAGAGAGAGAGAGAGAGAGAGAGAGAATGGGTGCACCAGGGCCATTTCAGCCACTGTGAACAAACTCCAGATGTGTGCGCCCCCTTGTGGGCAAGTGTGGCATTACGCACTTGCGTCACTTGTGTCTGGCTAAATGTGGGACCTGGAGAATCGAACAGGTGATCTTAGGCTTGGCAGGCAAGCGCCTTAACCACTAAGCCATCTCTCCAGCTCACCCATAGGCACTTTTGACCCACAGTTGAGTGCTGAGGATATCTAATAGCTGAGATTGGAGAAGCCTTATTGTTACTTCCAGCCTGACTCTGTTTTCCCTCTGAGTGGGTTCTACAAATACCTCATAATGTATTTTCACTAATTAATAAATTGATTCACAGTTTATTATACATTTATATATTTCTTCACAATTTGCAAAGCTTCCATACTCATTATCATTATAATAACTCTATGATGTTGGCAAAGGAGGAGTTATGATCACATCCCCTTTGGTCATGTCAGGGAACAAGGACTCAGAGATATCAACCTGCTGAAGATCATCCAGCAAGAAAGAGACAATGCCAGAACCCCAGCCCCAGGTCTGCAGACTCAGTTTCTCCTAAGACCTTGCAGCTTCTATAGTCAGGGTCATAGAGACTGCTGTCCTCATTCTACACCTGAAGACACTGGAGACACCTGATAAGGGCACCAGCTGTGCCATATCAATATTCCTGCCCCAACATGAGGCCACCCCACATTCATCTTTGGTAGACCTGTGCTAAACTGCCACTCTGGTCTTTGGGTCTAATAAAAGCAGAGCAGAATATTCATGAAGCCCTTGAAAAATCATTTCAAGGTCAAGCACAAACAGACATGTTAGTGGGTGGCCCAGATCCCAGGGGGAGAAAGTGAAGTCAGGCAGAATCTCAGTGAGGGTGAGGGAAAGTGAGGGCTTTACCAGCCTAGAAAAAAAAAAAGGGAGTGTCCTTGAACAAGCAAGAGGGAAGATGCCTTACTTTTCCGTAGAGAAAGGATAAGGTCAAACTTCGTCCTCTGCTGCCCATAGATCTTATCTGGGTGGGATTGTATCAAATAAATAATGTATCAGAAGCTTCCTCCCCTGTTACATTAGCCCCATCAGGAGCCGGAGCACAGCCTGGGTGTGTGATAAGTGGTAATAAATGGCAGTGCTTGTTGGTGGAAATTTTTCTGGCAAATTTCCGAACCAGATTAAAAAGTAAATTAGATTTCTTCTGAAGAGTTATTTTCAAGGGTTTTTATCCACTGACGTGTGTATGCAAGATTACAGCTTTGCCAAAGGGGAGAGAACAAAGCTGAAAAAAAAATAATAAAATAAAATAAAATAAAAATCAGCACGCAATTATCTGTCTGAACAAGGCTATCGTTGGGAAGGCACCTAATCAGAGATGTCTCAAATTTGCTTAAAGTACGATGTGCAATATAAAATGTATTTATAATGTGCCTCTTATGCTCCAATAAAACTGTTACCAGGACCAGACAATTGCAGGAGACAGAGATTGTAAAATGGAATGGATAGAATCAAATCAGTTATTAATAATAGCTGAATAAAATATAGCTTTGTGGATGGGGAGGTGTGCATTGCTTTGTTGGGGTTTTAGTTGCTTGACCAAGTGTCCTAAGGTGTGTATGAATCCAGTACCAATCAACGACTCTTGCACCCTTCCTCTGGGCCCTCTGCCCCTGAGGATCCCTGCCCTCTTCAACTTACTCCATTCCTCCAGCATCGTAGCTGGGTTCTAGCTACGGTCTTACTTAACAAGCCCTTTCCAGTTCCCCTTCCACACTGAGTTCAGAATGCCCTCCTGTTGGGCACGTCTGACTTGTACCATCTTCCTGCTTAACAATCTTCTGCTTTTTCTCCTCATCTGTAAAGGGGAGTCCACACTCTGTAGCCAGCCATGTGAATTCCTTTGGTATCTGCATCCAACAGGCTTTCTGGCCTCACTTTGTTCCCACATTCCCTGTCCATGCTTTCAAAACCACAAAGAACACCACAAATCCTTTCCAGGTCTGCACTGCCTCCCCTGGTGTCCAGCAACTTGGACAACCAGTAAGTGAGCGCGTGGTATAGGGGTGTGGTTGCTGGGGTTGCCACCAAGGAGAATCTCCAGACCAAGGAATCACTATGGAGCTCCTCCCTCGCTGGGCAAGCCAACATTTTCACTTGAAAGGGTATTCCCTTTCTAAAAGCCATCTGCAAAAGTCAACCAACTAGGTTAACTACACATCCATTAAAATAAGTTATGTACTGGGTAACTGTCAGTGGTCATCGGGAGTCATGATTCTGTTTGGATTAGGGCGGTTATTCTAGATTCCCCGCCCCCTCTTTTTATTCATAGTCAGCTACCTACCATTTAAAAGTTCACAAGCAAAGAGTTAACACTCAAGCCAGTTCAGTGCACTTCCACTGAAGGAAAGGCTAGGGTAGATGGTGAACGTTTCCACTCTGGACTAAAATGAACTTTGATATTTAAATTCCCCAGTAAGTCCCATGATTCCTACCAGAGAAAAACTACCTCTGTTTGTCTTCCAGAAAGATGGAGGGCTCTGCAGAACCTTTCCAAGTTTTCTCTGCCATCTCTTCATACACGCTATTCACCTCTTCCTCCCCTCGAGAGCCCTCCTAGCCTGAGTATGGTGATTCCTGGGACATCCTTAAGTACAGCCTCTTTAACAGGGCCATCTTCTTCCTCCTACTCAAGAGAAACACATTTTTTCCCATTTTCAAAAAAATAACAGGAGCTGGGCGTGGTGGCGCATGCCTTTAATCCCAGCACTTGGGAGGCAGAGGTAGGAGGATCACCAAGAGTTCGAGGCCACCCTGAGACTACATAGTTAACTCCAGGTCAGCCTGGACCACAGTGAAACCCTACCTTGAAAAACCAAAAAAAAAAAAAAAAAAAAAAAAAACAGGGACTGGAGAGATGGCTTAGCATTTAAGGTATTTGCCTGCAAAGCCAAAGGACCCAGGTTTGATTCCCAGGACCCACGTAAGCCAGGTGCACAAGGGGGTGCATGCATCTGGAGTTCGTTTGCAGTGGCTGGAGGCCCTGGTACACCTATTCTCTCTCTCTCTCTCTCTCTCTCTCTCTCTCTCTGCCTATTTCTGTATCTCTCTCTCTCAAATAAAGAAATGAATAAATAAAAATAAAAGCAGCAGGAATAAAGAGGATCATTGGAGTCTGGGGTGTGATGAATGAAGGTGAAGGCTAGCTAGACAAGCATCGGAGAGAAGATTTAAGAGACTGTAAGGGACTGAGGCTAAGTCATGCAAATGAAGTAGGCCTTGGAATTAACTGAAGAGCCACTCATTTTCCTCCAGCTCATCAGTATCCTTTCACTAATGATATTGACTTTCCCCTCAAGTACTGTAGATCCATATAATACCTTCCCTCAGAGAAGCCAGTCTCTGCTCCTTGTGAAGTGAGGATGGCATTGGAAAGACATCCCAGCCCACTTCAGGAAACAGAGAGAGCGCCTGGATGATTCCTGTCCCTGGAGCACATGCTGGGCATCTCCTGTTGCAATGCACCTATGGTCCTACCTGAAGAAAGGTGTGTTTGGGACCCTGGGTCAGTAGAGCTGCATAACGTTTGATTGACACTGGCTGAGAGGCAAGTGCTTTGGGATAATTAGTGAGGTTAACCGAGAAAAGATAGAAAACCAACTGGGACCAGTTGAATCCAGGTTTAATATGCCCACAAAGAATGGCAAGTAGTTTTCTGAACTCTCCCCAAATAGATCTCCGAGGAGGAGTAACACTAGGAAGAAAAGAACTGGGTCTTCTCTTATGCTGTGACATCTGGACAAATCAGCCACCCATGGAGCCTGTAGTGTTAGACCTGTTCTTCCTGTTGAAGCCACACATCCTGTGCTCCGTGGCTTTGCAGTGACCTCAACACACAGATGCTCCACGTGTGTGTAGGTCTACACACACGTGTTAGGCTAACTGGTGGTCCCTGTTAAGATTGTAAGTGTGAAGAAGCCAGGCCCAGGGCAAGGCATTGGGTACTGAGATTCTCTGGAACCCACTTCCTGTGTCCCCTGTCAGCTTTCTCTATTCTCTCTTTGCTTTTATTTTCCTTGGTCAACCTGCACTAGAGTAAGACCCTATCTCAAAAAACAAAAAAGAAATAAAGAGAGAAAGAAAGAAAGAAAGAAAGAAAGAAAGAAAGAAAGAAAGAAAGAAAGAAAGAAAGAAAGAAAGAGTGAGCCAAAAGGCTTTCCCTTCAGATGGAGCCCCAAGGGCAAAGGCATATGATGGTGGGATGCCAGTGTCTTGCCTGGCCAGTGTGGTAGATACAGAGCAAGAACTGATGCTGCATGATTCTATCCAGATTACACCTAGTTAGGAGAGCATGGCTTGTCTCTTGCAAGCCATGGGAGTCTTGAAAGGTTCTCCAGAAGGGAAAGGATGTGATGGTCTTCTTGCATCTCCTTGGATCCTTTTATTCCTCTACACAACAAATTCTTCCTATTCTTTGTCTTAAGTTCACTTTGAGTTGCTATCGTAGACTATCTGGGGACTTGCAATGTACAAACAACAGACATCTCTTCGGCTTACAGTTACAGAGCCTGGGAAGTCCAAGAACATGCTGCTAGCATCTGGTATGGGCCTTCTACTGCATTATCCTATGGCGGAAGGAAGGACAAGTGAGACAGAGAGGATGGGGATTGACCTTGCCCCTTCGTCAGTCCCATGATACCATGCTCATGATAATGGTTAACCACTCATGGGGGACAGGGTTCCCATGGTCTAGTGAGCCTCTCAAAGGTCTCACAATGTTGTATTGGGAAGTGCTTCCAGCCCAGCAATTCCAGAGGGTGCGTTCAAGCCATGGATTCCTCCTTCCTTCTCTTGTTCTCTGTACTCCTCTCCTGGCTCTCTCTGTGCCTCTACCACTGCTCACGCCCAGCTCTGCTCTCCTTGGTCAACTTCACCCCTCAATTTAGGAAGCATCTATGGGAGTAGATATCCATTTGGAAGTAATAACGTCCTCAGTACAGTCAGCAGATGCCTGCCTCTTTGCCTGTGGTCTTCTGCACCTTCCAGATGCTTCTCTGCCCTCCTTTGCTTGTTCTCCTAAATTCTCCTGCCAGTCACTTCCTGATATAGCTTACAGAAAGGTTCATAGTCTCCTGCAGGGCCCTGGGGACACAGAAGCGTAGGGTGGGTGTCCCTTGAACTTTTCAGTTGAAGGAACTGATCCTTCTGTTGGGTGACCACTAAAGGCTGAAATGCCAGTACTAATACCAATGCCAATACTTACACTAATACTACTACTAGGAGTAAGCTTTCCCTTGTGTCTGTCAGAGTATCCCATCCACTATGACACCATTCAAAACTCACAGCTGAATCAGTGTTTGCAAAGCATGTATTTTTTTTTCCATCAGGTATGTGTTAAGTGCTTCAAATACATGCAGACTCCTTCAATGTTCACAAAAATCTAATAAAATATTCATTTATTACTTTTATTCTCTACATGCACAAACTCACAGTACAGGCAAATGAAATAGACCCAATGGACTTATCAATGTAAATTAGTGTTGTGGTTTGAATGAAAATGACACCACAGGCTCACATGTTGGAATGCTTGGTCCCCAGATAGTGGCAATATTTAGGACAGTTGTGGACCCTTTAGGAGGTAGAGCCTTACTAGAAGAAGTGGGTCATTGGGGGTGGGCCTTAAGGTTTGGTAGTCCAGCCCCACTTCCTGTTTGTCCTCTCCTTCCTTTGCTACAATGTGACCAGCTCTGCTCCTGCCACCAGACCTTCTCACGGTAAAACTTCCCCTCAATACTGAAAGCCAGGGGCTAGAGAGATGGCTCAGCAGTTAGAGGAACTTGCTTGCAAAGCCAGATGGTCTGGGTTAAATTGCCAAGTACCCATGTAAAGTCAGATGCACAAAGTGGCACATGCATCTGGAGTTTATTTGCAGGGGTGGGAAGCCCTGGTACACCCACCCATATATTCATTTTCTTCTCTCTTTCAAATAAATTAATAAAAATATTTTTAAAAAATGGGTAAGCAAAACCCCAACTTTCTTCATTAATTGCCTCTGTTTGGGTATTTGTTCACAATAAGTAACTGATAGAGTCACAAAAGTACCATCTACTAACAATCTGTAGCAGACAGCTTCAGGTTCGCTGAGATGAACTTCCAGACCAGGCACAGTTATGGAGGAAGGGATATTATTTATTGAAGCTTACAAATCCAGAGGAAGTTCCATAATGGCAGGAAAAGGGGCCTGCTCCCCACAAGACCAGGCAAGAGAGCAAAAGCCCCCAGCCACACAGCACACAGAGCAAAAACTACAGCCAAAAAGTCACACAGCACACTTACAGGAACTCCTGCTAGGCACACAGCATATCTTCACAATGGAATCTCAAACCCACCATTAACACCTTAAGACCAGCCCCCAGTCACATTTCCTCTAGGAAGGTGATTGTAGATGCAAACTTTAAAGTAATAAAACATTGAATATATTGGGGGCCATATATTCAAACTACCACACGCTCTCAGGGTGATACTGCGGCTTTTCCCTTCTCTCAGCCCTTGCATAAACTTTTTTCTCCCTCTGACCTCTCTGCCATCCCAGAGAGATGTCAAGGGATAAGCAGACCTGAGTGGGAGGGTGAAGGTCATTGGGATAGAGCATTGGGGTAGGGCCTTTGGGTCTGTCCATCTGTCACTGTGACAATCCCATATGGCTACCAATTAGCAAACTCTTGCCTCCCTCAGAGTAGCTCATTATTCCTCTGATGTGGCCTGGGGATCTGGAGGCCTCTCCTATGCTGGTGGCTGAGACCTGGTGGAATAGTGAGGTGTCTAAGTGCAGCCCCTGACTGCAGCTGTGGGAAGGGAGAAAATGTGAACTAGCCAGCCAGTGGGTAAATGCTCCAAAGGAGCTTCTCAGCAAGACTTATTTAAAAGGTTATCTGCATAGGTGTTTTCACATGTGTAAGGCTACAGGTGGCTCCATCTCTGGGGAGAACTAGCACAAATGGAATAGACTGGGTTTAGACCAATACTGCCAGGAGGAAGGAGATACAGGTTGCTTTGACTGTAGGAGATGAAGAACAAGGAAAGGCTTAAAACTCCATTTTCAAGGCAATGTGGCATCAATAAAAGGACATGGGCTATATTTTGTAATCTGGCTGTGTGGTCTTACGCAAGCTATGTGTTGTTCCTGACCTTCATTCCCTATACCTGTGAATATCCAAGTGTTGGGATGTGACATAAGACCAAAGAAACCAAAAACATGACCCCACACACAGTACAAGGTATAGACACCTCTGGTAGTGACCTTAGGTGCTGGAATTAGAGGAGCCTGCCTTGAATTGCAGGTTTGTCTTTCATCCACATGTCATCTTGGATGCATGATGTCCTTTCTCTAGTCTCACCTATAAGAGAGGCATCAGGGCATCTACCTAAGGAGGTTGTTGGCAGCAACACAGGGTATATAATATTGATCAAGGGCTGGAGAGATGGCTTAGCAGTTAAGGCACCTGCCCACTAAGCCTAAGAACATCAGTTCCAATCTCCAGGTCCCACGTTTAGCCAGATGCAAAGTGACACAAGGGCTCAATGCCGCACTTGCCCATGCATCTGGATTTCAATCACAGCAGCGGAGAGGCTGCTGGCGTGCCCATTCTCTATCTGTCTTCCTCTCTCTCTCTCTGTCTCTGTCCAAAAAAAAATATATATTGATCAATCACCTGGCACAAAGTAGGACCTCAATAATCAGCAATTGACATTAGGTGTCAGCAAGGACCACACTTCCGTTTCTTCAGTGCTGCTGGGAAGTGAAATACTGTTAGATTTGAATGTCTTTCTGGAAATTAATTTCTTTTTTACTTATTCTTGGCTATTTCTTTAATGAAAATGAAACGTCTTACTTAAAAGCAAATGACTAGTTCTGCTAATAGAAAGGTACAAGGAATCTTAATCTATAAACCTTCTATTGTTCTCCTGGCTAAGATACTGGTGGGAGTTACACACTGTTGGACATATGTGTGTGTGTGTGTTTCCCAGAGAATTCTCTTTTTACCTGCTCCAAAACAGCTCTCATTAAAACACCTCTGAGTTAGGGGCCTGGGAATCTCTGTTCTGTACTACTCTGTTACCATGTGAGTGGTGGACAACCCTTTAATCTTGCCAGAGGTATTTACAAATTCAAAACAGGACTCTATTATCCTTGCTTTTACTCTCATTTCCTTTAATCCATTCTCCATACTCCAGTCAAAGTGATCTCTTAGAAACACAGGACTCATCATTTCTCGCCTCTGCTTAAAACTCTCTAATGACTCTCAGTGCTCTTAGGATAATGTCCAAACTCCTTATCAAGACTCACAAGGTCCTCAATTATGTCACCCTCCTAAGCTTGCCTAGTCATTGCTTCTCTCCTCAGCCCCCAGCCCAGCCCCTTGCCCACCTTGCCCATTATTTCTCTTCCTGGAAAATACCAGGCCTTTTCCAGCTCCAGGAGTTTCCACATACACTTGTCTCTGACCGGAATTCTCTCCACTTAACTAACCCCTATTTATCCTTCAAATCTCAATTTTAAATGTCCTTCCTAGAAGAGACCTTCTCTGCTTCCCTGAACTGGCTCTTTGCTCTGATAACATCAGTAAGCACCAGCTATCCCCCATTTCTAAAAATATAAAAATGTGGAAATAGTATCATACTCATGCTTGTATTCATGCCCTTTTGTGACATGTCTTTGCAGCCACTCCCATGAAGAGATGGAGTCTATTTTTCTTCTTGACTCTGGGCGAGCCCTATGAATGTTCTGACTAATAGAGTGCAGCAGAAGTGAAGTGCCCATTCTGAGCCTGGACCTTGAGAGATATTGCCTATTTCCTTTATTTCTCTAGGAACCCTGTCATATGATCATCCTTCCAGGTAAGAGACCATAATTGTATAGTCAGCCCAGAAATCCTAGTCAATGTTCATCTAACATCAGAAACATAGCTGGCTAGCTGACCAGCCTCTTCAGATCCATGAATGAACACCCAAAAGACCAGAAGAGTTGCCTAGCTGAGCCCAGCCTAAGTTGCCCAGGACCATGCTCTGAATCACTGGTTGCAATGTTAAGACACCAGATTTTCAATTGTTTATTAAGCTGCTAATGTAGCTGATACTGACCTTTTGCAGAATAGGGTAAAATATACATGTGAACAAACAGTTAAGCAAGCATAGACAAACAAATATAAAGTAGAATGGAATGAAAGATATGGATGGGACTGGAGTTATTCACGGGGATGGTTAATTCATGTGCATCATCATCATCATCATCATCATGATTATTATTGTTTTCCTGAGAATGTGGAACATGACTCAAAATCATTTTGTATTTTCTGCAAAGCCTATCACAGTATATATAAACTACAATCTTAAATTGAGCAAGTACTTGATGGATTGTTTTTAAAAAAGGAAGAAATTGGGCTGGAGGGATGGCTTAGTGGTTAAGTGCTTGCCTGTGAAGCCTAAGGACCCCAGTTTGAGGCTCTATTTCCCAGTACTCAGGTAAGCCAGATGCACAAAGTGGCACATGCATCTGGAGTTCGTTTGCAGTGGCTAGAGGGCCTGGCATGCCCATTATCTTCTATCTATCTGCCTCTTCTCTCTCTGTTGCTCTCAAATAAAAAAATAAACAAAAAATATAAAAAAGAAAAAGTCATATTTATCTTGTTCACTTTCATGTCCCCAACACTTAAATAGTGTGTGAAGTATAGGAGGCCCTCAGTAAAAACGTGACTGACTCGGTAAGCAAAAGATGCCTATGTACCTCTAAAAGTCTTCTAGGTCATGTTTATGGTCATGACAGGTGAATAGAGCAGGATAGAAACGTGGGTGGTGTGGTAGTTTGAATAGATGGCCCCCAATATAGTCAGTGTTTTATTAGTTTATAGTTTGCATCTACAGCCACCTGGCTGGAGGCAGTGTCACTGGGAGGATCTTAAGGTGTGGTGTTGGGTTTGAGATTTCAATCTAAAGATATGCAAAGTGTGCCTAGCTAGAGTTCCTGAAGTGTGATGTGCTGTGTGGCTTTTGGCTTTTCTCTCTGTGTTTGGTTCTATAAGAGCAGGCCAGCTTCTTCTGCCATTATGGAACTTCCCCTGGATCTGTAAGTGTCAATAAATCCCTTCCTCCATAACTGTGCCTGGTCTGGAAGGTCATCTCAGTGAACCTGAAGCTGTCTGCTACATCTATGTACCTCTAAAAGTCTTCGAGGTAATGTTATGGTAATGACAGGTGAAGAGAGAAGGGTAGAAACGTGGGTGGTGGTAGGACCAGCCATCTCAGCCCAATCAATCCTGTCCTTTGTAACTGCTCCAGCGCACCCCAAATGGATCTTTCATTTGGGGATTCTTTTCTTAGTCACCTTTCAAGTTCTCTCCACTTTCTCCCATTTTCCCCTATTCCTGACAGTTCCCTGTTCTTCCACCCTTGGGTCACTTCTGAGTTAACATCTCGAATGTATAAAGCCAACCAAAGTTGAAGGTAAACGCTTTGGATTGTCAGGGGCTGGGGAGGTGGGGGTGGGAGACAGAGGGTCTCTGGGCAGGTGCAGGGTGGTGATGTCATTCTCAGTTTTCCTTCTCTGCCTCTCCTTAAAGCAGCAAACAACTGGAAGGCACGGGGCAAATGGAAAAGGAGAGGAGCAGGTGTAGTCTGCCTTTGACTTCTCCTGACTGGATCTGTTCTGTCACCCGCAAGCAGTCTCCCAGAGGCAACATACCCTTGCCCCTGCGACACATAGCAAGCTCCCAGGTCAGAATGTGACTTTTGAAGGAAGCCATCCTCTTCTGGCCTCCAGGCACATGGTGTTTGCGCCCATATAATTTGTATTTGTCTCACCACTTGGCTATTGCAGCTCAACCCATTGAACACTGTCTTCTCTTATCTGGATTTGGATTGGCATGTCTCCCTTCCCTGACCGCTTTCCTGATTTACCTCTTCCCCTCCAGTTCTAGTGTATACTGTGTTACTCAGTTGATATTTATTACACAATAAACAATTTCGCTGTGCAGCCCAGGCTGGCCTCACATGTGGGATTCTCCTGCCTCAGCCTTCCCAATGCTAGACTTGCAGTCACGTACCACTGTGCCTGGTAACATTTCTTGCTTTAAACATCACCATAACTAAGCTTCAAGGACAGGAATAGTCTTCATTTGCATGACTCCTAGGTGTAAGGACAGTAGTAGACATGGAGTAGAGGCTCAAACTTTATGTGTCAGGTGAGTGTATGCATACATGAACTCCTGGGAATGGCTAGCTTGCTTTGAAGCCTTACAACATTAAGACAGTTACTTTTCCCATTATTTATTTATTTATTTATTTATTTGAGAAAGAAAGAAAGAAGAAAGAAAGAAAGAAAGAAAGAAAGAAAGAAAGAAAGAAAGAAAGAAAGAAAAGAGAGAGAGAGAGGGATAGGTAGAAAATAAAGAAGGGCAGATCAGGGCCTCTCGTCACTGCAAATGAACTGCAGACTCATGTACCTCCATGTGCATCTGGTTGATGTGGATTCTGAGGAATCGAACCTGGGTCCTTAGGTTTTGCAAGCAAGCTCCTTAACTGCTAAGCCATCTCTCCAGCCCAAGACAGTTATTTTTTTTTAAATATTTAATTTCAAGCAGGGAGAGATCAAGAGAGAGAGAGTGAAAGAAAGAGAAAGAAAAAGAGAGAGAAAGAGAAAGAGGGAATGGGTGTGCCAGGGCCTCTTGCCACTGCAAATGAGCTCCAGATATGTGTGGCACTTTGTGCATGTGGTTTGTGTGGGTACCAGGGAGTTGAACCCAGGCTGTCAGGCTTTGAAAGTAAGCACCTTTGACTGCTGAGCCGTCTCTCCAGCCCATGACAGTTACTTTTCAAATAAGTACTTATTATGTAAGAAACATTGAAGTCAGCACTTTACATCGCTCTGTGCCTTTGGTCCTTATGATAGCCCTGGCAGGTGGATACTATCATCATCCCTCAGCTGAGGAGGTGCAGCAGGCATCTGATTACAGCCAGTCAGGCTCTAGAGCAGGATCTCATAGTCTCCCAGTAACACGGAGAGTGGCAGCGACCACTAGGCTATCCCAGTTGAGGAAAGGGCAAAAGATGTAATATGCTTCTTGCATGAAAATAGAACATTTTCTCTCATAAGGGCTTGGGGCAGATCAGGTCTCTTGGTTACTAGCTGCCTGCCACTATGTTCATGTGATTCATCTTGCTTTCCACAAGGATCATAGCAGTTATTACATAATAATAACCACCACTTGTACCACACGTCAAGCACCATGCTCAATACTTGATATTAAGCATTTCAGCCAACCCTTCCAGTCATGGTGAATGGCTACAATAATAATTATCATGATTATTTCTATTTTCTGAGGAAAAGTGAGGCTCAGAGGGGTTAAGCAACTTCCCAGAGTCACCGTCAGTGGGCTTCAAGCTTCTATCCGAACCCTGATCTCTCCTGCTCAAAAAAATGTGTCTCCTCGTGTCCTAAGCCATGTGACTCCAAGTTTCAGTGTGTATAGGTGTCTCCTGGAGAGCTACCTACATGCAGTTCCCCTGGGCCTCCCTGAGAATCTAAGTGTACCGTGTGTGTGTGTGTGTGTGTGTGTGTGTGTGTGTGTGTGTGCATATGGAGGTCAGAGACAACTTTGTGTCCTCAAATGCTGGCCACCTTTTTCTTTCTCTTTTCTCTTTCTTTCCCTTCCTTCCTTCCTTCCTCCTTCCTTCCTTCCTTCCTTCCTTCCTTCCTTCCTTCCTTCCTTCCTCCCTCCTTTCCTCCCTCCTTCCCTCCCTCTTTCTTTCTTTCTTTCTTTCTTTCTTTCTCTCTCTCTTTCTCTCTTTCTTTCTTTCTTTCTTTCTTTCTTTCTTTCTTTCTTTCTTTCTTTCTTTCTTTCTTTCTTTCTTTTGAGACAGGGTCTTTTACTGGCCTGGAACTTGCCAATTAAGTAAGATTGACTAGCCTGTAATTCCAAGGATCTCCTTATCTCGGACACCCCAGCCCTTGGATTTACATGCAGGTATTTTTTTAATTTTGTTTGTCTTGTTTCTTTTTTACTAAGGTCCTGATGACTAAACTTAGGTCAATGCTAGCAGGGCAGGCACTCTACCCCTGAGCTACCTCAGTGAGGTGCTAGCTATCACAATGACTCTGCCTTTTGGAACAGCCACTTAGGTGAACCTGTGGAAGACCATCTGTGGACTGAACTCTACAGTACCAACGTCCCTCCCTGGGTAAGTGGCTTGAAGCAATTGTCTGCAAATGACTCCTGGAAGTTGTGTCTCATGCCCCTGGCATGAGAGAGGCTGAAAGTACCCAGTGGACCTTTCCTGGGCTGGCTCTATCACCTGTTACCAGGAACAGGACTGGAACTGCCCATGGCTTCTTCTGAGTTAGGGATTCTGTCCTGATTGTCCCTTTGCTGTCCTATGGGTCCTTTGCTATCCTGTTTCAGGTAGCTTCACTGAAACCTTAAAATCCATTTCTTTTTCTTATCTGCTAAGATGTAGCCTGATTGAAATCTCCAACTTCCTGCTTCCTTCTCCCTGGACCCCATGCTGTTCCCCACCCAGGCAACTCCATGTAGGGCCATGCAGCCAGCATGCCGATTTTTGCAATGTGAACATCTTCTCAGAAAGAATTACCTCTTGGTTGTGAGAAGGATTATCAGCGAGGAATTGGCACACTGGCCCTATCATTTCCTTTTGTTCTTCACCAGAAATTAGAAAGGTTATTTGCAAAGTTTCTAGAGAAAAGTCTTCATTTTTTTTTTTTAACTAACAATGAATTCAAGTAGGACTGTTGCTGACTTTCTTGCCTCGAGGGACATTGTCATTGCATTTTGGAAACGTCCTTCTTGCTCTTTCTCCATCACAAGACTGCTTTCCCCATCCTTGTCTGAGAATACTCTGGGGACCAGTGCAATGGGTGGCTTGTTCCCTGAGGGGACTTTATGAATGTCTCGTTCAATATTAATGTGCTGGCTAGCAGATGCAAGATGGAGCAGCACGGATTTATAACACAGCAAGAAGTGGGCATGACTTCCTGTGAATAACCTGCACAAGGTCCAGTGTGAAGTCAAGCTGCCACCCAAGAAACCTGTGTTGACTAGAACAAGTGAGGCCTCTGCTCTTCCACAGGAAGTAGTCTTTTTGCTAATTTATTGAGAAAAGAGGTTGATATACATTGCCTTTTCTTTTGAGGGGCTTGGAATTGGACACAGGGACTTGTGCATGCTAGATGAACACTGTACTACTAAACTACTATATCCCCAGTCCTATGAGAAAGCAGCTTTTGAAAAAAAAATGCATATTGGTACATGTGTGTGCATGTGGGTGTGGGTGCATAGGGAAGCTAGAACAGAACCTTGAATGATATTCTGAGAATACCATCCCCCTTTTTTTTTCCTTTTCATTATATTTTTTCTCTTTTTAAGACAGAGTCACTCATTGGCCTGGAGTTTGCCAATTAGGCTCAACTCTCTGGCCAGCCTCGGGGATCCTTGTACCTCTACCTCCCCAGTGCTGGGATTACAAGTGCACACCAGCATGCCTGGCCAGTTTACATGGGTCCTAGGGATTTAACTCAGACCCTTGGGCTTGTAAGGCTAGCACTTTACCTACTGATCTATCCTGCCAGATCAGAGAAAGCAGAGTCTTAGTAGCAAATAATTCTACTCAGACAGTGAGCACTACAATGGCTTTATGCACATTCATAGAGACCATGAACGGCTCATGCTCTATAGTAGTGACTTTAAAGTAGGTTTGGGGGGGGGCTGGAGAGATGGCTTAGCGATTGAGGCACATGCCTGTGAAGCCTAAGCACCCCAGTTCACTTCTCCAGGTCCCACGTAAGCCAGATATAAGGGGGCGTGTGCATCTGGAGTTAGTTTGCAATGGTTGGAGGCCCTGGCATGCCCATTCTCACTCGCCCTTTCTCTCTTTCCCTCTCTCTGTCATAAATAAATAAATAAATAAATAAATAAATAAATAAATAAACAAATAAATAAAAAAATAAAAGCTTTAAAGTAGGTTTTGGGTGACTGGCTTAGTGTTATGTCACATGATTTAATTTCTTTAAATGTGTCTGGGCATCTCAGGCCCCCATATTATAATGCCGAGGTTGGAGACCTTCTGGACCAGGTTCTTAGTTCCATGACCATTCATTCATTCATTCATTCATTCATTCATTCATTCAGAAGTACTTATTTTACCTCTAGCACATAACAGACACTAAGGCCAAGTGTGTAAGTAAACCAGAGATCCCACCCCCATAGAGCTTATAGGAGGTCTTGCATTCAGAACAAATGACTTTCTGGGGGACATCTAATTCAAACACCACAGATAGGGTCTCTTTTTGGCCCAGAGCTCACTAATTAAGCTAGATTGGCTGACTAGCAAGCCCCAGGGATCCTCCTGTCTCCACCTCCCTAACACTGGGATTCTAGGCAAGCACTACCTGGTCTTTTCACATGGGAAGTGGAAACCAAGCTCATGTCCTAATGCTTATGAGGCAAGCACTTTACCAAGTGAGCTATTTCCCTGGCCCTATTCTTGTCTCTGTTATGCAAAGCTGAACAGAATTCATGAGGAACTCAAACCCACAATCTAAGAGAAGGACGTTGGAGTCCACCAGGGAAGCAAGCCATGGGTAGCCTGAGCAGCAACATGATGGCTTACCTAATAGTGGAGCAAGGACCACATGCAGAGGCAGATGTCACTGAGAGATGAAGCTGTCAAGCTCAGTTTAGGCTGTATGTGACTTTACAGAATCCCAGGAAATTAGGGAATATTTTCACCAAGGCCACAAATTGTGTTGACAATCTCAAAGGATGGGTCGCTTGTAAGTAGGACATGCTGGGTCAGCTAAATTGGAGTAGCATGGGCTACAGAGTCAGACAGGCAGAGCTCCATCTAGTTCTGTTCTTACCTGCTGAGGAACCTCAGGCTAGCAAATCCCACCCCTCAATTTCTTCAAATGAAGCTGGATCATAAAACCTACCCCACAGGGTTGTGATTTTTTTTTTTTTTTTTTTGCATGTAAGGCCCGGTGCACATACTTGGGCAGATGTGTCTATCCAGGAGCACTTACTCTGGTCCTTCAAGTCTGTAAAACATCAGAGAGCCTAAATCCAGATCCAGAGGAAACCATCAGAACAGAGAAGGAATCCAGAAACTAGAAATTGACATGAATTTTATTTGATTTCAACACATTTACTAAATATTTTGCCCAACAATAGACCACATTTATTAAGGTAGTCTCATATGATTGTACCTCGATGCGTCACAGCTGCTCAGTTTGTATAAATGTGCTGTGCTGTCTGCCTAAAAGGAAATCACATAACGATTCGCTTTGGGGGACGTATCGTTGCCATGAAGCAATGCATTAGTCTGTGCTAGTGCCAGGAACAAAGACCAGGCCTTTCTCTCAGGAAGTTCCCAGAGCTGTCAGGGAGAAAGACACAGGCAGACATTGGCAGTACGTGGTAAGTGTATGAGTGAAGTGCACATGTTTAAGAATGTGGGAACCGGTGAGGGGGTCAGAGAAGCCATGGTGGAGAAGGTAACTGTATTCATTACTTCTCTTATTGCTGTGACCAAATACATGACAGGAAACAACTTAAAGGATAAAAGGTTTATTTTGAGCCTGGCGTGGTGGCGCACGCCTTTAATCCCAGCACTCAGGAGGCAGAGGTAGGAGGATCGCCATGAGTTCCAGGCCACCCTGAGACTACATAGTTAATTCTAGGTCAGCCTGGACCAGAGTAAGACCCTACCTCAACCAAACAAAAAAATAAAACAAAACAAAAGGTTTATTTTGGCCTCAAATTCATGGGGTACAGGCTACTATGGCAGGAAAAGGCATGACAGTAGGAATGAGGAGGTGGCTGGTCACATTGCATCTATGGTCAGGAAGCAGAGTGATGAATGCTGATGTTCAGTTTGCTTTTTCCTTTTTATTCAGTCTGAGACCCAGATCGATGGAAAGATGTTGCCCACAGCTAGGGTGGATCTTCTCCCCTTGAATGACCTAATCTAGACTCTCCCTCACAGACATGCTCAGAGATTTGTCTTCTAGGTGATGCTAGATCTAATTAAGTTGACAATTAAAATTAACAATTGCAGTAATTATTAAGCTGTGTTATGCCCCCACAAATATACCTGTGAGTGAGCTGTCACTGCTGGCAACATGGAAGGGCAAAAGGATGAGGTCCACAGCGTCAGGGTAGAAACTATTCAGTCTTCTCACTCCAGGAAGGAACATCAACAGCTCTCTATGGCAAGCTTGCAGGGTTATGCAACCAAGTGCAACTACTTCACTCTCACCTTGTCCAGTTTTGATAGACCACTGGCAGCCCTTTCCAACAGAGGAGAGGAGAGGGTAATTAGACTGAACAGCTTCTCAGCCAAGGATGCTCTCCGGGCTCTCATTTCCTTATAGCTTGTGCATTCAAATTGTTTTAGAAGCAAATGGAGGATGAGTTTAAACTGTGGAGGACCAGAATGACATATACTGACCTTAGCCCAGTCTGAATAGACAATGACCATACCTTCCTGTCCACCTTGATGACACACCCACTGACTAGTTTACTCCATAGCTTTAATACATTCTTTGGCTTAAATATTTATGAGCAGAGATGGAACATCTCTTTTCTTCTCCCAGCAAAGTCAAAAGGCCACCTCTATTAGGTCATCCCTCTCTGACCAATGCATATTGCTTTCTTCATCTTTAAGATGGAAACTTTAGATGACACGTGACAACAATCTCTTCAGACTTGTCAAGCTGTGTTGTGTCGAGCTGCATAGATGTGAGTTTCTGAGATGCTTGTCCAAGGGGAATGCACCCACAAGGGAAGGATGGAGAGAGGAAATGAAAGAAACAGTAATATGTGAGCCAAGGAAAACTGGCCAGCAGGCAAGGTTGTTGCCACTGCAGATGCAGCAGGTTCTCCCATAAGAGCTGTTTTTGGTTTGAGGCAAGGTATCCTGTAGTTTACAGATAGTATTGGGGAGCGGTGGTTACTTCTCAGGATTAAAGGGCGCTCCATTTGACCCTAAGCCTGAATTCGATTCTTCTCAATCATAGCGCGTCCCAGCCCCTGGCCCTATGCTTAATTAATTAATTCAGTATAAGTATTTATTCTGATACCCCACCCTTCCCAGGAGTCAGAGATATAGACACTGAAGGGACAAAAAAGACAACCCAGTCCCGCTTTCAGCAACTCTCTGTCTTAACTAATTTGTCCACTGTGGATGACTCTTGATATCTCTTTTCTCCAAAGCTAAACTCATTTCCATCCCTATGGCCTCCTCCCTTTCTCATTCTCACTATATTCCTCATCTTGGCTTGGAGTAGAGGCCATTCTGCCCCCTCATCCTACCCTCTCTCTGCTCTGAGGGCAGTGGCTGAGTGGAAAGAGCTCATAGGGTACCCTCACTTGTCAGTACGTGCCATCTCCATGTTTCTCCAAATCAGGTGGACCAGGCTGCAGACCTGCAGAGCCTATTGGGAGATTGACAAATCTTTCAGAAGGTGAGACACAAGTCAGCCTAGGCCAGGCTCCCAGAGAAAGCTGGCTTGATTGTCTGCTTATAGGAAAGCAGAAAACACAGGAGTAACATGCACTCAAAGCCCAAAGAGAGAAAGCAAAAGGCCAAAACCCTTCATTTGGGAACCCGAATTCAGGAAGCCTTAACTGCATTCAAGATGACAACCCTATCCCCACAGCAGTGATGACCAAGGAACTCTCTCATTTGGAAAGTTTCTAACCTCTATTACATTGAAGTGCTTTTTGGTAAAATTTCACATAAATATACATCAGACTATATTCTTGAAGGACAGCCAGGCATTGTAAAATGAGGCTGGAATTGGAATACATAAATTTACATTCTTTCTGTTACTTAGCTCTAAATTTCTTTCCTTCTCTGTCAACTAGAAATATCTACCTTAGACTTATTGTGAGGATTAAAGGAAATTGTGCATTTATTAATTCAATACTTATTAAAAACCATATTTATTAAGGTAATTCCTAGTCTTCCAGTAGGCAGAAATCTAAATCTCAGTGGTACAACATAGCAAACATGTCTCAAAATGTTCATGTAGATTAGTAGAGTTCTCTCTGACCCAGTGACACTGGGATTTAGACCTCCTCCACGGTGGTGGTGATCCTTTCCCATCACACACATGTCAATGTCCCTGTGGTGGTGATCCTTTCCCATCACACACATGTCAATGTCCCTGTGGTGTGGTCTTTTCCCATCACACATGTGTCAATGTCCCCGTGGCAAGGGATGAAAGAGATTGGGGTAGGTACACTGTCTCTGCCCTCTCTTGGGCCCGAGGTAACACATCACTTATAGTCATATCCTGTCTGTGAAGCAGGTGGACAGCTCTGATTTGGCTCTAAGAGAGGATGGGAAATGTTTCTGCATCTTATCCCTGGAAGAGGGAGCAGAGTGGAGAATAAATGGCATTGACTCTGCCATCAGCATCTGGGTGTGTGTGTGTGTGTGTGTGTGTGTGTGTGTGTCTGTGTGTGTGTGTTTGGAACTTGTGGGTGATGTGAATGCAGCAGTGAACAGGACCAGGTAACTGTCTTCAAAGAAACACACAGGAGAAAGGTAAATGTGCCAACATTAATTTCTCAGAATTATTCCTTGCCCCCGCTTTTATTTTTTGAAATGTGCTATCTTTCTTGTCCTGTTGTCAATCTTCATTTATATTGTGAATGTACTGTGTCCTTCAAACTTTATTTCATGCCTATTGGTTTCAGGTAAGTCATTCTTGCTTCCTGCATGATGGTGATTTCCCAGTGCAGGGTCTACCTCTGGGCCACTGTCAGTCTTCTATGTGATACTACACATATATGTTGCTCTTTGTCCCAAAGCTATTTGTTGAACTTGAACTTTACATTTATGTCTTCTTTATTTCCTTCCTTCAGTTATAGTCCTGTCCCCTCTTTACTTTTATCTTTGCCAAGGTCCCCATCTTTTCAAATAGAATGTCTGCCACAGGCTAAAGTAAAAGACTCCTACTTCTTCAACTCCATCCCTCCTGTGATACCTTATGGTCTGTCATTATCTTAGGCAAAAGAGAGATGAGGCACACACACATATCCTTTCTTCCTCCTCTCCCTGCCAGGTGCTTTCTCCCGGGACTAAGAGTGAAGCTGCCCCTGAGAGACTGCCTAGGCTCTTGGGAAAAGGTGCTGTCACACACTGACCCAGGAGGGACATGAGAAGCTGCAAGTAAACAAGTCGAAATATGACAGTGAGAAACAGACAGACAAGCTCACTGCGGGGAATTGCTTGACACCTTGTCTCTGGGCTTCCTTCCTTTGAGGTGGCCTCTGACATCCCTCCTCCAGCCTGCTGTCCCAAGGTAGAGGTAGGAAGTGCCCAGCTGCAGGCATGCTTCACTCCTGTCTAACAGAGCCTGGTCCCTGCCAGGCTCCATGCTCTTATCATCCTGGCAGCCAGGTCCTGCCATGTTGGAGAACAATGAAGGATTCAGCCTCCCGTGTTCATCATTACCCCCGCACCTTTAATCAGGAGTGTTATCCACAGCTCCTGCCTAGGCCTCATTTAGATTTCTTGTTTGTAGCAATAATACCCTTTTAATATGCTAAATGAGCGAGCAAATGAGCCTTCCTCCACTTGTGAGGTTTTTAAAAACATCCCTTCTTTAGTGGATGAAGGTCATTCTTTTGGCAGATTAATACTTAACTAGGAGGCCCTGTTTATTGTCTGGGGTCACTTCAGCGGCTGTCACAGCATATTAAAGAGTGCAGGATTGCCCCTGCCAGAACAATGCAGCTAGGTGGGGGATGTGGGAGGGGTGGGCACTCTCCTGGTTCCCTTCCTGGCTCTCATTTAAACTCTGCAGCCGTTATTAATACTTTAATTTGTAGTGCATTAATGAATTCTAATCCCCATTATGTGTTGAGCAAATGGGCCTTCAACAAGCTCTGTACAACCCAAGTGGGTCCTGGCTGCAGGATAGGTAGATGCACTAATGGCATTATCAAGGGGTAGGGCTCTCCTGTGAAGGGCTGAGGGGGACCCTGGCAGCAGGGGACAAGTGGATCCTGATGGCATTAGCTGAAACCTTGGACCCCTGTTCCAACTCTCCTTTCCAGAAGTAGCAACCAATATATGATTCCTGCTTCAAATTTTTCTTCATCCGTAAGGTGAAGATAATAATAGTGTCTACTTCACAGAGTGTGTGTGCATATGAAATGAGGTAATATATGCAGATTTCTTTAACAGAAAACAAGAAATGATAGTTGTCATTGCTATTCCCTGACTGAACTTCTCTTACTGGGACAAACTGGAGAGAAGGAGGGATTCTCTCCCTTTGCCATCATCACCTGTCTTGCTTGCCTGGAGCACACTTCTGATGGCTCTTGTTTAGGAGTCTGACCTCTCTCCTACAGCAGCAGGTCCTTGGGGGCAGTCGCTGTGTCACCTTCATTATTACCCGCCACTCAGTGTTTAATGATGGTACTTAACAACAAAGTGGACGCATTCACCCAGGCTGCTCAAGTAGCTGAACAAATGAAGCCTTGTGGCTGGGCTCGCCTCTCCGCTTCGGGGCCTCTTCCTGTATCTACCTGCTCTCGAGCAGCAGTTCAAGGTAACTAAGGGTCATTTAGAACAAACATTTGTGCTGTCACAGGTTGAGGCACCTGTGACTTAGATGGCTTTAGAAGTGTCCAAGGCAGGCTGGAGAGATGGCTTAGCAGTTAAGGAACTTGCCTGCAAAGCCTAAGTACCCAGCTTCAACTCCCCAGGATCCACGTAAGCCAGATGCATAAAGTGACACATGTGTCTGGAGTTTGTTTGCAGTGGCTAGAGGCCCTGGCACACCCATCCTCTCTCTCTTTCTCTCTCTCTCTTTCTCTGCCTCTTTCTCTCAAATAAATAAAATATTTTTTTAAGAAAGAAATGTCCAAGGCCTCTCAGGTAATCTTTGACATAATCTTCAAGGCCAAAGTCTCTTTTTCTTCTCATCACATCTGGTTAGTGCCAGCCCATTTTTCAGTTTCTATCTGAAATATTCCCAAAAGGTACATCCTAAAGGCTTGGTTCACAGCTTGTGTCACTGTTAGGAATTGGGGGAAGCCTTAGGAGGAGATGGTTCAAGGAAGGTGGGTTGTTGGGGGTGTGAACTTGAAGGAAATTATAGGGACTCTGGTTTGACCACTTCTCTTTGCTTGCTTGAATGCCAGGAGGTAAGTAGCTTCCTCCACTCTGATGTTCTGCCTCAGCAAAGGTCCAAAGCAATGGGACCAAGTGATCATGACCTGAAATCTCTGAAACTCTGAGCCAAAATGAATACTTTCTCATCTTAAGTTCCTTAGTTCAGGTATTCTGTCACAGCAACAGAAAGCTAACATTCCCATCAACTTCTGCCAAAGCAGGGAATGGACCAGATTGAACTAGAAACTGTTGCCAGATTCTCTGAATGACCCGAACTGCAAGCTTAGCCCTCCTGCCTCAGAACCACGAGTGCTGAGTCAGGTCCTGGTCAGAATTGTTCTGCCCTCAGGGTTCTCAGGCAAACTCCTTTATAAAATATCAATGATGCCTCAGATCAATTGAACAAGTACCTTCCACTGTGAGGCAGAGAAAACTCCAGGGGAAAATAGAGCCTCTGATTCCAACCATATATTCCTGACTACATCATGAGGGGTTGGCCTAAGTGGAGGACTATGGGTCTTCCTGACCACACTGCTCACAGTTCGTCTGTGACCGCAGGCCCCATAGTCAAGGGCTCTCAGAGATCCCCTCACCAATAACTCCAGCACACATCCCTGTATGCCTTCCCAGGATCCAGAGTCCAGCTACTTAGAAGCTAAGTGAATATTTCTGATATGCTCCATCTGACAATGTATTTGGTAGCCAGCCAAACCTCTACCTGTGAAACCATGGGTTAGACACAGACCTTTTCAGTGGTAATAGAGAAATACCTTCTGTGGGTCTGTCTGCTACTCAGTCAGCTCAACCCAGTGTTCATCACTTTTACTGGCAGAGGTGAAGTGGATCTGATGTTACTGAATCAGAAGTCAAAAGACAAAGGAGGAGTCAATGACAGAGCTCTGCTGGGGAAGTGGGCTCTCTGGCCAAGCTTCTGCATGACTCTTCCTAATGCCTCAGCCTGAGGTTGCCCAGACAGACCTGGCCTGGCCTCTATATGTAGGTGCTGCTAGATTCAGTGAGCCACTGTCCCTCTGGAGGAGGTTTTTGTGTGGGTGTGCATGGGCTTGAATAGGTGGGTGCAAGAATATGTGAACTGTTTGTGTAAAAAGATGAAGGAATCTATATGATCAAGTCCACATGAGTAGCATACATGTATGTGAATGAATGTATATATGCATTCATATGTGTTGTTATTGGGGGTATAGAAAAAATGTGCACATTTGAGCCTAATTGGTACATAAGGAATACACATGAGTACTTGAGTATACTTGAACACTGTTACTATATATAATTAACATGTTTGAGAATTGTCCATGACTATGTCTAAGGCCTTGATGTGTATGTATTTTTTAGTGGTTGTTATATGGGAATGGATTGTGTAGAGTTTGAAGGCATGTATGAATGTGTGTGTGTGTGTGTGTGTGCTCACCTACTGCAGCAACATGTGTAACATATTAAGGCTATTTATGAAGGACATGTGTTTGCAGATGGAAAGATGTAAGCTTTATGATTATGTGTGTTAATGAAGGTGTTAGTGGAGTATATATGTTCATGAGGTAGATTCAGAGATATTGGTGAATATGATTTTGGTGAATATGATTTTTTAAATATGTTTTATTTAGTTTTGAGAGAAAGAAAGAGGCAGAGAGAGAATGGGCACGCCAGGGCCTCCAGAAACTGTAAATGAACTCCAGATGCATGCACCCCCTTGTGCATCTGGCTTATGTGGGTCCTGGAGAATTGAACCAGGATCCTTTGGCTTTGCAGGCAAATGCCTTATCCTCTAAGCCATTTCTCCAGCCCCGTGAATATGATTTTGATCAAAGGGGAAGATAATCTGAGGTCTGGTGTGTCCACAAACATGCAGGTATACACACTGATATACTGGAACTGGTTTGTACAGGACCATAAGAATTGAGCAGATTGTTAAATTTAGGACTATGCATGCTGGTTGCTAAACTCAACCATTATCCAAAGTGAGATGGCATGTAATTATAGTTAATTGAATTACACAAAAATAAAGATAATAGGTCACTAAAACTCATCCCGTCCTAGTTAGCTTACACTTTCATTCTGCTGTGCCTCGAGGTATGTGCGACGTTGACTGCATCTCTGTGGAAGTGCGATGCAGTGAGATGCTACTGCTAGTGCTTCCAACTCTGCATGTGGTGGCCTTGCATTGGTAGCTTGAACCGGCCATGGTGGGGATCTTCACACCATGGAAACTAACAAGAGCTGCAAACTAGGCATTTCCTTAAAAAAAAAAAATCTTGGCCTAGACAGAGGGCTTAGCAGTTAAGGCGCTTGCCTGTGAAGCCTAAAGTCCCATGCTCGACTTTCCAGGTCCTGTGTAAGCCAGATGCACAAGGTGATGCAAGTGCACAAGGTCACACTCTCACAAGGTGGCAACACACATCTGGAGTTCAATTACAGAGGCTGGAGGCCCTAGGGCTACAATTCTCTCTCTCTCTCTCCATATGTGTGTGTGTGTGTGTGTGTGTGTGTGTGTGTGTGTGTGTGTGTATGTATATGTATATGTATATGTATATGTATATGTATATGTATATGTATATGTATATGTATATAAGAGAGAGAGGCCAGTCTGTTGGGCTTTCCTCAAAAAAATATCCTGAACATTTACCAGTACACAACTGTATGAGTGTTTTTTTGTGTGTGTGAAAGGCAGGTGTTAGTTTGGGTATTTCTGAAGTAGGATTTTAAAAGGATGAGTTATCAGCAGATAAGTGTTTGGAAACATACAAATGAAGGTGTGTATGCTGTGAAAGTCCATATTTTAGGCAGGTCAATGTGATCATTAGCTTGGGATCCATGGATATCTAAGTGTCCATGGAGGGATAAAGAGGATCCATCAGCTTAAATAGTGAAAAACTTATATTTTTATGATGACCATGATACAGGCAACCACACACAGTGGTGTTAGTGGTGTCTATGCCTTTTAATATCAACAGAAATTACAAATATTTTTATATTGTTTTATAGATCTTTGAGCCATATCAAAACAGCCTTTATAGTCATCATAATAGTTTACAAGATCCATGATTGGCTATTAGTTATAGCTTTAATAAGTAGATACATACATTGCCAAACCTCAACTCTCACAAATATTCAGAGACATAATTTCACTATGATTATTTCCCTTTCTTAATTCTTTTTCTTTTCCTAATTTAATTTCCTTTTCCTAATTCTAGGTATTTTATTTTGTGCATTTAAAAACCAATTTTCCAGTTGGGTTCCTGACTTTCATCAGACTATCAAAGTGGTCCATAACACAGAAGAACCAGAACATAGATGTCATCTGTAAATGCAGCTGGTTAAAAGAGTAACAAGTATAGTGAGTGAGTGTGTGCGTGTGTGTGCGTGCATGCACTTGTGAGCACATATGCTTATGTCTGTGGTTGTGAGCTGGAATGTGGGAATGTAAGTGACTTGTAGGAGACTAAGGGTGGTAAGTGATTGAGACAGATTTATCATCTAATACTAGGCCCAGCTTCCTCTTTTTTCCCTAACATCTCCAAGAAGCCTAGAGCTATAGGTTTTAAGGGAGTGAGGAATGATCCAGAAAGAGTGGGCTCTGAGCTGAATTCTAAACCTTTGCCTTATAAGGTTGAGCTTACTCTCACATCCTTTTTATACAAGTCTTGATAGCAGAAAATAAATTTGCTTTCTGAATCATGGCTGCCTTGCTAAGCCTAGTTCGGGTGACATTTCTCTCCTAACTCATAAATGCCAGATCTCTGTGAACCCAGGTATTCTGGTCTTTCCTCCACTAACCTGCTGTTTTGTTTGTTTCTCTGAAGGCACATGAAAACCCACCCAGAGTGCTAGACTTGATCCCCTGGCTTCACTAAGTTTACCCTGCTCTCTGTTCCCTGGTTTTGCATATGCCCTCAGATCTTCCTCCAAAAGACACCAGTGTGATTATCTCCACATCTCTTCTTCCTGGTTGGGTGTTGGCCAGCTTGGCTCAGCCAGTGGACCACTTTAGGATTCTCCTAGGAAAGGCAAACAGAGGAAGAGATGGAGCTGGCAAAGGAAGGGCAGGAGCTGGGACAGCATTCTTCCACATCCTGCCCAGGACCGGGTGAAGAGGGCTCTTAAGAGTCAGGCTGGTGGGCTTCCCCTGATTGTAAAGAAATTTAGTTTCTGACACTCATTGGAATTTGTTGTGGGCCTCTGTAGCTAAAGGGAGGCTGGGAGTTCTCCTTTCCTGGACTTGTAACCCACCTTATTTCTCCACGTGAGATGCTCTCAAACTCTTGCAACGGGCAGTAGTGAACACACCTATCAGCCCCTGGGCATGACACAGCTGTTCTCCTGGGTAAAACCAGGTCTCACGCGCCTTCCTCAAAAGCTGTTCTAACTCCAAGTCACCTAGCTTCAGCTTCCACGCCTTGATCGGCTCTTAGAAGAGAGAGAGACAGAGACAGAGACAGAGAGAGAGAGCAAAGCTATGTGATCTTCAAGCACCTGGAGACAGTAGCCAGCCTCTCTTGATGCCAACCAGGATCTCTGACTCCCTGAGAATAGCACAGGGGCAGGACCTCGATGAGCCTCTGGAGCCTCCAGTGGTGTGTGCTCAGTCTGGGTGGGTGGGATGACCTTTCTCTGAACGACACACAATTTGGCTGCAACCTGTTGCTTTGGTGTTGGTATGCTTGGTGGGAATGGTTATGGGATGGAGCCACTGGGTGAGGAGCACAGAGGTGACCAAATCTACAGTAAGGCTTTGCAATTATTGACTTAATCCCATGCAGGATTGGTATCTAGAAATAAAGCCAGAAGGGATCCCATGCACTGACAAGGAGGAGTAAGGAGTCACATTATATTTTATTGCATATGACACCCCACTCTGATTAGAGCTGTGGGTAGGATCCTTATGAGTCTTTCTTGGAGACAAGAACTGAAATCCTGCCTCATCCTCTGTGGGCTCAGGTGACAGCCTGGAAAGATTACAGAGGATGCACTGGTCTGATTGTCACAGACCTTCAGCCTGTGCCACCCACAGAGGGCTGACAAACTATGAGCCAATCACTGGAAGTCAGGCCTGTGTCTAGAACTTGTGTGTCTAATTCAGGGACCAGCAGGAGGATGCATGATGGATTACTTTTCTCATCATTGTGACCAAATGCCTGACAAGAAGCAACTTAAAGACATTTTTTCATTGACCAGACTACCTTGAGACCAGGCATTTTCTTGCTCAGATTCTTGCATGATCTCCCCTCAACATTTCTTTCTCTCTTGTACCTTTTCTTCCTCCCTCCTTTCTTTTTATTTTCTTCCTTCTCTTTCTCCTTCCTTCCTTCCTTCCTTCCTTCCTTCCTTCCTTCCTTCCTTCCTTCCTTCCTCTCTCTCTTTCTTTCTTCTTTTTCTCTTCCTTTCTTTTTCAGTATCTGACTTGCTCCACCAAACCTTCCTTCTTAGATGAGGTCATCTCAGTTTACTTTCCAGCCCTTGTAGGTGGCCCTGGGTCTCTCAGGACCACTTCTCACCACAAGCCTCTTCAGGATCCCATGAGAACATCCCTAATGCCTACAGCAGCCCCTGCCAAGTGTTCTTGATCTCATTGGAAAGAAATGGGTGTCAAACAATCTTCTAGTCCCATATAATTGCTTGGGGGAAAGAAACCCCACAGAATTGGCTCTCTTGCTGAGCTAGCAAGGCATTCCAGTGCAGCAAAGCTGACCCAGGACTGGGGATTGGGCCATGGTCATCTCCTCCAAAATGTAATGTCTTGCATTTTACTCCTTCTACATGTCCCCAAGAGAGGAAGGAGGATTTTGACGCTTGACCCAGAGCAAAACAGCTCCCTCCAGTCTCCAGTTCATAACCATTGGGGAGACAATGTCTTATAGATTAAGAAAGAGAGTCCATAGGACGGGGAAATAGCTCAGCGGATAAAGCCTTTGCCACACAAGTGTCAGTACCTGAGTTTAGATCTCCAGAACTTTCACAAAGCCTGGTACTGTAGCCTAAGCATTTGTAAGGCCAGTGTGCTTATAGCAGGAGGGGAGGTAGAAATAGCAGACTTGCTCAGAGGCTCATGGGCCAGCTAGCCTGGTGAAAACAGTGGTGAACAATGAGGGACCCTGACTCGAATAAGGTAGACTGCAAGGGCTGACAGCTGAAGTTGTCCTCTGACCTCCGTGTCCTCATTCACACACACGAATGCACAAATCATACACACATGCACACACGTGTGCACAAGAAAAGCCAAGAGAAGCCACTCAAAATGTGAGGACTAATCATTTCGCTGGAGTGAGCATGGGAGAAACATGAAGCCTCAAGAAGTTAGCTTACATTACAACAAAAAGGCAAGCTGGACGTGGTGGCACACGCCTTTAATCCCGGCACTTGGGAGACAGAGGTAGGGGGATTGCTGTGAGTTTGAGGCCACTCTGAGACTACACAGTGAAGTCAGCCTGAGCTAGAGTGAGACCCTACCTCAAAAAAAAAAAAAAAAAAAAAAGCAGTACTTTATACAGAAAGAGCACTATGGTAATCCCTATCTTGGAGTACACAAGTCAGGGAATTTTACATGGTCATTAAGCAGACGTGTTTCTAAGCCAGCATTTAGTTAACATCTAATATATGCTAGATATTTTTCTAAAATATTACTATATTTTGCTTGAACTCATTTGCATGATCTATTTCCTTTTAATAGATGAAGTTCATATAGATTAAGGAACTCATCTAATTGAGATGCAAACCTGAGAGTCAGACTTAAACATCTGTCCAGCTCGAAAGCCCATGACCCTTCAACTATTCTCCATTAGTTTTCTAAGGCCAGTGAGAGCACTTGGAGCTTAGATTACTTTAGTGGGTTGCTATCAACTTTAAAGGACAAGATAGGCAGGCATTCATTGATGCCTGCTTCCTGGACTCCTGCTTATTTCATTGACAGCTATTTAAGAAGCAGTGACTCCTTTAGGCACTATGTATACGATCGAATGTCTCTTGGATTTATGGCTGGAAACAGACCACTGGGTTAATATCTAGCACCAGGAAACACTTCAGTTTCCCGACTCACATTAAAGCACTGGAAAGTGATAAGTATAAAGACCAAGAGGGCTTAGTATCCTCGACGGACTTTTGTCTATTAAAATTTTCAAACTGCATCATTACTATTTTCTTTTAATCAGTGTTGCCACCTGCTCTGGGATTCTGGTGTGGTTGACATAGGTGTTCAGTGCTGAAGATTGTTTCATTATCTGCCCTACAGTCCTCTTATGAACACACAGGCTCTACCCTTTGTCTAGTAAGCAGTATGCATTACCCAGGACCCTACACACACCAGTAGTGCCATCCGTACACTGGCACCCATCTCAAGCACCCCCTTCCTGAAGCATCATCATTCCCCCCTCTGCTGAATTGTTTTCATCGGCATTCGTGCCTGCTATGATTTTTTCCTTTATTGAGATAATAACTTCCTTTCACCCCATTCTTCATTTCTCTTTATAATAAAACTATGAGTGTTGTCTACCTTCACATTCTCCAGTTTCTCTGTTTAGCCTACTCTAGTCAGGGCTTCTCCCACCACTCGCCAAACCTCTTATCAGGACCATTCTAAACACGATGGTCGTTTTTTGCTCCTCACACTATTTAACCTCTTGACAGCAACATTTATGCATTTGTTCACTCCTTCTTACCACTCACTTTCTTCACTTGGTCTTACAGATCACCATATCAGACCCTTTTTGGTGATTCTCTACCCAACTTCTAAACTCATCGTGGCTCAGTCCTTTGAGCTCTTCCCTTTTCCACTCACCCACACATGCCCTGGGGAACCAGCGCATACACTTTGATGGTTTCAAATATCCTGGAGACAGTCAGCCCCTCACTTCCATTCCTGTATATTCACAGACCCCCTACTTGACATCCTACAGTCATGGCAAGCACAGAAAACCACAATGTCCAACTATACATTCCTGACCTTCCCCCTCTTGTGTGCCCACATCTCAATTCATGACACCTCCATTCTCCCAGTCATTCTGGCTCAAACTCTTAGTGCTGCTTGTGTCTTTCCCTTTCTCTCACTCACCATAACTGAGCTGTCCAAAAATTCCTCTCAGCCTTATGTTCAAGTATATCCAGGACTCCATCACTTCTTGGTGCCCCACCGCCATATCTTGCTTCCAGCCACCATCCCCTCTGGCCCACATTGTGACAATAGTCTCCTGATTATTCTCCTTGGCTCTGCTCTTAGCCACCACGTTCTGTCTTCAGGACAGCCACCAAGGTGATCTTGCCCAGGACACTTCAATGCTTCCTGGGACCCTCAGGTGAAAGCTCAGGTCCACACACTGCTGGCAGGCCACACCTAATCTGGCTTCTAGTTACTTCTGTAGCTTCATCTTCTTATTCCACACTGCTTCCCTTGCTATTTCTAGACTATTCCAAGCACACTTCTGCTTCAGGTCCTTTGTACATGCTTTTCTCCCTATGTAAAATGTTCTCCACCCCTTCTCCATCCCCAGGAATATATATGGCCAGCTGCCTCACTTCTCTAATTCAAATGTCACTTTCTCAGTAAAATGTTTTTCAGACCAACATCTCTACTTTTAGTCCACCTCTGAATTTTTTATAACTTCATTTCCTCCTTTGTGTTTTTCTCAGAAATCACTTACCACCACTTCAAACTATACATTTCACTTCTCTTTTACCTACACTGATTTATCTTATTTCTGGTTTGTCTCCTTAGCAGACAGTAAATCCCAGGAGGGCAGGGCTCTTCGGTGGTTCTGTTGACTCCTGTAGCTTCAGTACCTAGAAGAGTCCTTACTCTATGACATATACTCCAAAGAATATTAAGTTAATCCATTCCATTAAACATTGAGAGAAGGAAGAAAAAAACCTAAACCAGAGAAACTGCCCACCTTACAAAAGTATCTTGAAAAACACCAAAGGATATAAAAGGCCAAACTCCTAACACTGTGAAGTAACTAAATGCTAGCCTCTATGCCTCTGAATCTTGCCCGTAAAGTGCTTAATAAAGTAAAATATTTGCTATAGTCTTCTGGGGATGGGGAGGGGAAAATTGCAAATATTGCAAAAGTATCAGGTGAAGGCAAGTGATAAATTAACTAGGATATTGCTTATCGTGCTTTAATATCAGCAATAATAAAACACAATACAAACCTTGAATCAAGTGTCATTATGGGCTTTCATCAAGCCACGCTTTTTTTTTCTGCAGGCGCCTGGGTTCTGCATCTTCGTCCATGAACACGTAGCAAGTGTTCAGGCACTAGACGCTTCTTAGCAGCTTGCACAGGAAGCCTGTCTGTGCAATGCCATGCTGAAGGAAGGCAATAAAGCAGGAGGGTGAGTTTCGTCGTATCAAACATCAATCCTTAGGTCTGTTTGCAGGCAGATCGGAGACATGAGTGTTGATTGTGATGGTGGATAGATCCAAAGCAAGAGAGATCATCTATGGGAGGGAGAAGCATGGGTGGAGAGAAAAAGAGACCTTAAAAAGTAGGTAAAAGCAGGGCCCCAGCTGAAACCATAGAACAACGCAGGGGAAGGGCAAGAATACAGTGTTCATGGCGATCACGACACCAGAAAAAGGCTGAAGGAGATAAACACAGAGAACATCCAACTCCAACTAAGCCAGATATCCAGAGACACAGAGGCTCCCAAAACCTCACCACTGAAGCAGAACTAAAATGACCCCAATGTGGCTCAGGGAAACTCGCGGAAGAGGTGGAAAGATTGTTAGAGTCACAAGTTGGGGCATTATGCACAGAGACTGGGGCCTACCCCCCAGAACTCTTGACTAACCTCACAATGCATGACCCACATTCCCCATTGATGAGGGTTCCTTTGAAAGTGGGAGGACAGGGAGGAGGACAATGGAACCAATACTATGAATGTAAAATCAGAATAATATTTTTTAAAAAAAGTAGGTAAAGGGTCTCAAGAAGCAAAAGGTCTTAATGGCAAGACTTAGCACTTGACCCAACCCGCACTTTGTAGCTGACAACAGCAGAGGTCCCTTGCCAGCCCTTATCCACACCTTCTACAGTTTGCTGCTTTGACACCACTGGCTCAGTTTTGGCCTTGTGCTTACTGGCAATGGCTGATTTCCTTAATTCTACCCTTATGCTGCTTGAGGAGCTGGAGTTCCCCTCTCTATCTTCCTGCTGCCAAACATAGCCTAGCCCCCAGTCTCTAGTCCAGAGCCCAAATCCCCAGAAGAAAGAAGATATTTCGAGCAGGGCTGTGGCAGTTCATCTTTGGCTGGAAGAGTATGTAAGTCAGGCAGCCAGGGTCGCCTCATCTTACCAGCATCTCCTTGTTCTTTGTCTAATTCAACAAACTCCATGGCAACGCGAGGCCTGCTCAGCTTCCCTGACCTTCCCCGACCTCCCTGTTAACAACTCTCTCACTTAGCTGAGTGTGCTGTGAGCCTTCTTCCCTCCCACTAGCCTGCTTTGATGTCTGCATTATAGCAGAGAAGTGGGGATAGCCTCTCCCAACAGATAGGACAACTGTGGGGAGGGACCAGAGAGGGGTGGGTCAAGCCTGTGGGGTGGGGAGCTAGTCTCAGCTTTTACAGGGTATCCTGGAAGGCCGACCAGTATACATACGCAGTGCCTGGCTGCTGACAATGTATATTCAGGAGGATTCTTGTCTCGTGCATGTTCTAAGATCTTTTCTCATTTTAGGGCTACTAGCATAGTGGATTGGTGTTCATGTCACTCGGGGTGCCTAGCAGTTTTGTGTTTTTCCTGTTCAAGATCCCAGATGGACATTTAATATGTGTATTGGGGGACCCAGCCCCAAAACTTAGGCTTTTCTGAAAGTGACACATACTCAGAATGTGCCAATTGGAAAGTAGTAATCAGCCAGTTCATAGGTTCACTGATGAATCTTGAACTCGACATCATTAGTCTTTGTCATATGGGACACTTGCTCTTTTCGTGTTAAGTGTGTAGAGTGTTAGGCAGGTTTTGAAAGCATGGTCTACAGAACGCCAGTTAGGCAGTTTTGGAGACGTGCTGTAGACCATTGCATCTGACTTCCTGGGTCTTGGTAAAGAAGACAGTGAAGGTGCTATGTCACGTGTCTTCCTGGGCATGGTCACACCCAGGGGCCAAAAGTCACAAAGACTTAGATTGTGCCGGGTTGTAGTCTCAGGTCCTCTGGATCCAAAGCTTTCCCCCCTCTGCCCACAGTGTCTTCTTGTGTGCATTCAGGAGGAATGAGACGTACAGAACACGTGAGTGTGTGAAGCAGGGGGACAGATGATAGCAGGGCTCTGCACCGTTATGCAGGCAGTGCAATTGATGTCAAGGAGTACCAGTGTCACCCTGCCCCTACTCCTTTCTCCTGAGCCACCTTCCCTAGACAAAATCAATCTCCCCTGCCTCTATTCTCCTGTACTGTGTCATTCAAAAGTATTTGGAAAATGCTTATAAGATTGTAGTACAGATTGTTATAAAAGGGTAACATGGTTGAAACTAGAATATGACAACTTTGAGGTTAAACAACACTCCCCTAGAGACTTTCTCTATGCTTTGGGCAGTAAAAAAAAAAAATCACTTTAACTGTCACAAAATGTTCAGGGACTCTGTTACAGGTGTCAAGCAACATCCCATGATTTCCCTGAGGCCCAGGAGCTCCATGGAAATTAATCTAAATCTTTGTTTGGAATTCAGAGGTTCATGGACATATCTGATGGACTGAAGAGAGAGAAGTCTCCATAGAAAAGAGGAAAGAGAGGGTAAGACCCTGCCTCAGAAAACCAAAAAGAGGAGAGAATGGAAAACTGCAAAGAGAACTCTTCATAACTGAGTAGTAAGTTTGACAGGGTAGGTGGGCTCAGTCACATGGTCTAAGGGTTGTGGGACAGAAGACCCTCAGGCTGAGTGAAGTTGAACGAGAAGCCATCTGCTCCTTGCCACCACCCACCTCCTCTAGTGATTATGGACACCTAAGGCTGAACAAGGAGGAGACAGGAACCCTCTCTGGTGGGTGTCTCTGAAGGTCTGGCCCCTAAACAAGTGTCATTTCCCCATTGGTAGAGAGTGGTAATAACACTGCTAGGGAGCTGGGGAGAGTGTAAAACTGCCCTCGGGAGGCCAAAATGTGTGCAAGCCAGTGATTCACTTTGTCCTCCCTAGAGACCTCCAAACCTCAGAAACCTGAGGAGAAGTAAGAGAAGCTACATAAACCACCAGAGTCACTATAAAACCACCAGAATCACTACAAACCACCAGAGTCACCAACAGGGCAAGGCATGGCACGCTGCAGCTCTTTAGGGAACATCTATAGAGGGAGGAAGACAGAGACCTTGATGGATAAAAAAAACAAAAAACTCCTGGAATGGTTGAACTGAGGATTTCCAAGGCGTGGTTACTGTGTGTGTGTGTGTGTGTGTGTGTGTGTGTGTGTGTGTGTGTGCATGCATTGTGATGTATGTGTGAGGGCACATACATGGGATCTCACTAGAAATCAATGTCTAGTGTCTTTCTCAATCACTCTGTACCTTATTTGATCACATGGGGTCTCTCACTGACTCTGGAGCTCACAGACTCAGCTAGTTAGCTAGCCAACAAACACCAGGGATCTTTCTGTATGTGCTACTGCCATGCCCAGTATTTTGCATGGGTTCTGGGGTTCCAAGTTTGGGTTTCCATGCTTGTAGAGCAAGAACTTTACTATCTGAGCCATTAATCATTCCCAGGATGCCCTCCTAAGCTATCAGGCTCCCAAGACAGGCAGCAAGTCTTATCTTCATAGGACTGTACTTAGTGGTGATCACAGATGCTGTGCCCTCATGTGAGAGCTCTTCCTTGCCTGCGTGTTTAATATTTATTTTGTTTTTAACTTTTGGTGAAATATATATCATATACATTTTGATATTTTAACTATCTTTACAAGTGAGTCTATTTTGGAGTCACTAAATACATTACCCCATTGTGTAACCATCACCACTATCCATCTCCAGAAACTTCATCTTCTTAAAATGAGACTGTCCCCACTAAACACTAACTTGCTCCAGCTCCTGGTAACCATAATTCTGCTTTCCATCTCTAGGAATTTGACTTCCCTGGCTGCCTCACAGAAGTGGCATCTCATAGAATTTGTCTTTTAGTATCTGGCTTGTTGCATTTAACACAATGTTCTCAAGGTCAATTCCTGTTGTAGCATGCCCCAGAGTTACCTTCCTTGGGAAGATGGAGTAACATTCCAAGGAATGCTCTGCATTTTGTTCATCTGTCACCTGTTAATGAAGACTTAAGTTGTTTCTCATAAATTCTTCTTGCTCTTGTGAGCCATGCTGTAATGCATATGGGCATAAATATCTTCCTCTATGTCATTTTGAGAATTATTTCTCACACCTCCATTCCTTCATCCCAGCTCTCTTTACCTAATTCTTGCCCACCTTTCTGGTCTCACCTTCAAAGTCTCTTCTTCCAGGGAGACTTCCTTGACTTCCAGACTAAGTTAGTTGCCCCTCACTCTTCATGACACAGTTCCCTCACATTACTCTTTCATTTTTCCCACTAATCTGTAACATTCTTGACAAAGATGCCCTACCTGTTCAGCCCACCTTTGGATGCCAAAGATGTAACATAGTGTCTGGACCATAGATGCCCTCAGACAATTCCTGGCTATGATAACATCTGCAGCCAGCCAGGCTAGGATGGAGTGTTAATGTCTACATCTACAAACAGGCTTGAAGGTTCCCATCCTCATATGGTGTTGCTTCCCACTTGACTCTGGTCTCTTCCCTGTGTATTGCAGAGTGCTTATTGCTTGCTATGCTAAATCTCAAGGATGTACAGATGCTTTGTCAGTTGTGTTCCCTGAGTTCAGGCATCCAGGTCCATTGAGGTGACAAAATCTCCAGCACAGGCCCAAGGGGAGGTAGAACATGGTGACATAACAACACAAGGGTGAACATACTTTCAGCAAAGGATGAATATGCTGGCTGCATTGGTTCCCATAGATGCTGATAGCCAATCACAGACGTATTGGCTTACAATGATCCAGATTTCTTCTATGATGGAATGTTGATGGATCCAGTCACAAAAATGGAATGAAAATAAGAAGGGGACTTGGGAAGAAGATAGGATTCAGTGGAGGAGGAGGGGATACAAAAAGTGTAATTAAGGGTAGATATTATTCAAATAGATTTATACATGTATAATATTACCAAAAATAAATAAAACATTTTAAAAATGAAAATAGACAACTCAGATTTCCTCTCTTGGATGAGAGATTGCTCAGTGGTTAAGATGCTTGCCTGTGAAGCCTGATTGTCTGAGTCCCTCAGTACCCTCACAAAGCTAGATGTACAAAGTGGTGCATGCATACATCTGGAGTCCATTTGCAGGGGCTGGAGACCCTGGAGCACCCATTCTCTCTGTCTGTCTCTCTTCTATGTCTCTCTGCTTGTAAATAAATAAATAAAATTATAGTTTCTAAAAATATTTCTTCTTTTAAATATTTTTAGTGCCTTTCATAGTGCTGAGAAAAAGTGACAGAGGAGTGCTCAGCACTGCAACATCTCTATCACACCTTCCAAGATTCAGGGTCCATTGAAGAAGAGGTGGTAGAAAGAATGTAAGAGCCAAAGGAAGGGTAGGACTGCTTACAATGCAATCTTTCAGACACAAAATGGCCTGGATATCCATGACCTCACAGTGCCAAGCACTACCTACACAAGACCCTCATAATAGGAGGAAAAGATGATGACATCAAAATAAAAGATTGATTGAGAGGAGGAGGGGATATGATGGAGAGTGGAGTTGTGGGGATGGGAAGTAGGGATGGGAGTGGGGAATTATCATGGTTTATTGTCTATAATTATGGAAGTTGTCAATAATAAACAAAAAATTAAATTTTTTTTGAGTGCCTTAAGTCCAAAAGGGTACCAACAAACCAACATTCCCTGAGCAGGCTCCAGGGCCAAGTCCTGTTCTTGACCTATTCCAACAGCTAGAAGCTGCTGCATTCCCTAGGCCACTTCCTCCATCTTCGAATCACACCACACAACCTCTGGTTTCCTTGTCACATCTCTTTTGGACTCTAACTCACCTGCCATCCTAGAAAGACAGGTGTGATGACACTGGAAACATCCAGATGACTAAACATAATCCCCATGTCTAGGTCTTTTGTCTCACCCGCAGGTCCCTTGTGCCAAGAAAGGTAACAGTCACGGGTTCCAAGGAGTAAATGTAGCTGTGGTGGACGGGCTGGTCCATCTGCTACAGACATGAGAGCTCAGTTGGTGAGGACAGACTGCCAGGCGTGGATTTGACTGACCACTTCTAGCAGATTCAGGAAGCTGAGAAGGCACTTGGGATGCAAAGGGAACAGAAGTGAGAGAGTCCTGGGGTGAGGATGGAACACTGGAGGCATGGCTATCTGGGAGAAAAAGTCTAGGTGAGGAAAATATGAGAGATGATGTTGGGAGGTGCTGGGAGTGTTCGCACAGATTTCTAAGCACCCTGGTGCAAGGAAGAACCATTTGGCCTTGCTCTGAGGGTCATAAATACCTCTTGGCAGCTTCTTTGGAGGAGGTCTGCACCCTTGGCTGGGTCTGCCTTGGATCACCTCCCAGCATCCCTTTTTACATGCTCTTTAACGAGCATGAAGATGGCAATGGAATAAATCTCCACTGATCCTTACGTGAGCCTTTAAGTTGTCATTGCTCGGCAGCTGTCGATAACAGCAAGTAAATAAAAGTGACACCAGGAGCTGGAGGGCCTTGGTGCAGAGTGGTACTCAGCCCTGAAGTTTGGTGGTCGGCATGAGCCCTACCTCTGCAAGAAAACTATGTAGCCAGCTGTTTCTAGAGAGCCCAGGAGATGACAGAAGGCGCCCCGTGTCCCCAAGGATGTTATCTCTGTTTTCCTGTCCCCATCAGCAAGTTGGAGAACAAGACCTGGCTGGGGGCGGAGCTGGAGAGTGGGAATCTCACTTTTGCTAGATTTCGTTTCCCTTGTCCTCCACCCGCAGATAGGGCCAGTGGGGATACAGCAGCTGTTAGCTCCGTGTGAAGGTCTCAGCGCTTTTTGTTGCCAGAATCCCAGGCCCTGTACCACCTGGTTCGGGGCTTTGGGGAGAATGTGAGGTGGGGGCGAGCTAGGTCTTGAGCTAAGTGGTCACGGTGCCCTCTAGAGCCTCTGTTTGCCTTCCTACCATCTTTTAAGCAACAGCCAGATGTCCAGGTTCTGCTCTGATGCTTGAGCTTCCTTATGCCTCGACCTGCACGGATCTGCAGAGTCATGCCAGCATTCCTCCTAGGTTCCTTGCAGCTTTCAGCTGTTAGCTCCTTCCTAAGAGCCTTCCTCTTCCTGCGGCCCTGCAACAGGGCAGTGATGTGTGCTCAGGGCATGATCACATTCCCCATCTCGAAGCCAAAGGCCTGAGCATTTGAGTAGAAGCTCTGGTGTCACCTCCTAACTGTTCCCTCTGCTTCCACCTTTCACCCTCTCTCCAGTTAATTCTCCTGTGGTAGAATGAAAATGTATACCACAGCACATGATTTCCCCAGGCAAATGCCCAGTGTCTTGGCCTCTTCTCCAGAATGGTATCCAGCTTCATTGCTATAGTGGGCTGAGCCCTGCCCCATCCATCCCTGAAGCTTCGCTTACTGCTCCTCCCCTATTTCTCTGACAGGCATCCTCCAGCCTTTACTCTTTTTTTAATTGACAACTTCTATACTTATATACAAAAAATGCATGATATTTCCCTCCCCTGCCCCCATACCCCTTTAGAACTCCAATCTCCATCATATCCCTTCCCTCTCTCCATTAGTCTCTCTTTTAATTTGATGTCATCATCTTTTTCTTCTATTATGAGGGTCTTGTGAAGGTATTGCTAGGCGCTGCAAGGTCATGGATAGCAAAGCCAATTTCTATCTGGACAGTTGCATTGTAAGGAGTTGTACCCTTCCTTTGGCTCTTCCATTCTATCCGCCCCCTCTTCTGCAATGGTCCCTGAACCTTGGAGAGTGTGACAGAGATGTTTCAGTGCTGGGCACTCCTCCATCCCTTCTTCTCAGCACTATGTTGCTTTTTGGGGAATCCCAGTGGTCATCGCCATCTGAAAAGAGAAGCTTCTCTAACCAGAAGTGAGGGTAGCATTAATATGTGAATATGAACATTAAGTGTAGTGCTTTCAGGGCAGCTTGGTGGGAATAATATATACATTTAGCCAGACAAGAGCACAGCCTTTACTCTTGCTACCACTTCTGCTGATGATAACCTTCCCCCAATCTCAGAAAGCCCTCTGCGTCATTCACTTAGGCCTCTGCTCAAACACAGCTCTCTCTCCATCCCTAACACATCTGAAACACAGCTCCCCTTCATTTACCCTCAGGGTCATCATTGGCCTTCCTTATATAAACAATGCACCTGTTGGAAGGTCAGCTCCGTGGAGGCTGGGCTTTGTGGCATCCACCACTTTGTGCATAGTACTTGCTCTGCGTAGATAGCTCACAAAATATGTTGAATGAATAGATAAAGGGATCATTTACCTCTTAAACAATGGCTAAGGCTGGTACAGTCTAGTTGCTATGATAGTTGGATCACGCTTATCCCTTGCCTCTAGGAACTTACAGTCTCTTGAGCAGAGACAAGGAAATATATATAACTTTAAGAGAGCGTAGTAAATGCTTTCAGTGTGGTACATATGAAGGATTATGGAAATGCAAGAGATAGGACTATGAAATTCCCTCAAAGTCTAAGGAACTATTAGAGGAAAGAGATGGATTTGAACTGCAGAGGAGCTCCTACACATCAGTTGAAGGTCTCCGAACCATCCTTTCTACTCACTGGCTGCGGATATGTCTTTGACATTAGCTATAGCCATTGGGGTAAAGCTGCCCTAGTTCTGAAGGATGCTCACACTTCAGAGGGGTGAGTGGAAATAGAACAGGATCTGAGGTTAGCTTTTAGAGGCTTCTCCTTGAGACACCAGTGGTGTCTCCAGCCTACACGGGACCCAATGTAAGTAGGTATCTGCTATTGCAAGGACCTCATTGGGACAGACCCCCCAAGGGACCTCCAAGTCTTCATGTCTTAGCTGATACTGAAGATCCTGGCCCTATGCTACAAAGAATTGTCCCAGCTTTGTCCATATGAATGCTGGAAGCTGGAGGAGGGATGCCAGGGAAGCCGCTCTCAGTTGAGTGTCTCTGGTGTGGTGGTGGGGGACTTCTCTATCACACCACATGTCTCCTTTGAGTCAATAGGAACATGCTGGTACAACTGTGCAGGTAGCGTTAGTTCTCCAGCATCAGAGAAGCCCCTACCTGTTAGCACTTTGACAACTCCCCTGGAAGCACAAATGCTGCAGGGGAGGCACCTATGCTGAGGGTCATAAGCAGTGCTTGCTTGGCAAGAGAACAGATACAGTGTCACAGTCATGCCAGCCTGGATAGCAAGGCCGTGCCTATGTAGCCTTGCCCACCTAGGATGGACTCTAGAAATAGCACCAGCTATGAACACAAAAGAATGCACTCATATTTATGCCTTCTATTTCCCAGGGGTTTTCACACACGTTATTTAATTTGGTTCTCACAGCGAGCCTATCAAGTGGAACAGTCATGTTTTTCACTGTTTTATTAGTATTTTTCCCATTACAGTTTATGATAGAAATTCTGGAATGCATCAAAAGACACAATGAGCAAAATAAAAATCACGTGTAATCACACCATGCAAAGTATCTCTGTTGGTGTAACTCCCACTCATCCCCCCAAGCATAAATGCATAAATAGATGCAAGGCTATATATCATTCTGTCCTAAAACCAATCAGCTAAGATTGGCTCAAATTCTTATACCATGGCCCATGGAAGTATGTCTAAAATTTTCTCGGAGGGTTTATAGACTACTTGGATCCCATAAGGTTTCTGAGTTACACAGAGACAAATTCAGGCAAAAAAAAAAATAATAAAGTTTTTGAAAAACAAAGGTTATCTCACTAAATTCAAGAAAAAAAATAACTGAAGTTACAACCTCAGAAAGGATAGAAACTCAGGTATTATAAAATCACGGACAATTGAGAATCTACTACCATTATGCTGATGAATTTGAGCCTTTCTTTCAGTCCATTCAAGAGTCAAATTCCAGAAAGAATACCTTATTGTTCTAGAACATTTTATCTTTTTACAACCTGACCATGAAAGGCAGAGAACCTAGGATGACAATCCAAATAGAACTGTATTCAATAGCAGATGAATTATTTCCCATCAAATGGGATTTCAATGTCATTTCCAATAAATGAGGGACTTGAACTCTGACCCCAGAGTCACTTGTCTCAAACAAAAACCTTTTCCCCACTAACCTGTGGGGAGATGCTCTTCAATATGTCTTTTTTCCTCACTGACTACTCTTTTAGTGCCCCCAAACCCATTTGACTTAGCCAACTTCCACCAGTCATTTTTCTTTCAAATCTCAGTTCATACGCGTATACTATAAGATATTTTCCATAACCACCGACCAAAATGTGAGCTGGATGCCTTTTAGTTTGTGTTTCCAAAGCACGACAGTGGTCTTGTACCAACAGAAAGTTCACTGACAGTTAACTACCTCTGATTGTGTAAGACCTAGCATAAGAACCTGGTGTGGAGAAGGTGAACCCCAATTACTAAGACTGGGCTGGAGAGATGGCTTAGCGGTTAAGGCGCCTGCCTGCTAAGCCTAAGAACCCAGTTCCAATCTCCAGGTCCCACGTTTAGCCAGATGCAAAGTGACACAAGGGCGCAATGCCGCACTTGCCCACAAGGGGGCGCACACATCTGGATTTCGTTCTCAGCAGCTGAGAGACTGCTGGCGCGCCCATCTCTATCTGTCTCCTTTTCCCTCTCTGTGTCTCTCTCCAAAAATAAATAAAATAATGAATTACTAAGACTAAAAGAAATGCCTTCAGAGGAGTTGCCTGGTGAAGAAAAAGAAGGTGACAATGAGAGCTGGAGGTGGTCCCGGAGGTGGTCCCAGAGGGAGAAGACGCATGTTTGAGGAGGGAGAGGACATAGGCACTGGAATGAACAACCGCCCCTCACATCATTCCCCCAGCCCCAACACACAAAACAATTGGATAAAATTCTATAGATCATTGTATAGTTGGCCAGTAGTTATACAATGCCTTGAAGCAATTGGCTAGACTGTATGGCCCCACAGATTCCAGGGGGCTGGGCTATAGGGTGGCCACTCATCAAGACAGTTCAGCATTTAGTGAGGAGACTAAAAGGGAATTTTGCCTTCATTTTCAGTCATCTGAAGAAATCCAGGGATGTAGGACCCAGAGAAGGATGCATGGACTTTGCCAATATCCGGTTCCAAAAATAACAGAGTTTAATTTTATAGGCTTGTTTGATGGAATTTGTTACTTTATATCTGTAGTGCTCATAAAATGTGTGTGAATAATCACACCATCCAACTAATGTGACAGGTCATTTAGGTAAAATAATAACAAGAGCTAGCATTTATGGAATATTCCTTATGTGTTAAAGCAGTTTCACAATCTCAGCTAAACCCTTTGGGGCATAAAACAGCCTAACTTGGTTAATGGCCATTGCATCCCTTCTAGGAGGACTTCCTATCTTGCTGTGGCTGACTGAAAACTACATTTCCCAGAATTCTCTGAAGGTTACAGTCTGGGTATGGTTTGGGTTCATCCAATAGGGAGTCAAAATTTAAACTCCTTACTGAGTTAAGTAGGACAAAAGGAGCGGTAACTGCATTATTATCTTCCTAAGGCAGATCCAGTTGGTCTAAAAGTTTGACCCCAGAGTCAGCAGTTGTAACAACATATTCCAGATTGCTGTGTTGAGATGTTCTTGGGTTATGCCCAAGGAGATATGATTATGAGTTCAGAAGTTTGGGCAGTAGCCTTCTGTTTCTGCAGCTGTAGGTATTCTCTTAATGCAGTGGTGGTATCGTGGAACTTGAGGCTCCAGTCTCTTCCCCACCCTGTCTTTCATCAATTTTGTTAGCTGGTTCCCTGTATTCAAGCTTCGTCTGCTTAAAATATCTGGAATGTTTTATCATATCTAAAGTAGAACCCTAATTGAGCCGTTTCAAAAAAACTGAGGCAGGGACTGGAGAGATGGCTTAGTGGTTAAGACATTTGCCTGCAAAGCCAAAGGATCCTGGTTCAATTCTCAAGGATCCATGTAAGCCAGATGCACGTGGGGGCACATGCATCTGGAGTTCGTTTGCAGTGGCTGGAAGCCCTGGCAAGCCAATTCTCTCTCTCTCTCTCTCTCTCTCTCTATATATACTGAGGCAGCCAGGCATGGTGGTGCATGCCTTTAATCCCAGCACTCGGGAGGCAGAGGTAGGAGGATCGCATGAGTTCAAGGCTACCCTGAGAGTGAATTCCAGGTCAGCCTGAGCTAGAGTGAGACCCTACCTCAAAAAAAAAAAAAAAAAAAAACACCGAGGCAGCAAATAATTATATGCATCATTTAAAGATCATAGAGCCAGGAGGTGTGGAACTGGGATTTGAACACAGGAAGCACGCCTGGGTTTACTCCTTATTTCCCACCAAGCTATCCAGTCATGATTTCACTCCAAATTATGCATTGACATCTATGTGCCATGAAATGCTAATCTTGGGGGACGTTACAGTCAAAAACAAAGTGGTGGGTTCTTTATTGTCGTTCTCCTGACTTGTAACAGATAGTTATGGTAGTGATAAGTACATTTCAATCGTGATGTATTGTGCTGAAGGCTTGCGTTGGGCAGCAGCATGCAGCATTTAAAAGCAGACAGTCTAAATCAAAAGCAGGTTATAAAAGAGTTGGTTGTTAAAGGGATTCAATCCAAAGTTTGGTTTACATATAATTCATGAAAACACTGATAAAAATGAATGTAGGAGCAAGGAAGACAGGAAAGAAAGCATGCATGAGTAAATAGGGTGGCATCTCTTTATCTCTCATAAAGTTCTTTGATCCAGCTCTTTGCTCCCCATAGTCCCCAGACCAGCAGTTTTCGGTGACTTTATCATGTTCATTCCCATTTGGGATTCTGCCCTATGGATAAAGAAGAAGGGAAGTTATGAGGAGGGAACTTGAAAGGGGTGAGTTTCCTACCCGCTGGATATTCCTTTCTAGTGCTGAGAAGGGAGAACCTGGGTCATGTGACACATCTGATCACTGCTGACTGAGGAAGAAAGCTCTTGAGAAGTAAAAGATACTCCCAATAGAGGCGTAATCTGTTGTTGGCAGAAGAAAGACTCCAGGGACCTGAATATTAGATGAAGTCACAGAAGTACTGAAGCCATAAATATGTCCCTAGGAGGAATTTTGACTCCAAGTTTGAAGATCGAGAGACTTGAAAGAAATCTACTCAAAGTTAGAGATAAAACCAGGGTTAGGTAATCAATAATAATGAATAATTAGAAACAGACACAAAATTTCTTGGGGGATAAGGTTTTATTCTCTCTAAAGATTTGCACTTGCAGGAGAGTACCACCTCTCTTTGGCAGGCATTCAAAGAATCATCTTGCACAAGAGCAACATCTACTTGGCACCCCGATAGGCAGGCTGTGCTTATCCCTATGGTAACTGGGAGGAAGTTTGTCCTAGTGGCTGTCCAGGACTGAGGAGGAAAGAATCTTGTGAGCCCTGGACGTGTGGATCTGTAGATATAAATGGCAGCAACACTAAAGATTCTAAAGAAAGCCCAAGGTAACACGTACTGTAGAAGACATCTATCTTGAGGGAAAGGTGGACCTGGAAAACACATGGATTCACATGCTGGGTAGATGGCGTGGCCTGTTTGAAGAAGCAGGCATCTCCTATGCTGTGTCAGTCCACCAGCTGACGTTTTCAGACACTTGCTGTATGTCACCTCTCCTTCAGTCACTCAACTCCTTTCCAAATGTAGAGACATGATGAATGCCTCTGATCCATCAATGAAACGTGTATTCACTTCCTACTATGTGCTCGCTTCCAAGGGATCTCAAGACATGTCAATCACGTGCCGGCTGTAGGAGCACAGACATAAGTGAAGCACTTAAAAATACTTCTTCTACATTCTTCCCGAGGCAGAGTTGTTCCTTTTTACTGAGTTGCTGTGAGACTCTGGTGTGTGATTTGGGCCAATAAAGTAAGAGGGAAAGTGACATGTGTCACTTCCAGGCAGAAAATGTTTTTAAAAATTATTTATTTATTTATTTATTTGAGAGTAAGTGAGAAAGAGGCAGATAAAGAGAGGGAGAGAGGGCTAGAGAGATGGCTTAGCAGTTAAGCACTTGCCTGTGATGCCTAAGGACCTCAATTCAAGGCTCAATTCCCCAGGACCCAAGTAAGCCAGATGCACAAGGTGGCGCAGGCATCTGTAGTTCATTTGCAGTGGCTGGAGGCCCTGGTGTGTCCATTCTCTCTCTCTCTCTTGCTCTCAAATAAGTAAATAAAACATAGGACAAAATTTTTAAAAAGAAAATTTGTATGTTTAAAAGAGAGAGAAAGAATGGGTGCACCAGGGTCTCTGCAAATAAAATTCAGATGCATGCACCACCTTGTACATCTGGCTTTACATGGGTACTGGGAAATTGAACCGGGTCCTAAGGCTTTGAAGGCAAGCTCCGTAACCGCTGGACCATCTTTCTAGCCCCAGGCAGAAGGTTTGTAATTTTTTTGGTTTTTCAAGATAGGGTCTTGCTCTAGCCCAGGCTAACCTGAAATTCACTGTGTATTCTCACAGTGGCCTCAAACTCATGGTGATCCTCCTACCTCTGCCTCCCCAGTGCTGGGATTAAAGGCGTGCGCCAGTTTTAAGAGCTGATTCTTGCTTTGCCATGGTCTCATTTCCTTTTGCTGTGCTGACTGGAGATGTTACCACAGCAGCTCCTTTTTTAGCCCTGTTCCTGGAGTACAGCAAAATCAAACTAATTCTGAGAGACTTCAGCAACAGTAAGAAATAATCCTTGCTGTAAAAAGCAATGTTTGAGGTTACATCTTACCATAGCATAACTTAGCCTAATCTGACTTATACAAGACAGCTCTATAACATTTATTGAGTGTTTACTATATCCAGAGCATTGTGCTGAGGACTTTATATGCATTATCTCGTTGCAGTCTCATAAAAGCACCATGAGATATATATGATATTACTTCTATTTTTATAGATGTTGAACTGAGTCTGAGAGCTAAGTTAAGACCATGCTGTTATTTAAAGCTGGAATGGAATCTCAGAATCTGGTTTACCTGAATATAGAATCCATAGACTTAACTACTATCTTATTTTGTATTGCTATAATCAAATATCTGACACCGGTCATGTATAAAATTCAGGTGGCTACAAAGTCCAAATAGCATGGCATTGTAATAGCTAACCCACTCTGGACTGGGGAGAGGGCTCAGTGCATAAAGCACATGCTGCTCAAGCGGGAGTGTCTGAGTTTGATCCTAGACCCCACCTAAAACTCCAAAAGCTGTGGTGGACTTCAGAAATAGCAGTGTACTGATTTGATTCTTAGATCCCATGTGTCATAGTCAGCTCCATGATGCTGGGATGAACCTCCAAACCAGACACAGTTTATGGGAGGAATGGCATTTATTTTAGGTTTACAGAGCCAGGGGAAGTTCCATAATGGTGGAAAAAGCTGCCCCCCCTTCACTGCATACGTTAGGCTGGGATTCAGATCTGCCCACAGTAACACCTGAGGGCTGGACCTCAGGATCCACCCACAGTGACACCTCCTCCAGCTAGCCAGCTGGAAAGCCAAGTTACAAGATTAAATAAACTCCTGAGTCTATTGGGGAATATAAATTCAAACTACCACATATCTAAAAATCCAAATGTTGTGGTAGACTTCTTTTTTTAATTATGTATTTTATTTTATTTTTATTCTTTGTTTTTCAAGGTAGGGTTTCACTGTAGCCCAGGCTGACCTGGAATTCACTATGTAGTCTCAGGGTGGCCTTGAACTCATGGTGATCCTTCTACCTGTGCTTCCCGAGTGCTGGGATTAAAGACGTGTGCCACCACGCCGGGCTTACTCTTCTTAAATAGCAGTGTACTGATTTGATCCCTATACTCCGCTTAAAAACCCAGAAGCTATGGTAGACTTCTGTCATAGTCAACAGCACATTGCTGGGATGAACCTCCAAACCAAACACAGTTTATAAGAGGACAGGAATTTAGTTGAAGCTTACAGATTCAGGGGAAGTTCCATAATGGCAGAAGAAGCTGGCCTGCTTTCACAGGTCCACTCAGAGAGAAATACCACCACCAGCGCCACAAGTTAGCCCACTCCAGGAACCCCAGACAAATCTCAAGCACTCTGCAGAATTTAGGCTGGAATTCAGATCTGCACCCAGTAACACCTTGAGGCTGGACCCTAAGATCTACCTACAGTAATGCCTCCTCCAGCCAGCTGGCTGGAGATCTAAAGCTTTAGTAAACTCCTCAATCTATTGGGGAACATCTATTCAAACTACCACAGCTTCTTAAATAACAGTGTGCTAATTTGATCCCTAGATCGCACCTAAAAACCCAGAAGCTGTGGTAGACTTCCTTAAAAGCAGATCAGTGGCTGGAAGATGGAGGTGAACCCAGGAGAATTTCCTAGAAACTCGTGGCAAGGACAGCAAAGAACCTCAGTAGGAATAGAATCCAGGTAGAGAAACCCTGCTTTCAATGAGGTGGAAAAAGGAAGAACAATCCAAAAGTTGTCCTCTGACCGCCACACACATGTTGTGTCACCCCTCCCTCCTCCACACAAATATGAGCATGTGCGAATGGGCACACTTGCACATACACACTGTGATGGTTTGGTTCAGGTGTCCCCTAAACTTAGGTGTTCCCAAAGCTAGGTTCCCAGCTGATGGACATTTGGGAATTAATGCTTCCTGGAGGCCCCGTACCATTGGTGGTAGGCTTATGGGTATTATACCAGCTCCCCCTTGCCAGTGTTGGGCACACTCTCCTGTTGCAGTTGTCCACCCGATGTTGGCGAGGAGATCATGTCCACCCTCTGCTCATGCCATCATTTTTCCCTGCCATCATGGAGCCTCCCCTTGAGTCTGTAAGCCAAAATAAACCCATTTTTCTCCCCACAAGCTGCTCTTGTTTGGGTGATTTCTGCCAGCAATGAGAGCCTGACTGAAACACACACAATAAAAGAAGTAAACCTAACCCACTCAGGAGATCAGCATTAATCCCTTCACCAAGGGTGGCCGTGCCTCTGCCAACTCCCATTTGGCCTCGTGTCTTAAAGATCCCACATTACACTGGGGTCCCAGCCCCCACGCCTGAACCTCTGGGGAAGAAGCCATATCCAAACCTCACCGGTGACTATGTCATATAGTTGCATGGCAAAGGGACTTTTTGGAACAGCCTATAAGTGCTCTGGACATTTTAAAGGGGAGGATTCAGTGTTCATTAGAACTTCTTATTAAGAGATTTATGGAAAAGGTAAGAACTAAAACATGGGCACCTCGTAGATAGGAGGAAAGGAAACTGTAATGTTCTCTCACCTCTTTGTAATAGGGAGGGGTGGGGGGAAAGAGACCTCATCTGTCTGGGTGAAATAAGGGAATACAATGGATATGCCAAACCTGGAAATTGGCTTAGTCTACCCTTAAGAACTTCACAGTCAGTGAGGGGTGATAAGGTGGTTTACCCAAATTACTATCATAATTCAGGCAAGCTCATTAGGAGGCCTGCTGGAATTCTCTGTAAAGCATGCGAAGATGTATCCAACCAAGCAAAGCAGAAATCTCTTCACCAACGTGCGACTAGAGTTTGGAGAAGAGAATCTAGCTGCAGAGAAGCAGCATTGACAAAGTGACACTGTCCCATGCATGTACCAGTCTCCATCCCAATGCCAGAAAGAGCTGATAGAGAAACAATATAACCCGACTGGTCCAAGGAGGCAGGAGAAACAGCTCTCTCCTTGAAGATGACAGTGACCATCCATAGACCAGAAGGACTACATGGGCACCAAGGCTATGTCTATTCTCTTTGTGGTACCAGCTCTGGAAATGTCACAAAGTTCCTCTTCAATAAACTTCAGAGACTCTGACTTGGGAGGCCTGGAGTGTCACTCAAACACCTCATTTTTTTAAAGCGCTCATCTGATTCCAATATTGATAATTTTTAAATTATTGTTATTTATTGATTGATTGATTTGAGAGAGAGAAAGGGGGAGAGAGAATGGGTGCACCAGGGCCTCCAGCCACTGCAAATATACTCCAGACACATACGCCCCCTTGTGCATCTGGTTTATGTGGGTCCTGGAGAATTGAACCTGGATCCTTTGGCTTTGTAGGCAAGCACCTTAACCACTGAGCAATCCCTCCAGCCTCAATACCGATAGATTTTTGAAGTTCATTTAGAAAATAACTCCACAATAACAACATCAAAAACAACCTTTTCTTTGGAGGTAAGGAAAGCCTGCATCAAAAAAACTGAACTACAGGGAATAACATAAGCAGTTCCCTAAGGCAGTCAAAACATCTTTAAGAATTTAGTGATTAAAAAGAAAAAGTCTTTTAAAGATGGGCAAAGGAAAATTTTAAGGGGGGGGGTCCATGAATTTCTGATATACACAAATACAGTTTGCATCGTTAATGAGGAAAAATTGATATTTCATTAGATTTCCAAAGAAACTATAACTTAAAATGTTTAATAATCATTAAGTCTGAAAAAGTGCCATTGCTTCTGAACTTTAAAGGCAATAATAGAAATGACATAAGAAAGGGACTGTGTCAGAAAAGCAAGACACCTCCTTGAGGTGGTAAGTTTCTGTAGAGTGTCAATTCTTCTAGGACAATTGTGGGAAATAATACGGGGAAATGACAAGATCATACAGAGCCTTGAATGCCAATTATTTGCAATGTAGCGAGAAGCTCTGAAGGTTGGGCAAAAAAAAAAAAAAAAAAAAAAAAAAAAAAAAATGATGTGCTGCAGCAGTGCTTCAGGAAGATAAAACTGTTAGGCATGCATGAGAGATTGGGGAGTGGGGAGAACAGTGGAGTACAAGATAACAGGCTGCCATTGGTCCTGACAAGGAGACTCAGTAAATGAAAAGCTGGAAATAGGAACATGACATGTTACTAAAGAGAACTGACAATACACATGGCCCCCAATAGCCTCAGGTCCCACATCCACAGGTTCAAGCTAACTTGGATTGGAAGAAAACTGTGCCTGAACAGAACATGGACAGACTTGGACATTCTTGGCATGAATCCCTACACAAGAGTTTAATACTGATTTATATAACATTTATTTTGTATTAGGTATTATAAGTCATCTACAGATGATTAAAAGTATACATGAGGTTGTGCATAGGATGTGGGCAAATATACCACCATTTTCTTTTTTAAATATTTTTTTGGTTTTAAAAAATATTTTTAATTTATTTATTTGCAAGGAGAGAGAAAGAGAGAAGAGAGATGGAGAGATTGGGCATGCCAGGGCCTTGAGCTGCTGCAAACAAACTCCAGATGTATGTGCCACTTTGTGCATCTGGCTTTAAGTGGGTACTGTGGAATCGAGCCCAGGTCATTAGGCTTTGCATGCAAGTGCCTTAACCACTGAGCCATCTATCCAGACCCATTATTTTTTTCCTTTTTATTGACAGTTTTCATACTTATAGACAATAAACCATGTTAATTCCCTCCCCGCCCCCACTTTCCCCTTCACAAATCCACACTCCATCATATCCCTTCCCTCTCTCCATTAGTTTCTCTTTTATTTTGATGTCATTGTCTTTTCCTCCTATTATGAGGGTCTTGTGAAGGTATTGCTAGGCACTGCAAGGTCATGGATATCGAGCCCAATTTCTGTCTGGTCAATTGCATTGTAAGCAGTCCTACCCTTCCTTTGGCTCTTACATTCTTTCTGCCACCTCTTCTGCAGTGGACCTTGAGCCTTGGGAGGTGTGATAGAGATGTTTCAGTGCTGAACATTCCTCCGTCATGTCTTCCTAGCAGAATGGTGCCTTTTGTGTCATCCCAGTGGTCACCACTATCTGAAAAGAGAAGTTTCTCTAGCCAAAAGTGTGAGTAGCATTAATACATGGGTATGAACATTAAGTAAAGTGCTTACAGGGCAGTTTGGTGAGGATAATACATGCATTTAGCCAGACAAGAGCAGGCATTACACTCCTAATGCTCATGACCTCCCCCACTGCAGGCTTTTGATTAGGTTTTCAGTACCAGGCATGTGTTCCTTCCCATAGAGCAGGCCTCCAGTCCAATTAGAGAGCAGTTGGTTTCCCCCATAACAGACATGCCACTATTGCACCCATTGGCTCATTTGGCTTGGCTGGCCAAACTTGAGGCTTGCAGTGTCCATTCTTTTGACCACTGATAGCTCCTGTCTCCCATAAGGCTGCATGCAGTGCAGATTTTTCCATCTGTCAGCTACTTTACTGGGAGAAGGTTTTTAGCTCAGCCGCATTGATTTCTTAGTGACCTTGCAGCCAGGTATGTGGTGTTGTTAGCAATAGTGTCTTATCATCTATTCCTGGTAGGAAACCAATATCCTTGGCAATATCCTGCAAAGTTTTGGGGGCATCAGGGACATCTCTGGCCAACAACTCACTGGAAGGTATCTCATCCCTGACACTGAAATTTTTCTAACAGTCTATGACTTCTGGGTGCCATTATTTCAGAAAGAGAAAATGGGCATGCCAGGGCTTCCTTCCACTGCAAACAAACTCCAGACACCTGCACAACTTTGTGCATCTGGCTTATGTGGGTACTGGGGAATTAGGCTTTGCAAGAAAGCCCCTTTATTTGCTGAGCCATCTCTCCAGCCCCAACAACAATACTTTCTATAAAGGAGTTAATCCTAGTATATTTGCACCCATAGATGGTCCTAAAATCAATCTCCTACATATAATGAGGGATTATTGTAGTTGACAGTTGAGGGGTACAGGTTAGAATAAGGATGACAAACTAAGATTAACTGACAGAGTAAGGCTCTGTCACTTACAGGAAGTCAGATGTAATAGCAACTAGTATTTATTGAACCAGAGCTATGTTCCAGGCACTAAGAATGTGACCTGGGTGCATTGCTCTTTAAGTCTTCTCAGAACAATATGAAGCAGTTAATTCTATTTTCCCATTCCGTAGATGAGGTGATAGAGACACACAAATAAATTTTTCAAGGTTACAGAAGCTAGGGCAGAGCCTGGAACTCAAATCTATAAAATCTTGAACAACCATTTTCTTAACTACTCGATTATATTTTTGTGATGGAAGTGGGCATTAATTCATATTTAGAATCATGTCAGCATGTCACGTGAATATCCATAAAGTGATGTCTATAATACATTTGGGAACATGAAAATAGAATTTGGGATAGGGAGCCAAAAGGAAGACAGTGGAATATGGATGATGGAAATGAGGGGAGAAGGCAGCCAAATGCAGAACTTGATCACCACGACAATTTGGGAGAGGGAGAAGGACAGCCAATGTCAGGGGAAAGGATGACAAATGAAGAAGAATGCCCCAAGATGGGGTGCTGTCTTGCACACTAGGGGCGGTGGAGATAGTCACAAGGAATCTCCAATTATATTTTGCAGAAAGGTCAGAGAGGAAAGACTGAGAAGGAGCCTTTGGAGTTGTTAATTAAGAACAGTGCGGGGAGTATAGAGTAATTTGAGTTAATTATTTGTAACAAGAGCCAGAAGAAGGATGTTCAAGGGTGACTGGGTAGTGATGAGGGGAACGGGGACAGTGACAGCATTTGGAATAGTTGGGAGCCATAGGTAGCTCCAAGATGCAGCTGGGTTCAAAAAGGAGTTGTGCCGGGCATGGTGGTGCACGCCTTTAATCCCAACACTCAGGAGGCAGAGGTAGGAGGATCGCCGTGAGTTCAAGGCCACCCTGAGACTATGTAGTTAATTCCAGGTCAGCCTGAGCCAGAGTGAGACCCTACCTCGAAAAACCAAACAAACAAACAAAAAAGGATTTGTGTTTGCTTCCACTAACTACCATATAAGGGACTTGAACAAGTTGGGAGGCTAAAGGAAAGGAGGCAGAAGTGAGGAGCGTTTTCTGATGCAAGAGAAGGTGATGAGAACTGGATGGGAACCTGATGGAGAACAAGAGAAAGGCTGGCCTTGGACAGTTAGTCAAATGTTCTGTCCTCCAAAAGTTCTCCAAGAGCAATAGTAGGGGAAAAAATTAAAGGAATTTAAAGAGATTGAGGTAGAAAGAAAAGAAGATATGGCAGACATTGCTGGTAGCTCTTTGAGACAAAGAGAGAGGGAACAGGGTGAACTGGAGTGGTGATGCTGTGGAAAGACTTCAATGGGGTGGTGGCAGCTGGCTCCCAGGTGTCTGCAAAGTTAAAGTAAAGCACTCGGGCCTCAGAGTCTATTATAGTCCAATGATATGATGTCAGACCTTTATGAGATTTTTTTTAAATGTATTCTGATATTATTCTAATAAAACTTCCATCATGCCCGGTGTGGTGGCACACATCTCTAATTCCAGGACTTGGGAGGTACATACAGGAAGATCAAAGTTCCAAGTCATCCTTAGCTACCTAGTGAGTTTCAGTCATCCTGTGCTATGTGTCACCACATCCTGAAATAAATAAATAAATTATAAAACCACCATCGTTATTGCTATTTGTTATATAACAGCAATGACAATAATAGCTTGGAGTGTGAAAGCAGGACTTTCATGATTAATATAGAATGATAGTTGAAAAAAAAAAAGAAACCCAAAAGCTACTCTAACCCATCCTTCTGGAAATAATCACCTTGCCGTTGGACAGAGTACATGGTAGACTCTTTGACTAGAGGGTCACTGAGGAGTAATTCCAACTTCTCCTTTGCAGATGGAGGTCTTGCAGCTGTCCTGACTACCACAGCAATCTGGAAGACAGAGCTTCCCCTCGGGTTTCTTACTGGGTAGCTTTATTGTAACCTTGCAGCAAAAATCTTATTAAGTCCAGATGAACTGAGAAGCTAAATTTCCCTCACTGGGGCCAATTAAGTGGGGCTGGACAGACCTCTTGGAACCTTTGTAACCATGAAGCTCTCACATCAAAGAGGTTAAGTGACTTGTCCAAAGTCATATAGCAGGTAGCTGAGCTGAGTCTTAAACTCAAGTCTCCAGGACAATGTCTCCTCCACGCCTTGAAGAAAGTCTCATATATGGGTAGTTACCTCTTATAAGTGAGTCTTGACCTGCCATAGTTGTTTCAAGTCACTTACTTCATTCAGGTTTCCTTCCTGACTGGAGAGCAAAAGCTCCAAGTGAAGAGGCATCCAAATAAGGATACTGTGATGATTATTCTTCATTCTCAACTGGATGGGATCGGACTAAGAACTATCTAGGAGATTAGTAAAGCACTACTCTGAGTCTGTCTTTGAGGGTGTTTCCAGAAATGATTACCTAAGGGAGGAAGGCCCACCTAGAATACAGGTGGCACCATACTATAGGCTAGAATCAAAGCAAGGACTAGAGATGGCCTGGAAGCATAGTCATGCTCAATTCTCTGCTTCCTGGCTGCCATAATGTGAGCTGCTCTGCTCCACTGTTCCCTCCCTTCTATAAGGAACTGAAGCCTCTGAAACTGTAAGCCAAGATAAACCTTTCCTCCCAGAAGATGCTTTCCTTAGATATTTGTTTATAGTGATGGGAAAGTCTGAGGTGTTTTTTAATCATGTACCATTTTCCTTAAAACAGTGCAAATTTATTTTCTCACAATTCTGGAGATCAGAAATCTGAAATAAAATTCACCATGCTTACATCAAGGAGTCAGCTGGGCTAGTTCTCATGGGAGCTCCAAAACAGAATTCTTTTCCAGCTTCAACTGGCAGGCTTCTCGGCTTGTGCCTTTCTTCCTCCATCTCTCAAGCCAGTAACAAAGCATGTTCAGAACTCTGTCCCTCTGTCTGTGCTACCATTGTTGGTGGCATCCCACCTTCTCCTGCTCGACTCTTACGAAACACCCAAGATTATTTGTGCCAGCCCAGACACTCCAGGGCCATCATCTCATATCATGAACCTTCACTTAATTACATTGGCAATGTCCCTTTTGCCATATAAAGCCCATGGGTTCCAGAAATTAGGCTGTGGATTCCTGAGGGAGGGTATTATGCAGCCTATCACACAGAGTAAGGAACAGACACTGTTGTAGGTGGATGTCAATTAAGTCAATTAGCTAGTATTTATTAGACATACTATGTGCCAAGCTGTAATAGAAAAGGTGAAGGAAACATATGTCAATATTAGACATTTTGTCTTCATTCAAGGACCACACAATACTCATGAAACAATTATTCTCTAAATTATGTGGCACTACAGGGCTACATAAAACCCTCTTAAGTTGTACAGGATGGTGAAATCCATGAAATTTTCATGGGGAAAATACAGAGACTGAAAATAGATGTGTAGAATACAGATGGAGCAGGAGAAGAAGAGGGGAAAGAAGCAATTTAAGTGAATTTGGCTACAGCAGCCAGAGTGCGGCCACAGGAGTGGAACAAGGCTCAGAAACATTACTCAGGATCAGGGTTGTCAAGCCAGTTTTCTGTGTTCTACATTGTATGCATGTGCATATATGAGTGGGAGAGTGCATGTGTGCATGTGTGTGTGTGCATCGAGGCCAGAGGTCAATGCCAGGTGTCTTCTTCAATTGCGCTCCACCTTATTCTTTGGAGACTGGTCTCTGAATGAAGCTAGAGCTCACCAATTCAACTAAACTAGCCAATGGATCCCAGTGATTCCTCGTCTCTACCTCCACAGCAGTGGGATTATAAGCACGTGCTATCATGGTCAGCTTTTATGTGGGTGCTGGGGATCCAAACTTGGGTCCTCATGCTTGAACAGCAGGCACTTTACCCAATGAGTCACCTCTCCAGCACTAACTTCTTTCTATAAATATTTTTTGTTGTTGTTGCAACAACCATGCTCATTTGATGTATGGCTTTATTTGTGCTGTAACAACAGAGATGAACAATTCTAACAGAAATCAAATAGCCCATAAAGCCTAAACATTTTCCTGCTGGCCTTTGCAGAAAGAAGCTTACCAACTTGGTCTGGAGAGATGGTTTAGTGGTTAAGGTGCCTGCCTGCAAAGCCTAGGAAGGCCTGTTCCATTCTCCAGGTCCCACGTTTGAGCCAGACACAAAAGTGATGTATGCGTGCAATGTCACACATGCCTACAATGGGGCGCACACATCTGGAGTTCTGTCACAATGGCTGAGAGGCCATTGGTGTACCCATTCTCTCTCTCTCTCTCAAATTAAAAAAAGAAGAAGAAACTTACCAACTCCTTACTTAGAACACTGTCTGAGGCCCTTGAGCAGGAGAAGATGCTAGAAAGGACTCCAAGCAGCCACGAGTCTAGTCTACCTGGGACCACTGTTAATTGGGTGTCCACAGGCTTTCCATCCATTCTCAAGGCTTCCACCGGGGACTAGAGTTTCCAGGCCCCCTAAAGTTTACATGAGGTGCCTGCAATGGGAGTGATTAGCTAGTAGAGTGTGCTCAGGCAGTAGGAATGGGGAGGTAGGGACAGCACTGGCAGAGACTTGGAGACTGCTTCCTTGGGCCTCTGTGTCTCCTTATGCAATATAAAATGGGTCGACCCAGCTCTTATCTGCTAACAGGACTCTAGGGAAGATCTCACAGATGACAGGTGTCTTTGATGCAGGCCTTGGAGCAAGTGGACTATCATTTCCCAGGATATATTTTTTTTTTATTTAATTTAATTAGTTTATTTATTTGAGAGAGTGAGAAAGAGGCAGATAGACAGAGAGAGAATGGGCATGCCAGGGCCTCTAGCCACTGCAAACAAACTCCAGATGCATGCACTACCTTATGCATCTGGCTTGCCTGGGTACTGGGGAATCAAACCTGGGTCCTTAGGTTTCACAGGCAAGTGCCTTAACCACTAAGCCATCTCTCCAATTATTTTCATAGTTGCTTCAAGGGCATAAGTGCACTGGTATTTGTTCAGAGGTTAGCAGGTGCCTCCTGTAAGGCTAAGTTCTTGTGAATCTAGCCTCTGTAGCAGCCACAGTTTTTATAAAAGTGTCTGTTACATCAAAAGAGGAACAATTTAACTGGGTGTAGTAGTGCACACCTTTAATTCCAGCACTCGGGAGGCAGATAGAAGGATTGCTCTGAGTTTGAGACCACCCTGAGATTACAGAATGAATTCGAGATCAGCCTGGGCTAGAGTGAGACCCTATTTCAGACACCCCCAAATAAAAGAGGAACAGGAGAAGGGGAAAGACATAAATCATCCATCAGAAGCCTCTTCTATCCTAACCACTGATAATTTTTTTGGTTGAGTACATGTATGTGTGGTGTGCCTACATATGTTTTTGCATGTTTATATGTGTGCACATGTGTGTATGTATGCAAGTGTGCATGTATACATGCATGCATGTGGAGACCAGAGGATAGCCTCAGGTATTTTCCTCAGGAATGCTATCCAGCCTCCTTTTGAGACTGGCCTCTCATTGGCTTGGAGCTCACCAGTTAGTCCACTGAGTTGCAGGGAGCATGCTGCCTCCACCTCCCCAAGACAGGGATTATAGATACATAGTAACATGTCTAGTATTTTCACATGGGTACTCGGGACCAAACTCAGGTACACATGCTTCCAAGGCAAGCACTTTACCCACTTAAATATCTCTCAGCCCCTTTCTTTGTATATTTAACAAGCACTCTTTTGTACAGAAACTATGGTAGAAACAGCAAAAACTGATCTCCGTCAGCACCCTGAACCCAGCAGAAGAAAGCTCAGCAAAAACACAGAAGGAAAGGTTCAGCCATAAGGGGAGGCAGCATGTGACTCAAGTGCCTATGTGAGGGAGAGAGATGGGAGAGGAGGTTGCAGAAAGAAGGAGATAAGTATAAGGTAGAAGTTCATAGAGCCAGCTGGGGCATGCATTAGGAATATGGCATTGGGCCCAACCTTAAAGAATCAGCCATATGTTGGTTGGGACAGTGGAAACAGAATGCACTCATGGCAGGAGAAAAAGACCGGTCAGAGCTTGGCATTGGACTTATGAGTGGTCCAGACTCTAAGAATAGGCTACAATGATGTCCTGGACTCAGTGCGGGGTTGTCTATATTTGGGTTAGTGGCAAAGTCATGGGAAGGATGAAAACAAGATAAGAAGAGGTAAAAGCACGTGGCTGTCCATTGCCACCTTGGCTGTGAGCAATATGTACCCAGCATAGAGTTGGCACAATAGTGTACCCGAGTCTGATTTTCTCCACGTTGGAGAAAAACAAGACTATGGACTCACATCCTTCTTTACCAACAGCCATGGCACTATCTCAAAATAAAAGCAAAAATGATTTTGCTAAACAAGCAGACATATCCACTATACCTAATGGTTGGCTCTGGAATGACATACTTGCTTAATGGAACCATCTACCTTACTGGAGCCTGCATTGCCAGGCTTAAGAATCTTTCACTGGGCTAGAGAGATGGCTTAGTGGTTAAAGTGCTTGCTTGTGAAGCCTAAGGACCCAGGATGGATTCCCCAGTACCCACGTAAGCCAGATGCACAGATAGTACATGTGTCTGGAGTTTGTGGTGGCTAAAGGTCTTGGCGTGCCCTTTCTCTCTCTTGCTCTATCTTCCTCTTTCTATCTTTCTCACAAATAAATAAATAAGTAAATAAATAAAATATTTTTAAAAGAATCCTTCATTTATGTCTATATTGGACTTTCTGTGGAGATGTCTACTCTTGGCTTGTCACATAAGCGCCCATCAATGTCATAACCACTCAAATATTTAGCGCAAAAGCCATGGCAGTGTGAACATTGCCTGTGTAAAAGCCACGTGGAAACAACTGTGTCAGGCACACTGCAGACACAGACTTGCAGTTGTATCTTACTGGGAAGGGGTCTTGCATAGAAGTTTCCTATGTCCTTTGTTATCTCTGCTCAGCAACCTTATCAGATACTGTCACTTGAATTTTTCTAGATGGATACAGCAATATTTTCCCATCTTCCATGCTCTTCTACAATGTCACCAGTTGGCTCCCTTGCTAAAAGAAGCAGGGAAAGTGAGGTACGAAAATGTCGGTGGCACCTATCTAATTCTCTTGGGAACACTCCTACTTTAAGGCCAGCTTTCAGGCCATGGGAGAATCCAAATCACAAGGAAAAGCAACTGTGCAAATGTTTAGAATGACAATGCCAGCTGATCGCAGCCACACACATGTACAGATGAAGCTTCCAGATTCCAGCCTCTGGGTAGTCCAGTCACTCCAACACTGGAGTCGTTTCAGTTGAGTGTCGAGGCATACCCACACATGTCCAGTGGTCTTGTTCAAATTCAGACTCACAGAACCTGGTCAAATAAAATGTGATTATCTCATACTACTAAGTCTGGGGTGCTTTGTTGCATAATAAGAATACCTGCGCTGGAGAGATGGCTTAGAGGTTAAGGCACCTGCCTGCAAAGTCTAAGAATGTCAGTTCCAATCTCCAGGTCCCACGTTTAGCCAGATGGAGAGGCAAGGGTGCAATGCCGCATTTTCCCACCAGGGGGAGCAAGCATCTGGAGTGCGTTCACAGCGGCTGAGAGGCTGCTGGTGCTGGCACACCCATTCTCTGTCTTCCTCTCCCTCTCTCTGTCTCTCTCTCAAAAAAAAAAAAAAAAATACCTGGAACATCATCCTAATCATAGTTTTAAACCAAAACCACAATTTCTATACTGTTTTCCTTTTCACATTGACCAATAGTCCAGTTTACTCCTAAGGTTCTCAACTCTTTCCTTGAACATGTTAATGAATTGTTTTCACTCTTTGTTAGCTTTGTCATTTCTGTTAACAAATGTTGCATATGTTTGTACCTATTATTAAGCTTCTTTTTCATTATGAAGAAGCTAATAGAAAACTAGATCTTAAAAAAAAATACAATAATTGGATGCTGGGCATAGTGGCACAAGTCTTTAATCCCAGTACTCAGGTGGCTAGGGTAGGAAGATCACCTTGAGTTCAAGGTTAGTCTGGACTAGAGTGACACCCTCTCTCAAAACACAACAACAAGGAGAAGGAACAACTAAACATGGTAGTTCATGCTTATAAACCCAGCAGTGGGAAGACTTAGGGATAGTAAGGGGGATAGTGAGTTCAAGGTCAGCCTGAGCTACATAATGAGACCTTGTCTCCAACAAACAAATACACAAACAAAAGCTAACCCAATAACTAAACAAAGCAATTTGGTGTAATCAACTCTTTCCCTGCTAGAATTACTTGGGATGTTGTATATGCTTTTAGGGGCATGCTATAAGAAATGTGTGTGTGTGTGTGTAATATATATGTGTATGTTTGTGTGTGGGTATGGACTATACGTGTGTGCATCTATATGTATCATCTTGCAATGCATGCATCAGAAATGTCTAGGACTTTTAAAATTTGCTATAGAATGTCTGAAAAAGTATAGTGGTAGTTCATGCTACAGTGAAAGAGTAAACAATTCTGTAGGTGGGGTTGGAGTGGTGAATTTGAAATCATTACTATAAGCTGTGAGAGCCTAAGAAGAGGGATGAGTGTTATTTTGTTTGGGCTGAGAGGGCAAAACCAGGATCTGCACAGAGAATGACAGACAGATTTCATATCAGTGTAAAGACCTTCCTAATGCTAGAAATGTCTCAAGATAAGATGGACAATTGTAAGAAGCAGTGAATTTCCCATCACTGGAGGTTTTAAAGCAATGACTCAATGTCTACTTGATAACAATGTTGTAGAGAAAAGTTGCACATTGAGCAGCGGAAAGCAGAGGTTGTAAGAAAAGGATCTTTATGGTCCCTTCCAAGCCCAGGATTCTATGAGTACTTTATATCATTTTAGATTCACTGGGCAAATAGCAGGGACTATTTGTAGAGCTATTGATGTCAACAGTGATATCTGCCACAGGTCAAACACTTAGGTGAATCAACGGTCAATTCAGTGGCGAGGACCATTGATCAGACTGAAGAGAAGCAGATGGTAATTAAATGAGACATGTATCAGTAGGAGGGTTGCCCAGTAACGGCTAAGTTAGATTTTGGTTGTAACTAGAAGGTGGAAAGAATGTGACCCCAGACTCTCCTCTCTGGCTATTTGAAATAAGAATACCTGATGGAGAGAGAGAGAGAGAGAGAGAGAGAGAGAGAGAGAGAGAAGTATTATGAGACAGTCAATATGTTCTGGCCAGAAATAAAGACCAGGGCTTGTTGGGAATGACTACATCCTTGAGTTCACTAAGAGAACAAAAATGTCAGAAGTGATTCTGGGCCTGGAGAGATTGCTTAGTAATTAAGTCACCTGCCTGCAAAGCCTAAGGACCCAGGTTCGAGTCCCCAGTACCCACATAAAGCCAGACGCACAAGATGGCACATGCGTCTGGTATTGATTTGCAGTGGCTAGAAGCCCTGGTGCGCCATTCTTTCTCTTTCTTTCTCTTTCTCTCTCTCTGCCTTTCCCTCTCTCTCTCTCTATCTCTCTCTCTAATAAATAAATAAATAAATAATTTTTAAAGTGATTTTGGCTTTGATATAAAAAAGAAGGTGGTTAAAATACTTATAAGAAAGCCTTCCTTTTTGAACAGATCAAGAAACAGCAGCACCTATCAAAGTAAAGCCTGAGAGATGAAGGAAGCCAGCATTTGCGTACACGACAAGTACATCACTTAAAGTAGTAGCAAGCTATTACCTTCTAGTTCTGAACTGGAAGATCTAAAGTCTAAATTTAACAGGGCCATACTCCATCAAAGGCTTCAGGAGAGAATCTCTCCTTCCCTCTTCCAGCTTTGGATACTTGTCAGCAAGGTTTTGTGTTCTGGGACTCATAGTTGCAGCATTCCAATTTCTGCCCCCATCTTCACATGTCTGTCTTGTCACATGGTCTTCTTTGAAGTCCTCATTGGATGGAAGGCCCAGTTAATCCAGTAGCTTTTCTAATTACATCTATATAAACCCTATTGCTCCCATTCAAGTACTAACCAGGCCAAGCTACCTAGCTTCTGAGATCAAACAAGAGCAGGTGTGTCCAGGGTGGTATGATGGCAGATCAAAAGCCCTACTTTCAATAAGGTTTCATTCTGAATTTTTTGTTTTTGTTGTTTTTCAAGGTAGGGTCTCACTCTCGCTGAGGTTAATCTGGAGTTCACTACGTAGTATCAGGGTGGCCTCAAACTCACGGAGATCCTCCTACCTCTGCCTCCCAAATGCTGGGATTAAAGGCATGTACCACCATGCCCTGTTCATTCTGTATTTTTAAAAATATTTTTATTTATTTATTTATTTATTTATTTGAAAGAGAAGTAGAGAGAGAAGGGCAGACATGGAGAGAGAGTGTGTGTGTGAGTATGGGCATGCCAGGGTCTCCTGCCACTGCAAAAGAATTCTAGATACATGTGCCACTTTGTGCATCTGGCTTTATGTAGGTACTGAGGAATTAAACTCAGGCCATTAGATTTTACAAGCAAGTTTAACTGCCATTTTTCCAGCCTTTATTTTGAGTTCTTGATGTGAATTTTGGGTATCCAATATAGTTGAAAGCCAAAATTTTACTATGTGCTATTCTTATTTTAACATTTTTTCTTGTTCTCTTTTAAATGATAACAGCTAATATCTACTACATATTTCAATTGTGCCTCGTACTAAATTGAGTTCTTCTAATTTACCTAATGAATTCTCTTCACCTTCGTAAGGCAAGTAAAATCACTGCCCCCATTTTCTAGAAGAAGTAACTTTGAGAGAATGAATGACCTGCTTATAGACAACTTCAGTGGTAGCTGCCATGAAGCCTCAAGCTGAGATCTGCGTGACTGAAATGCTGGTCGAGATATGTAAGTGATTACTGGTTAATACATATTTATATTGTTATCTTTCATGTTTATATTAACATCATAATTGGGTGGAATATACGCATTAATCACAAGATTCACAGCTATCTCTGCTTGGGAAGGAACGTATTCTTGTGAACACTTGTAACCCATCCACCTCACAGTAACTGTGCTGAGCTGGAAGCACACTGTCTTGAAGGGATGACCAGACTGCAGTGTGGGAAGCAGCCTCACGTTCAACAGAATAGATATGTCATCAAAGCCTTTGTGTGCAGCACTCATGAGCTGCCCTTACATTCAATAAAAAGGAAAATTGTAACTGACCAGGGGAAGAGTCCTTACATATGATTATTGTGACAATCACTGTTTTTATCATTGTCATTGAAGATAATACTTTTAAATTAATTTTGCATCCCAGAAGATCTTCATTAATAATGTCTGGAGGCGTTGGTGTTACACTTGCGGGGGTGGGCAGGAAGGATGCTATCACTTCTAGTAAGTAGATGCCAAGGGTGGTACTATTCACCCTTCAATGTGCAGGACAGCACCCACCACAAAAAGATTTTCGTCCCTACATGGCAATAACATTGCAATTGAGAAACTAGGTTTTTCCTTTGACTTTTTCTTGACAAATTTCATAAATATAGACAATATTCCATGACCACAACCCCCTCCCAGCCTTCTCCCTTCACTCCTTCCCAAATCTCCCTGCCGCTGAATCCCTTCTTCTGCCCAAGTAGCCTCTCTTCTATTCTGATGTCATCATTTTCCCCTATCTGCAGGTCTTGTGTAGGTTGTGTCAGCCACCGTAAGGTCATGAATACGATGGCTACTTTGTGTTTGCAAGACTGTATTATAAGCACTTCTTCCCTTCCTTTGGCTTTTTTATTTTTTCCACTACCTCTTCTGCACTAGTCCCTGAGCCTTGGGGAGTAGGATAGAGATGTCTCACTTAGTGCCGAACACGCCACTGTCACTTCTCAGCACGTTGGTGAGTTTTGAGTCATCCCAGTGGTCACTGCCACCTGAAAAGAGAAGAGAAGTTCTGGTTTAACCATTGGTGGTAAAAGAAGGTATTCTTTAGCTGTCCCACTGCAGAATGAAGGACCTTGCCGTTTCTCCCCAAACCTATGACTTTCATGGTCTCTAAACGAGTGGCTACTCCATCACAGCGATGGCTGATGCTGCTGAGCACTTACTATGTGATGAGTTTGGCTCTAAGTGCTTTTCTCGCACCGACAGTCAGTTTTCATCCACACTTTGGTTAAGTGTCATCATCATTCTTATTACACAGTTGCCCCAGGCTACAAAACCAGTGTGGGACATAGTGAGGATGTCACCACCCCAACTTCCATCCCCATTTCCTTCTCCCAGACTTGGACCTGGATGAGTTCCTGTTGTCCACCTTGAAGAACAATATGGTGGGTGAGAGTAAGACCCCCATTGAACAGATGGCAAAGTAGAGGCAGCTACAAGAGAAGGAAACTGACACACTGCCCACGATCATTAAGCAAAACCACTGGCACAGAACATTCAAGACATAATCAATCACCTTTTAATGAGTTCATATTTTGGTTCTCCTACTATACCAGCCTTTTTTCACTGTTTCTTGGCCGTCCTCATCATCACCTAGCTCTGCGAAGGTAATTAGTCGGGAAGAAGAACAGGTTTAATGGGGAGGGGAACATGATCAAAATATGTTCAATACATGTATGAAATAGTTTTTAAGAAGACAAAAAAAAAAAAGCTGGATGTGGTGGCACACACCTTTAATCCCAGCACTTGGGAGGCAGAGGTTAGGAGGATCACTGAGAGTTCGAGTCCACCCTGAGACTACATAGTGAATTCCAGGTCAGCCTGGGCCAGGGTGAGACCCTACCTCGAAAAACAAAAAAAAAAAGACAAAAAAAGTTCAAACCAGGCATTGAGGTACACATTTAAAATCTTAAAAAAACTCAGGAGCCAGAAGACCATCTTCAGCTCAAAGCAAGTTCAATGCCAACGTGGACCACATAAGACTTTTTCTCTACACACACACACACACACACACACACACACAAAATTTAGTAGCTTCCATGATCTCTATTCAGTAAATTCTAGGAAATGCAGGAGAGATAAAGTAGGGAAGGAGAGAGAGAGAGAGAGAGACAGACAGACAGACGAGGAAGAAAGGGAGAGAAAGTTTGTGCATAGTGAAAAAAAAAGGGTATGTTTCCCTTCCAAGAAGTCTCCTTTGAGACTGAGATATGCCAAGTACAGTTTGAATATTTGTAGTTGTTTCACACAAAGATTTCTGGTTGGTTGGCTGGCTGGATGGATGGATGGATGGCTGGATGGATGGGTGACTGAGTGAATGGATGGATGGGATAGACGAATGAGTGGATTGGATAAATGGCCAAATACTAAGGTGATTTCAGGAATGGCACCTGAATATTCCTGAGGCTACAGCTGCCCCCAGTTGTCAAAGGTGGCAGCCAGCAGTGAGATCCAGCAGAGGTGGGACCATCCAGAGAGCAGAGAGAGAAGCAAGAGATATAGCTTGCCTCAGCTCAGGTACCACAGCACCTACGGGGCCCTCAAGCCACAGGCTGGGAAGGAATATTCTTTAAGTGGGCTTGGTTTTGATTCTCCCTCTAGAACACATATTCTCAGGGTTTCTCAACCATCCTCATACTAACATCCAGCTGTGGATGGTGTGGGTAGAGGGGTGGGACTCTTCTGCATATTCTAATATGTGTTGCAGTCTCCCCATGGCCTCTGCCCTGTAAATTCTAACCACACCCTACCATCAATGTCTCCAGCCACTGTCAAATGCTTTCTAGAAAGATAAAACTACCCCCAGTTGAGAAAAACAGATCAACATGTGTGTGTGTGTGTGTGTGTGTGTGTGTGTGTGTGTGTGTGTGTGTGTGTTGGGGTGGGACGTGTATGATGTGTGTGCATGCTCATGTGTGGGAGAGCAGGCACACCTGTGAGATTCAGAGGATAATTCTGAGAGTCAGTCTTCACCTTCCACCTTGTTTGAGGCAGAATCTCTCGTGCATCGCTGTGCTTGGCTGGCTCACTAGCTCCTGGGCAGTTCTATCTCTGCTTCCCTTCTTGCCCAAGGTGCACAGGGATTACAGATGCTAGCACTATAGTGTCCAGCTTTATATAGGTCTGAGGAGCTGAATTCAGGTCCTCACACTTTCCTGACAAGTGCTTTATCCACTGAACTCTCCAGCCCAATTTTTATGTTGTTTTTAGACACAAAATTTATCTATATATCTCAGGCTGGCCTTGAACTCCCTAGGTATCCCAGGTTGGCCTCAAAGTCGAAGTAATCCTCCTGCCTCAACTTCCTGGGTGCCAGGATTACAAGAGTGAGTCACCACACCAGGCCTTTGCTCTGGCCTGTGAGTATCTGCATCAGGACTTTAATTTCCTCTGTCATTGTTTAGGGCTGAGCTGGCCCTGTGTGCAAAGCTCCTTAAATGTCTGTGGAGTGAACAACAACTGCTCATCTTTTTTGGTAGGAAAAAGAAGTAGAATTTCAGGGGTGAAATTTAGGAGGGCTCGAGTAGCAAGAAGGTAAGGAAAGAGAAAGAAGGGAGTGAATAAGGCAGTGTGTGGCGTCGGGAGGGGGGGCGGGTTGTCTTTCTTAGATTCTAGAGACAGCCTGCCAGGGTCATCCTGGGCTGGCACTCACTGCAGGCTGAAAATGAACTTTCAAGTCCAGCAAAGAGCTTCGGGTAACTTCATCTTTGTTTGAACCAGAAAACACCCACTGTTTTTGCATTCATAGTGTTTAGAGGGGACCAGGGTTATCTGTGTGTGTGTGTGTGTGTGTGTGTGTGTGTGTGTGTGTAAGTATAATTACCCATCACTGATTAATCTTCAGACTGAGTCAAGCATTCATTGCAAATCCTTGAAACAAACAAGTCTATTTATATTTTGATTATTTTTTCGGATTTCAGGTTGATTTGTCTTTCTTCTGCATATTTATGAAGCTGTTGATCCGATGGTAACCTTATCCTTACCTTTTGTGGAGGAGAAGGAAGAAAGGGGGGGGGGACAGAAAAGGGAGAACATGGCTGTCTGTGTTTCTTCTCTTCCTCAGATGCCATAGCACTTCCTGTAGCTCTGGAGGACAGTGGGGACAGCACAGGGACAGACACAGTTTTTTTTCAATTATGGTGTAATTAATTAATTGGACCCCCTGCCCATGGCTGTCACTCCTATTTAAGGTGACCCCTGCTCTTGCTGAAAGCTGACTTTGGTCCTTTCTCCTTTTGCCTCATTGTTACGTCTATCCTCTATCTTCCTCTATCTTTATTATGCCTGCACTCCTCTCAAGGCCCAAATGTCTTCTTAACTTGTAAAGACTTTTCTATAAAATTGAATCAGTGGGGGTTGTGGAGATGGCTCAGTGAGTAAGAGTCTTGCTACCTGAGCAAGTTCAATGCCCAGCACCCATATGGAAAGTCAGACCTAGTCATGCATGTAACCACCGTTCTGGAAGTGTGTGGGGCGAGGGGGAGGGATGCGGGGATGAACCGAGACAGGAGGGTCACTGGGGCTCTGCAGTCAGCCAGCCTAACCAGAAATCAATGAGCTCCAGGTTCAGCGAGGGACTTTTCTCAGGGAAACAAGGCAGAAGAGCGACAGAGGGTGGATGACACCTGATGTCTTCATTGGGTGGGCCTCTGTGCGCAGGCTCATGGAGTGTGCACATCTGCACATATGTGTTATATGACACACACACGCACCAAGAAAAACAGCTGAGCAATGAATCTGAGTCATTGGAGAAACTGTGAAGTTTTCTTTGCTTAAGTGCCCACAGTTCACAAATGTGAAACAATAGAAATATGAGGTCAAGGGTAAACTTGCCACCAGACCAGCAAGAGGATCCACAGCCTGCCTCCCAGGATGGTCCGCTAACACACTTCAAACTGGCGGTGGCATATTTGGGCAAGTGGATCTAATAGCTTGGGACTGTGCTAGACACTGCTTGGCTTGTGCTTTGGCTTCAGTGGCAGATCCGTCATAATCTAAGCTCCATGCATGAGTATGCTTCTCCAACCTGTTGATGCTAGGCCTGGCAGCTTGATTCGCCTTGGCCTCACCGTGAGAGGAGCATGATTTCCTGTTTCTTGCTGTAGCCAAAGGGATGGCAATAGGTGAGCTGTTTGGGCTCATGTAACCGTCACTGTGAAATGAGCATGCACTGTGATGAAGGCCCCAGGTCCAAGAAGGATGAGAGATTCATCGTCCTTGGATCAAGCCTACAACCTATAGCCAAGCCCAGTGGAGTCTAGACCAACTGAACTGCCACTCACTAGCAGATCTGTAAGCACAAAAAAAAAAAAAAAAGAAAAAATTTTTTTTTCATAAAAAAATTTTTGAAACCACACTCGACATATTGAGTCAAAGTTTGGTGATCTTGACACACCCAACTTGACCAAAAATGCCTATAAAATATGTATCTTTGTGCCAGAGGTAGATCTCAGGAATCTGAAGCCCGCATTCCTACAGCAGCCACTCAGTGGTGTTGCCAGGTCCACCATGTTATCAAATACTGGGGATTGTGATGTACTCTTTGCATAAACCTGTGTGATTGGCAAAGAACTTTGACACGTTATGCTGATGTTATTTTCAGAGTGAGAAGACTGATGTTCAGCAGCCTGGGTTGGAGTTAAATGGTTGGTTAAGATGCCGCAGTTGGGGTGTGGAGAGGGCTCAGTGGATACAGTGCTTGTAAGAAAGTGTGAGGAGTGGAGTTTGAGCCCCTGGCAACCATTTAAATGAAGAGTGGGTGTAGCACCCCATCTATCACTCCAGCACCCCAGAGGTAGAAACAGGGGAACCCCAGGGCAAGTTGGCTAGCTAGACAAAGTGAATTGGTGAGCTCTGGGTTCAAGCGAAAGACCCTACCTCAGTAAATAAAGGGAAGAGTGATTGAGTGATAATGTCAGCCTCTGTCCTCCACATGCATGCACATACATGTGTATGTGCACTCCCACACGTGTACCCACATGTATATACTACTCACATATACACATGCCAAAGGTAAGGTGATAGTCAATTTTCCTTTCATGTGTCACTCTTTTAAAAAATCTGTTTTTATTGATTTTATTTGAGAATGAAGAAAAACAGAGAGAAATGAGAGAGAGAGAGAACATGGGCATGCCAGGGCCTCCTGCTGCTGCCAAAGAACTCCAGATGCATGTACCACTTTGTGCATCTAACTTTACTTGGGCTTTAGAGAATTGAACCTGGGCCATCAGGCTTGGAAAGCAAGTACCTTTAGCCATTGAGCCATCTCTCCAGCCCCCTCATGTTTCACTCATGTACCATTATCACACTGTATTTCTCAAACCAGTTTTGCTCCTGCCACAACTCCTGCCCCTGCCAGACCAGCCCTGTGGACACGGGACAAGCACAATGTATCTGGTGCTCTCAGAATTCACCTCAGGCTAAATTTACTTAGCAGTCAGAGGGTAGCATCTCTCCTTCATTCACCCTCCTGCCCCTGGCTCGCCATCTGCCCTCTAACAGCTACTTCACTTGAGTAAGGGCTCTCTGTTCAGGAATGTCAGTCCTACTAGGATCTTAACATGCAGGCATCTTAGAAGATGATAGAATTTATCAAACTTGCTCTGTGAAAGACCATACAGTACATTTCAGCCTCTGTCACATCTACTCAGATGCAAGGGTAATGTAAAGGCAATGATGGAACAATATGCGGATATACAGACCAACCAAATCCACGTATGCAAACACGGTGGGCAGGTAAGGTCTAGCTGCTGGCTATAGTTTGGCCCACCACTGCTTTGTAGAGTGACATAGAAGAGACTGGAACACAAATCATCACACCAATGTCCAGAACTGCTTTGAAGTTCCATCTTGAGACCATGAGAAACATCTATCGCTCACTCACGCTCTCATTTGCCCTTCCTCTCCCTTCCTTTCTTTTTATTTCTAGCCTTTCTTCTTTTTTCCTTTAAATCGTTCTCTTCCTTTTGTCCCTTTCCTTCTGAAGTACAACTAGCAAAGACTGAGCACCAACTTGTGCCAGGCACTAGGTCTATGGAAGACAGGAATCTCTGCCTGGGCCTTGAACTTTGCTGATCCCCGCCCAGTTTTGCAAACTTCAGGGCTCTGGGGAGCAAGGAAGAAGGGGAGAGGGCTTGCTCCCCACCATGCCCCTCAGCAGGAGGCAGAAAGGTGCCAGGGGCCTGCTCCAGAGGCTCCGTTTCAGCACTCCTTTCATCAGGAGTGAGACTCCTTAATTTGTAAACATTAATAACCATTATTATTATTAAAAAGGAAAGAAAGTGAGTAGCCCTGTAACTAATTACTTTAAGTGTTCTCAACAAGGCACAGTTCAACTCCTTTATAAAACCTCCTGCTGTGAAGACCAGATTGTCATTATGATCAGCTCCTTCCTTAGACCTATTAATTTTACCCAGAATAACAGCAGAACAGATGCAAGAAGAAGGCTAGTCTGATTAACATAATTCTTTTCAAAGACCATTTCCTCCCTAAGGGCCACCGTACTGAGTCTTCTATCTTGTCTCAGATCTAATTACATTCAGGAGAATTCAGACACTGACGGGCCATCTCAACAGATGTCACTTCTCAGATTTGAAGCACACTTCAGGATATGAAACCTTATCAGAAAATCAATTGAAATTAACAATTCCCTCTTTCTCTCTCCATCTCTTCCCTCAGCCAACACTCCCTCTCCTTGTGTCTTTTCTTCCCTCTTTCTCTTTTCTTTGGCCAGATTAAAGTTGTTTCCAAACACTAACCTTTCTCAGGAGGAGAGACAGCATTTCCAGGAATTCAATGAACCTGAAACTCAAGCTTAAACTTACCTTTGTGAAGTACTTCTCTGCTGCTCCCTGTTTTGGCATTGTGATCTGTGTGTGTGTGTGTGTGTGTGTGTGTGTGTGTGTGTGTGTGTGTGTCTTATGAGCAACAGTTCTTGAAGGGCTCTATAAGGTATAAAAATAAGGTAAAAAACAGGAGAGACCGGGGTTGGGGGGCTTTCTGCTGTACATTGAAAGGATACACACAGGACGCTCCCTCTTAAGTATCTGCTCTCTGACTGAAACCAGAACTGATTTGGATCCCTGTGTCTGATCTTTGATGGGCAAGAGCCGTGGGTTTACAATGGAGGCTCTTGCTGCTTTTAATGAAGTATTTGACTTTTCTCCTGCTGCTTTCAGTTGAGCTGTGGGATTATTGGATAGAAGCTCTTGGGGGAGCAGTAAATGAATGGAGGGTGGAGGTGTGAGGAGTTGATGGCCAGGGCCAGGTCAAGACATGGCAGATCTGGGACTCTTGCAGCACCAGCAGCTTGCTTGGCCTCAACATGAATTCCAGTAACTTCTGCTTATGGAGGTTGGGGGAGGGATGTCTCAGAATGTAGAAAATTTGGCTTGAACAACCAATAACTTGAAAAGCCAGTGTGCTCTTTCCTGCCGCCATTTTTCAGCTCCACTGCAACACACCGTGGCATGGGTGCTCCCACTTTGCCTGGGTATGGGAAAATAATGGCACAGACAGGAGTAAGAGAGGACATGACTATAGGCGGAACCCGTGGACAAACTCTCTGTTTTCCACATCCTAGGAGGACAATGAAGAAAGAGTTAGAAGGTGGGAGCGTGCCATTCTGCATTCTGCATTGGCTTTTTGTGGGATGCAGATGCTGTCAATGTCTCGCTGACACAGAGCACAAGGCAGCCTCTGCTCCCTGAAGTCCCATTGCAGCAGCTGCTCTTGCCTTGGCTGGGCCTCGTTCTGTGTCTCTATGGTGGTGTTCCTCAGGGTGGCCAGCTGGGTGTTCTCCCCAGATAGCCTGTGGCATTGGCACAGGCTGCCTGAGAAGTTGCCAAGACAAGAACACAGGAGCAGAACTGGTGCTAGGCATCTCTCTGCAGGAATACTGAGAAATCTCCATCTTTATTCTGTTCAGGGTGCAGCTGGGACAGGCAAACCCAGAAAAAGGAAGAGAGCTGGAGAGAATTATGGAACCCAGGGCATCTTTGTCTTTTTCCAGTCCTTGTTGTATGTCTTGCTTACTACCCCGTTGAGAGTGCAGGATAATTTGACTTTTAAATACCTGACTATACTATATGGCCTTCCCGTGGTCTAGTCCTGAGACTGACACCAGCGCATACATAATTATAAAGCGAGGAACCCCTGGGCTCCGGAGACATGGTTCCATCTCCACCTTTACACTCAAGGATTTCTAAAAAGGTTTAGACTTAAGCAATAGTTAAGACAATAAAAGGAGAGGAAACCAACCCCCATTCTCTTCCCAGGGTTTGCTGAGTGAAATATCATCATTACAGTCGGCTCTTGAGGGAGAGAGAGGAAGCTCATTAAGGGAGAAGGCAGCCCGTGGTGTGTCTGGGGTACTGAACAGTGGGCGGCTTCCCATACCATCTGTGCTGTCATGATGCCTATAGGCGAACAAATGCATTAAGGTTGGTACCACTTTAGCCTGGAGCGGCGCTATTGAGAAATGAGGTCCAGTGAGAGGCCTTGAGGTCACTGGGGGCATGAGGTAGTTCTTATGGGACCACTTGAGCTATCACAGCATTGTCCATTCTTTTTTCTCTGTTTTGTGTTAGGGTATGATTTTTTATTCCTATATACATGCTCCCACCATGATGTGTTAGCTTTGTTGCTATGATAAACCACCTGGCATAAACAGCTTATCAGGAGGAAAAGGGGACTAAGGAGATGTGAGTAAAATCCTTGATGCACAAGTATAAGAACTTGAGTTCAGATCTTCAGCACCCAATGCCAGATAGGTATGGTGGCTGGCCTGAAATTCCAGTGTTTAGACACAGAGATAGAGGATACCCAGGGGCAAAAGTGGCTAGCTAGGCTAGGTGGATTGGCAAGGTCTGGGTTCAAGTAAGAGATCCTGATTCAATAATGTAGGTGGAAAGACATCAGGGAGAACATCTTCCATAAACCTCTGGCTTTTGCACACTTATTATCCTCCCCCCACACACACACAAAGAAAAAGAAAAAGGAGGAAAGATTTGTTTTGGCTCCTGGTTTCAGAGGCTTTGATGTGGTCAGGTTCACATTGCTGGTAGAAATCACCTGACCAAGAACAGCTTGTGGGAAAAAAGAGGTTTATTTTGGCTTACAGACTCGAGCAGGAAGCTCCATGATGGCAGGAAAAACGATGGCGTGAGCAGAAGGTGGACATCATGCCCTGGCCAACATAAGGTAGACCATAGCAACAGGAGAGTGTGCCAAACATTGGCAAGGGGGGAGCTGGCTATAATACCCATAAGCCCGCCCCCAGCAATACTCTGCCTCCAGGAGGCATTAATTCCCAAATCTCCATCGGCTGGGAACCTAGCATTCAGAATACCTAAGTTTATGGGGGACACATGAATCAAACCACCTCAGGCTTCATTCGTGATCAGATGGTTTTGTCATTTCTGGGCTGTGGTGTGGTGGAACGCTATGGAAGGGAATGCGTGATGGAGCAAAGCTGCTTACCTACGGTGTCCAGGAAGGTGGAGAGAGACAGAAATAGAAAGCAAGATTTCCAACCCTCCCAGGAATGCCACTAGCTAGGGACCCTTCTACTCATGAGCTTTTAGAGAACATTCTAGATACAAACTTGAACAGTTGCCATCTGCAGCTCTCATCAGAGGCCAAACACATGGTGATGCTTGATCTTGAACTTTGAGCCTCCAACTTTGAGCTAAGCAGGCTTTTTTTTACTTTAGGTAGACTGTGTTGGGCATTCACTATAATGCCAGACTGCTGACTAATACATTATTTAATAAGAAAAAGTAAGCCTTGTCTGCTGTAACTGTGGGTAGCCTGCATGAGAAACGTGTTGTTTTGTGATTATAACACTGTTACATAAAGTCTGATCCAAGATTCAGTGAGAAAATAATTATTGAGTGTTTCTGACATGTGAAAGCTTTCATTTACTAGACATTTATTAAACATTTACTCTGTGCACAGCAATGTGGTATATACTAGGGAGAAATGACAACTAATACATTAGAATGGCTTCTGAAACTGCAGTAATTTACAGTCTAGTGGAAATATGCACACATACAGGTAAAGCAAAATGGATGGGTAGTTAATATGGTGGTAACCAGTTTCAATTTCCTAAAAAAATATTTTCTGATTATTTATTTATTTATTTGACAGAGTAAAAGGGAGAGAGAGAGAGAATGGGCATGCCAGGGTGTCCCCTTGTGCATCTGGCTAATGTGGGTCCTGGGGACTCAAACCTAGGTCCTTTGGCTTTGCAGGCAAACACCTTAACTGATAAGCCATCCCTCCAGCCCCTAAAGTATTTTTCAGAGCAGTGCTGACAATCAAAGTCAGGGCCTCACATATTCTAGGCAAACACCCTACTGAGTTATTTATGCAACTCAAAAGAAATTATAATTGTTATGGTATATCAAAGCTATCTTTATTTTTTAAATATTTTATTATGTATTTGAGAGAGAGAGAGGCACTCCAGGGTCTCCAGCCTCTGAAAATGAACTCCAGATACATGTGCCCCTTTCTGCATCTGGCTTACGTGGGTCCTGGGGAATTGAACCAGGGTCCTTGGGCTTTGCAGGCAAATTCCTTAACCACTAAGCAATTTCCTCGGTCCCAAAGCTGTCTTTATTTTTAAATAACATAATTCCTTAAAACAAATCAAATACATGCCTAGTCATGAAATTGTGGGAAAAAGGAATTTTCTCCTAATTTCATGACCCAGGAATAATCACTATTAATTGCTAAATTTGGATGTCCCATATCAATCTCAAGCATCACAAAATAATAACTGAACTCTTAATTCTACACACATTCTCTGTCTGTCTGTCTCTCCCTCTCTTTCTCTTCTGGACCAAACCAACACCATCTTATCCACATATAATGGTGCGCGTACACACACACACACACACACACACACACACACACACACACACAAACAGACACATTGCCCATAGCATCATCATTCACATAGATGCTTAAGGCAGGAAATGAGGGTCACCCTGATGACTCTGCCTCTTTCTCCTCCAGTATACAGTTAGTTATCTCCAAGTCCTTTTTATTTAACCTACAAAACACAGCTCAACTTATCTATGTCTGTCCTTCTCCACTGTCACACTATAGCTCAAGCTACCTTCTCACCCAGATTGCTCAACAGTCATTCATCAAGCCTCCTGAATTCACATGTGCCTCCTCCACCCTATTCTTCATATTATTGGGTAATATTTTTAAGAAAATAAAAGGACAAAGGAAAAAGGACCCAGATACCCTGTGCCATAGGATGTGTGCCGTGGGTGCAGAAAGGTAGTGAGACTGGAGGAGATAAACTACCCCTCACACTTCAGCCAAGCCACAGCTGAATCCACAGAGGAACTGGGGAGATGATCATGAGTGCTGCTTCCATATTGAACCTGATAATCAGTGCCAAGGTGTAGGAGACAGACCCTGAGGATACTCAACCCCTACCAAAGGAGAGATCCAGGGACTCTTAAGAGCTCATCACTGAAGTAGACTTAACACTCACCCACCACGGCTCAGGGAATTTTGCGGAAGAGGGGACAGAAAGATTGTAAGAGCCACAGGTTGAGACACCATGCCTAAAGGCATTCCCTCTCCCAGCACACGCCCCCCCAAATACCTGCAATACCACTGAGGAGCGTCCTCAATGGAATGGGGGTAGGGACATGGGAAAAGAAGGTACCAACATATGATGTATCCATACAAAACATCGTGTTAATAATAATAATCAACGTAAAGAAAAAGAAAAGGAAATTGGACCAAGTTCTCTTTGCCTAATACTTTCAGCGACTCCTGACTGCCCTAGGAATTTACTTCACTAAGAATAAGGCTGGGTCTGATGTTTGGTTCTCATGCTAAAAACAATGAAAAATGTTTTAAAAAATTTAAAAGTACTCATGAAAAATATCTAAGGGCTGATTCTATGATAAGAAATTACTGTTTCAAAATATTTGGGCAATTGGGGATCTGCAGCATCAGAGTGTTTGCCCTTTCGGCATTTGCTGAACTGGGTAAACTGATCACATACTTATGGGTCAATGAAGGCAAGAATCAAATCTCTCAGCCTTCATAAAGTGGGGCATGTAATAGGATTGCTTGCTCCCCATCTGAAGCTGGGGCATCAAAGGGCAAATGTAGTAATGTCATCTCAGGGGTTTAAAAAAATTCTGTAGCTTTACAGGTCCAAGGAATCAAAAGATAATCTCTCTCCTAGAAATTCTAAGTACAAAATGGTTGCCTAAAATATTTATGAGCAAATAATTTTTAATTGAAAGGTACTTTTATAAAAAAAAATCTATGAATTTGGTTTGCTGAGGCCAAACTTAGGAAGCACACATGGACAAACAAACAAACAAACAAAAAAAAAATCAAGCCCAAATTCTGTTTGTAAGTAATCCTAGGTTCCAGAAAAGTCTCAGAAATAGTTTTCCAGCCAGGTGTGGTGGCACATGATTTTCATACCAGCACTTAGGAGGCAGAGGTAGGAGGATCACCGTGAGTTTGAGGTTACTCTGAGACTACATAGTGAATTCCAGGTCAGCTTGAGCTAGAGTGAGACCCTACCTTGAAAAAACAAAAACAAAAACAAAAACAAAAACAAAAACAAAAAAAGAAAGAAATAGTTTTCCAACAGCAATGGAGAAAGCATAGAAGAAAATATCATTGTACAAAGTAAAAGCTATTAAGAGGGAAAATCAGTCTAAACAACAAAAACAGAGCACAAAACTTGAAATTGGATTAACAAAAGCACTTTACAGTACACATGTTCATTCAGAGGGAAAAAATATTTTTAAAATATCTTCATGGAAACTTCCAGAGAATCAACCTGGAACAACTACTTGAAATAGAAACAAACTGGTTGTCAAGAAATGAAAGATAGCATCATAGAGACTGAGTTAATGGGTTGGATAGCAGGCATGATAATTAAAAAAAAAGAGTTAATGAACTAAGAGCTTACTCATGTTACTTGGAAAGCAGTACAGAAAGAATAAGAAATGAAAATATAAAATGGATTCATAAAAATGAGAGCTGATATTTGTTTATGTTCTAAATAAAAAAGAGAGACAGAATGAGCAAGAGACAATATATGAAGGTATAAAGGCCAAGAATTTTCCAGAAGTGTTTAAACAGATTCTAGTATCCTTTCAATCCAAACAAAATAAACAACAAACAATTTACTCTTAGATATATCACAGTGAGTTTTAGAATATCACAGATAGCAAGAAATCTCCAATGCAGCTAGAATAAAAGTATGCTACCTGCAAAGGAGAGGCTGTTATAGTGATGGCTGAACTCTCAAAAGCATGGCAATGTATAATAAAATCTTGATTCCTTGTTAAGAGTTCTAAGATCCTAGATGATCTGCTCTTGACATCCCTTTCTGGTCTTCTTTTCTCTTCTCTCCTCCTGTCACTTGCCCTGCATTTCTTGGGCTCCTGTCATTGCCATGGACAGATCACACATTTGCCTACCTTGGCACATACATGCTTCTTCTAGCCCAGTCTCATCTCTCTATCTCTAGCTGATGGGAGCCTTACATCGTTCAGGTCATGGACGCCTAGTCAAGGAAGTCTTCTCCAACCACCAGTCTAATCTACAGCAACCCAATATTCTTTCCCCTGGAATTTTTTCTCTCTTCACATTACATCTCTTCCACTATTCCAAAACCACGCTTCTTTGTATACAGCTCTTCACTTAGCATCCTGAAGAATTTCTCATGTGCAATAAGAACTCAGTAAAATATTTATGAAAAGAAATTTTTACTGTAGCTACTTCTACATGTCTTTTCCTAGGTAGAGTCATTAGACTAGGCTTCCTCATATAGTAATCTATGACTGCCCTTTCTATTTCCACACTTATAGCAACATTACAATTTCTAGGTTATGTTTTAAATATATCAATACAACATAAGCAGTTTTCTATGTGAATAAATATCCTTCTACAGCCTGATTTCTGATGGCTGCCTGGAAGTCAATTATGGAAATATCATAATTTATTTAACCATTCCACTATTTTTGGATGTCTAGATTATTCCCCTGAATCATGATGGGAATGAATCATCTTTTCTTAGGCCTTGGGGATAGTACCTGAGTCAAAATGCAAAAGGGAGGAAATGTATGTACCGGCTGAAAAGTCCTCTCATATTTCTGTGTCCTACCACTTTGCTTCTTGCCCAGGGACAATGTTATTTTATTTAACATACATTGCCATTTTGATCTATGAAAATGACAATTTTGTCTGTTTCTTCTTCCCTCCCATGGGGTTGACCCTAGTAAGCCTAAACTACCCAGAATGGGTTTTTTATTTTTTTTTATTTATTTTGGAGTTATTGGTTGTTTTTTTTTGGGGGGGGAGGTTGGTTTTTCAAGGTAGGGTCTCACTCTAGCTCAGACTGAGCTGGAATTCATTACATACTCTCAGAGTGGCCTCGAACTCATGGCGATCCTCCTACCTCTGCCTCCAGAGTACTGGGATTAAAGGCATGCACCACCACGCCTGGCTTTGGTTTTTTGTTGTTGTTTTTTTTTTTTTAAATATGTCTTAAGTGTTGTTTTACATCAGTACAAAAAGATTAGTCACATTCTTTTTAGGTATTGTGTATCATCCTAGATGTTATGTTTTTATTGTATCAGTGCCCTATAATTAGGAACACCTAAGTCCTACATATGGACTAGTATGTTCAATTTAATTTTTATTGATTTTAGCGCATGGCTATCTTCATAAATTGTATTGCAATGGTTACTAGCCATACATAAGCACATATATTTCCTCATACTTTCAATGTCGATATCTTGTCACATTTCAGGTGTTGACTCATCTGGTAGATGAGAAATGATGTCTTGTGGATTTATTTTACATTACCAGACTGGTAACCAGTCTCTGGTCACCTAAGCTCTCATGCTCTTACCCACAACTCTCCTAAACTAAGCATTTTCATAAATTCAATGAGAAACTCATTTGGTATAAACTTGATCTGTACTAATACGAGGTCTTTTCTATCTTACTTGGTGTGGTTACTGGTCCATTTGCTACAGTAATAACACACTGGTTGCAGAATTCTGTCCCAGGTGCCACTGGAACAGTCTCATAATATACAACATATTCCCAGTATGCTCTTTCCAAAAACAAAATTACAAACCCAGTGATTTCATATTTTTAAAAAATGGAAAGCATTGAGAAAAATCATTGTTTTGCTTTTTTTCCAGATTAGTGCTTTCTCCCTTCTGCCCACCACATACTCACAAACAGAAAAGCCCAGAAAGGAGGAAAAGTAAAAGTTCTGTGCTCCAGGGCCTCATCCAGGTTTCGCACCAGGGGAACAGTCTGCCATGTATGTACACGTTGGGTTGTAGAAAGCTTTGTGAAGCACTTGGTAAAATCATGAAACCTTTGGACTTGCAAATCCAGCGTTGGCAGATGAATCTCTTTGCAGTACTATTAGTCATAGTTATCACCAGTGTGGGCTGCATTTCACAAAATAATATTCTTCTTGCTGTTTAGCACCTAATAAATCATATATTTATGGAAACAAAATTGAAGACATCTTAGTAGAAAGGTTTGCTTACTCTGAGATTATAAATGATGGCTCCCCTAATTGCTCATAGTTCTTTTATGGATTTCTTTCTCACGTTTGTCTATTTGATCTACCTGAAATTTATTTTGGCATAAGTGGTAAGTCAGGGATCCTATTTTATCAGGTGGCTATCCAGTTGCCCCAAACTATATGTCATTGATACTTCATCTGCACTCCATTAATTTGAAATGCCACTTTTGTCATTCTCTAAATTTTCTGCATTTTTGAACTCATTTCTGTGTTTGGTGATATGTAGCAATAATGAACATTTAGTGCAAATGGTGGACTATTTTTTCATACTTTCGCAGTGCTCTCTGGACAGGTCCTACCAGCTTATACTTTTATGAAGAGAGCAAGAGTGCCTTGTCCCTTGACAGCACCCTTAAAGGCTTTTAAGTTGTCTTTCAAGTCCTTTTCATTTGGAAAATGAGTATAATTTAATAGTCTTTTATCTTCATATTTATTGCTATCAAGGCTGATGGATATTTGTTTTTATGCATTGTATTTGGTTCATTGAATGCTTACTTTTCTTCTTTTGAAAGTAGACATTGCTATATTTCCCCCATATTTCAAAGGGCACACTTAAGTTTCTTTTGATGCTAACAACCTGCTTTAAGGATCTTTCCCAGAGGGGCAGTCGATGTCAAGAACTGATGTGATAAATGTAGGCTGGGTGAAGACATCATTCTAGTCTAAAATACATCTTCAACAGCATGCTAACAAGCAGAGAGTCGTTCAGATGGTGAAATGAGAGGAGACAAATAATAAATATCTCTTTTGGACTGACTGCTCTTGTCTCCCCAAATACATGTATTCAAGTCTAATTTCCACTGTGATATTATCTTGTAGGGAGGTCTTTAGAAGTCATAGTCATGAGACGTGAGCCTTCACAAATGAGACTATATCCTTAGAAGCAGAAACAAACACTACAGGGCTGGCATCCTCTCTCTGATCTCTCCCACATGGGGACAAAGCAAGAGTAAGGCAGCTATCTGTGAACCTGGAAGACAACATTCAGTATAAGCCAACCATGCTGGAACTTGGACTTGAAGGCTCCAGAACTATGAGGAATAAGCATATATTGTTTAAGCCATCTATCTATAGTGTTGTGTCATTGAAGCCCTAATTGTCTAAGAAAACATCTAACACTAGCTAAGCACTCATTTGCCAGAATTTTTCAAGGTTCTGTTCATCATATGATCAGAATGATTTTATGAAGTAGGTGTTATTATTATTATTACTATTTCTGGGATCAGGAAATTCTGCCTTAGTGGTTAAATAACAAACCTAAAGCCACATAGATAGGATATTGCAGAAACACAACTAAAATCCAGCTCTCAGCTGGGTGTGGTAGCACACATTTTGGATCCAACCCCTGGGAGTCTACAGGAAGGATCACAAACATGACACCATAGACTTCAAGGCCAGCCTGGGCTACATGACAAGACTCATCTCAGAAATCAAATTTTAAAAAGTAACTTTAAAAAAACAACTCTCTGACACTTCAGCACTCATAGTATCTGTTACAGTAAGTTTGCATTACTGGCAGAAAACACCTGACCAAAAGCAGCTTGCAGGAAGAAAGGTTTATTTTGGCTTACAGACTCGAGGGGAAGCTCCATGGTGGCAGGGAAAATGATGGCATGAGCAGAGATGGACATCACCTCCTGGCCAATATCAGATGGATAACATCAGCAGGAGAATGTGCCAAACACTTACAAGAGGAAGCTGGCTATAACACCTATAAGCCCGCCCCAACAATATATTGCCTCCAGAAGACTTTAATTCCCAAATTGACATCAGCTGGACATCTAGCATTCAGAACACCTAAGTTTATGGGGGACACCTAAATTAAACCACCACAGTATCTGTATATATTGAAATCCCATCTTCTAGTAGCTCCAGTTAGTGAAAAAGTTAGATCTATTCATACACAAAACAGTGAGTTAGTAAACGCTTTATTTTCTGTTGACTGGTTTCTGTGTCACACAGATGGACATGTGTCCTGTGGACTATGCCACCCCATCCCCATCAGTGGTACTCTCCTGCTGCTGCCCCAGGTAATCAAAGACTGGCCATTGTGCCACTGAGCTTGACCTCCACTGGAGTGCCCTCAGCTTTGGGCATGTCCTTGAACCATTCTTTTTTTTTTTTTTTTTTTTTTCCTTCTCCAAAATGTCCCTGACCTTAGAACTAGGAGCCACAAGTTCTGGAAATTTACTCAAGTAAATTACATAGTTATTAATGAATGCTAATGAATTAATATTTGATTCCCATAGAAGTCAGGAAGGAAACAGATGAAGGAAAACCTGAGATCTAAGTTTATCAACCAAGTGACAAATATGAATTTGGGTTTCTTGGTAGGGCAGAATCTCCTTCCCTGGTAAACCTCCTGAGGAGAAAAGAGAACATTGACCCAAGGCTGGACTAAAAAGAGAAGGCAATATGGGGCAGTGGGTGGGCCTCAGCTAGTGACTCTCTCACCTTGGTTCCACAACATACCTCAGTCTCCAAGCCATCGGGCACCTCAGAGCCCTGCCTATCAAGTAAGGAGGGTGGTGTAAGTGGGGGCTATACCTGGAGGACTGGGGCTTCCAAGGGCACAATGGTCCAAAGGACAAAACAGAGAGCATTCTGCTCAGATTTATGGAGACTTCTCCATTCCCTTGTGTTTTCTATTAATTGATTTGAGCAGTAGAAAAAGATGTTTGTAGACCAGCATTCACACCAAGACCTCACAAACTGTCAAACGTCAAGGTGGCTCCCACACATGGCAGATCTAGATTTCCCCTACAGCTTTGCAAAAAAAAAAAAAAAAAAAAAGCTTAGAAAAAAGGCTGAACACAAACTGAGGGAGTAGCCTCATGTATCCCATGCAGATTGTAGAAATCACTGTGTGTTGGCGGATAGGAGGTGGACAGATGGGACGTGGTCTATGTGCTTACAGAAATGATTACTTGAGGCTACAGGTTTTCTCTAGACTTGTCCTTTGATGACAAGAGATGCTTGAGAGGGACATAGGAGCCAAAGGCCTGAATCTATCACATCCACATCCAGTCTAGAAGTGAGGGTCTAAATGAGAAGAGCTCTCAGGTCCTCTCTGGCCAATTGTGCCTGACTGTGTTTTTTATTATTTATTTTGAGAGAGAGAGAATGGGCTCATCAGGGCTTGCAGCTGCTGTGAACGCATTCCACATGCTTGTGCCTTATTGTGCACATGTGCAACATCGCGTGCTTGCATCACTGTGCGTCTGGCTATGTGGGACCTGGAGATTTGAACATGAGTTCTTAGACTTTACAGATGAGCTCCTTAACCGCTAAGCCATCTCTCCAGCTCATGCCTGACTTGTATCTGAAGTGATGAACTGCTTTCAGAATGGAGAATGAGGAAGGATTAATTACACCCAATTGAGTTAAAACATTAGGAAGCATAACCTCTTACATTTTTATTATCACTGTGCCATTAACTCTCTTGAGACTCTGGTATTTCAAGGAAGTAACCTCACCATGAACACTGGGAAAAAGGTGAGAAATGTATTAGGCTTCTTCTGATAGAGGAGAAAACTGAGGCCCAGGGAGGTCCAAGTGTTTACCCAGGATCCAGTGGGAGTCCAGGTCCCTGTCTGCTAGGGAAGCTGCTCCTACTGTCTCTGCTACTTCTCTACAGAAGAGACTTGACTGATTAGAGTGGGTGTTTCCCCACGCCAAGCCCAACTGCATTTGAACAGATGCATTAAATGCCTCCCCAAGAAGATAAATCCTGGTATGAACAGGTAGCTTTCCATTAATAAAGCAAAAATATAAATTAAGCCATCCTCTTGGTGATTTTAGGCTAAGGCTTGCCCCCTCTTTCCCACCACCCAAGATTCCACAAATACATTTTTTTTAATAACAAAAGAAAACTGACTATCTGATGCAGTTAGCAATGGCCCCATGGGGGGTTGGGGAGACCAGGAAAAGAGTCTATTATTTTGCACCTGTCCTGCCCAATAGCTCATTGTGCAGCAGTATTTACTTAAAAAACAGAGAAGGAAATCATATTTGCTCTTAGTCCCGTGGCTATGCTCTTTGGAGGAAGTGTTTTATTTTATTTCTTTTTTCCTCTTTATCCAGTGCTTGAGTTGCAAGAGGTAAAAGTGACAGTGCCTGGCGCATACGATGTGGAGGATCAGCACCAAGGCCCGGATGGTAGCTCAGCAGATGTCTGCCCAGTTTCCTTTCATGTCTGGATAGCGATGAAGGGAAATGAGCTCAAAGAGAAAGACTTTTTTCTCTCTCTCTCTCGTTGTGTACAAAAGCTGTGTGTACACTGCGTGTGCATATTGTATATGCATGCATGCGTTTATTATACGCACCTTCTTGTATACATATATGTCATAGCATGATATATTATCTAAGCATGTTTTCCTTATACTATATAATGAAACACACACAAATAGATTCCACTTCCCTCCTCCAGAACAGAAGAGCTAATGAACACTGAAAAACAGAATACACAACCTGCAGCTAAAAGGGAACGGCATGGCCCTGTTTTAAATGTTCTCTGCATCTCCGAGTTACTAATGTCTCTCCCTGTAAAGGTTGTGTTTCTCCAGCTGGAAATTGGCAACAATCAGCTTTACAAGTGTTGGGGAAAAATTTACTTGGACAGATGAAAGAAAATTATTCCTTCCTCAGTGCTGGCACCCACCACAGATAAAGTGGGTCTCGCCTGCTTGGCAGAGGCCAGTACATTTTGAAGGAGCTTGTTTCCTTGGAAAATATAGTCATTGGGTAGGAAAGACAAAAATATGACCAGGCTGGTCAAAATGCTATCGTTAGCGGTAATCAGGTGGTAAGGACAGTGCTTTCAAAATGGAGAGCTTTTGCTAAGCTTTGAGGGCAGGAGACTGAGGGGATGGGGAACAGAGGGATAAATGGCCTCAGAGGAAAGAAATTCAAAGAGACTGGCTCACCTATTAAGCGGGTGGTACACCCTTTGTTTTCCTGAGGAATGTCAGTGTCAAAAGAGACCACACACAACCACCTTGTCCTACCCTCTCAGCCCTTGTGCAAGAAAAAAGCAAAACAAACTTGGCCAGTCACAAAGCTGTGAAAGGTTGGCCATCCCAACCTCCAACCATGGGCAGCTGTTGTTCTGTTAACTGCGTGGAGCCCAGTGTGTTTTACACATCTTGGGTGGTTTCAGTTATCTGTGTTTCAGGAACTTTCAGCGGAGAGGAGGAAAATGAGGAGCCAGTTGTTTGAGCCCAAACCAGCTTCCTCCATAGTGGCAATACCTGGCTTATTTCAACTGTCAGCCTTCTACAAGATGTCATTGTGAAGAGAGTCTGTGGTTAACAAGCAGAGACAGCCAAAGATACTCTGAGCATCTCTTTCAGGCTGTTCTCTCCTTCCTTGGCATTATTTGCTGATTATGGTCCACACTAGGAGCAGTGTCCTTGTCTTACTTTGGCACCAGATTACTAATTTTTTTAGATTTTGCCCTTTCTGCTACTTCTTGTTTTTCTACCTTAAACACTCCATTTCTTGAGGGGTCTTGGGATTAACACCCGGTACTGTGACCCTTGTGATGATATGGTTCCTCTGAACTGTTATTCTACTTTTCTTTCAGACTTACTAACTGTCATAGGTTGCCATGGGTGACTTCCCCATTCTCTGAACTCACGGTCTTCTCTGCTGTTGAATCTCAAATCTATTCCTGCAGCCAAGATCACTGTCCCAGGCTTCACACTATGTTTACAAACATCGCACACATCTTCATGGGCGTAGGCATGTCACAGCCTTCATTCTCAAGCCCATACCCACAACGGTGTTAACAAGCTTACTTGTCAGACTGGCAAGACACCAGCGGCGTCTAAAGCAGAGATGCAACCTCGTCCCACACCAGCCAGTTGTTAAATCTCCCCAGGTCTGCCTTTCCCTCTGCTCTTCTGTTTTCCCTCCCACCATTCTGAAATGAACACACCCTCATCATCTCACCCCTGGCTTACCAGGACGACCACCTCGTATAATGTTTTGGGCTTATCTCTCTCACAGGTATGCATTGTATAAACACAAGGGTGGTCTGTGATCAAGCCATGCCTGAGACAGATTGCAGTGGGAGCCTCTTACCACAAAGCCTGAGTATCTGATGCTTTCTATGATCCAGGCCCCTGGGTCTCTCCAGCCTCTTCTCCCTTCCCCTCGACCTGGCCTTGAATGTATTACCCCGGCAAACCAAGCTGCATGCAATTTCCTTGTGTCACACTGCTTCACCCTTATAATCTTTGTCCTGCTATCCCCTTTGCTTGTCATGAACTCCCTGCCAATTTGAACTTTTCATTCAATTGCAGGGAGGTTTCCTCCCTCACTGTCCTGAAACCTGTCTTGTGTCTTCCCATCTCCATGATCTACATAGAGAAGCTGGCTTCCATGTCCTTTCCCAAGGTTACCTTAACACGCTGTGCCTGCCTATTTCTATGCATTCATTTTTCATTAATTGTAGCAAGTTCATCAGTTGGTCACCACCAGGCAAGGCACTGGAGAAACAGTGACTCTTTGTGTGTGTGTGTGTGTGTCTGTTTAGCATGTTAGTCTGAGTTTAGACAGGAACTCCAAGGAAAACCTTTTGGGAAAGGTGACACTGGAGAGAGAACTGAGTCTTGGGAAGGAGTGAGCCATGTGTACACATATTTTGGCAAAATGCATTATCAGGCAGAGGCAAACAGCAAGTGCAAAGACCTTATGGTGGGGCTATTCCTGATATGCTTGAAAAATAGTAAAATTCCAGAGCAGAGCGGGGGAGAGAGGAATGGGGAAAGATGCCACAGAAAAGATGGAGATGGAAAGGGGAGACCATGTCCAGGACCGTCTGTCACTGTCAGGCACGGCAAGAAGCAAATGCCTGAAATACAGATGGAGAGGATGTGGCAGAGTAGAAACTGTCTCCGTGTAGCACTGGATGAGAAGAGTCAGCAGAAGAAAAAGTAGACTCTTCCCAAGAGAATGACGGGAAGAGCAGTGGAAACCACAAAGGAGTGAGAGGGCAGCTGAAAACTGGGAAGAAACAAAGAGCCACGTGGCAAAAGGACAGAGCAGCGTGCGGCCCCAGACAGCAGGGTGGGTGGGGTGGGGATGGAGCATCAGAAACCTCAGCCAAAAGGTAAGCCAACCCACCGTGGTGAAAAGAGACTACACACGGGAGAAGCCCACAGTTCTTAGAAGTGTCAAATCCACTTGGGGTTTGGGAAGAGACAGCGTGGCCTCTCTGGCATGATAGGGAAACAGTGGAAAGGAAATCATCTTGTCATTCCCCAAGTCTCTGAGCACTATGACTGTATGCCATCTGGAGAGGGAATGTGTTATTTAAGGCTAAACCACCCTGGGGCCTGATAACAAGAAACAATCCCAAGTCAGAGAGCCCCAGAATGGTAGAGAGCTATGACTTATAGAGTTCTTCCAAGGTGTGGGCTTAGAGCTTTTGGTCCTTGCAACGCACGGGGGTTGGCCATAGTATCCAGCTCTAGGCTTTGATTTGGGGCTATGGGGTCCTTTGGCAAGTGTGGACCGCAATCAGTCGTGTGGAATACTTAAGGCTTTTTTTTTTTTCATAATAAGGTCCCACTTGCTCCTTAATTCCGTGTGTGTGTGTGTTTTTTAAGTGAACCACCTACATTGATTGCATTGATCAAAACTTGTGCAATAATGTGGTGGGAAGAAGGAAGGACTCTGGTTTAAATCTGAGCGCTAGTTCTTTATTAGATGAAAGTAGAAGCCGGGCTAGGAGGGCTAAATCCAGAGCTGGAATGAGAGCAGTAGCTCTCCACAGTAGACCGTGACAGCTGAGAGCAAGTCTCCTTGAGGACATGGGGAGTGTTGGAACCTAAGACCCAGGGAGTTGGCATTGGAAGGGATTTAAGATATTTTGGTCCCATGCTGTCGCTCTGTACCTGGGAAGCCTTAGAATCAGACAGAAGTGACTTTTCTAGGACCTACTTTGAATTTACCACAGAGTAAATGTCCTCAGACTCTGGCCAAAACTGTAACATAATAATGGCTTTCCTTTGCATGTTGTTTGATATTTATTGGTTGCTTGGTTTAATTTATTTCGAGGCAGACTCTTGCCAAGTAGCCTCAGTCACCAGAGTGCTAGGATTACAGACATGCACCATCATGCTCTGCTTCTAGTTAACACTGTAAACAACTCGTTCTAGCCTTTGTCTTATGATTTCTCATGACAATCCTTAGGGCTGAGCGAAGTAATACTAAAAAAAATCCAGATTTATAGAGTGTTTCCAGGTTGGCCTGTGGTCACGCAATACATGGAAGAGTGGTGAGCCCTAGCAAGCTCAGGTTTTTTTCATTTTTATGCTCAAATCTTGCATTGTCCATTTCTCATTCATTCATCAAGCACTCGTTGAGATCCCAGGGCCACACTTGCCACGCAGCAGTTTTTTTCTGTACCCCTAGCCTCTCCTCTCTCTAATCCTTGGCTGTCTTCATGGGGTAATTAAGCTTTTAGACAGTGGCAAACCCTTATCTAGTTTGAGTTGTAGGCAAATGTCTTTGGCAGAGTGTGAAAGGCAGTTTGATGAGCATAGGACCTGGAGGTAAAGAGATTCAGGCTAGTGGAAAAAATGAGATCTAGTATGGAGGACTGTTTCCAAGAAATGAGAAGGATGGAGGTTTTGAGAGAAGGTTCAGAGTAGAATCTGGTTATTGACGAAAAGAGAAAGTGGAAAGAAACCTGAGATTTTGTAGTGTGACCCTTTGTTAAATCCTAATAATGTTAACTGCTAGGAGGTAAAGAGCCCACGGTATCTGTGAGACATTGAGAAGGACCACCTCACAATTAATTATGTGAGCTTCCAGTGAAGGAGAGAAGGGGAGTTGTGGTCAGAAGAGCATGATCTGTGGAGTGCATGACACTGCACGAAAGCAGCAAAGGCCAGAAGATGGCTCGGGTGGCACAGCCGTCAGCTTTCGTTGCAATAAAGGAGTACCTGACATGGGCTACTTAGGAATAAGGAGAGGCTTATTGAGCCCATTTGGAAAACTCAATGGCATGGCCTTGCACTGTCTTGGGTCTCAGCTAAGTCACATTCTGACAGCCACGGTGGGAGCAAGCAGTGGATCTCAATTTGAACCAGCAGAAGAAAGAGAGACCCTGAGAGAGCGCCCCTCTCGTGACCCAAGAACCTCCTCTAGGCACTGCTTCCCAAACGACCACTCGGGGGGCCAAACGCCAATCCCAACACACCTTCTTTAGCCACTTAAACCACAGCCAAACAATGGCAGTAGTCTCTGGGGTCCATTTCTTCATGCCACAAAGAAACACTGGCATCCATGATGAAAGGCCTGGATTTGGGTTTTGATCTAGTTTCTGTTTTTAACAGGCTCCTCTGGCATGAGTCTTTCTCTTAAATTTTTTTCATTTTATTTTATTTATTTATCTGAGAGATACAGAGGCAGATAGAGAAAGAGAGAGAGAGAGAATGGGTGCACCAGGACCTTCAGTTGCTGCAAACGAACTCCAGATGCATTGCCACCTTGTGCATCTGGCTTACATGGGTCCTGGGGGAATTGAACCTAGGTCCTTTAGCTTTGAAGGCAAGTGCCTTAACCACTGTGGTAGTTTGAATATATGTCCCCCAATATATTCAGTATTTTATTAGTTTATAGTTTGCATCTGCAATCACCTTGCTAGAGGCAAGGTCACTGGGGGCCCGGTCTTAAGGTGTGATGATGGGTTTGAGATTCCATTGTAAAGATATGCAAATGTGTCTAGCAGGAGTTCCTGAAGTGTGCTGTGTGACCTTTTGGGCAGTTTTTTGTTTTGCTCTGTGTGCTGTGGTGGCTGGTTGGCTTTTGCTCTCTCTGCTTGGCCCTGTGGAGAGCAGGCCGCTTCTTCTGCCGTTATGGAACGTCCCCTGGATCTGTAAGCTTCAATAAATAATATCCCTTCCTCCATAACTGTGCCTGGTCTGGAAGTTCATCTCAGCGAACCTGAAGCTGTCTGCAACAACCACTAAGCCATCTCTCTAGCCCTGGACTGAGTCTTTAAGCTCAGTGAGGCATCTTCATATGTAGAAGCCAGAACTGACGACTTTCATGCTGCGTTCCTTCTATCCATGGAGCCAGTAATATCAAGGCACATAACATGCAAGGATGTCACAGGTTGCCAAGCCTGTCGTCATCACCTCCCAGCTGACCATGTCTCCTACCTAGCATTCAGAAGGCCCTGGTGGCCCCTTAAAGCCATGCAGCATAGTGCCCTACTTTTATTGGCTTCCTGCCCACCTGCTCAAGGCATGCTGTCAGGTAAAAGCTCCCCTGCTGCTCTGAGACCAGAAAACAGCCGCCTCCCCAGTCTCTACTTCTCAGCACAGATCTGTCCTCTGCCCCAGGTTTTATTACTCAGTGAGTGATGTTTGCCTGGAAACACTTTCTTTATGACTTATTAATGAAAGGCGAGAAGGGAGAAATGGAAGAAACACAAGGGAAGAGAGTGGGATTGTATCTAAGTAAAACACTTTTCAAAGTGTCAAAAGGTCTTTGGGGAAATAGGAAAAATAAATGAGTCAAAGTGTGAAGTGAGTGAGAGGCAAGAAACTGGCTTCAGGAAATAAGTCCTCGGCAACAGCAATTTGAACTAAAGCAAAACAAAACAAAATCTGACAAAGTGAAAACTAATAATAATCATTGTCATATTCCTCACTGTTGTCACCCTCACTGCCATGTTGTCATCTGGACACAATGCCCCATGTTGACATATTGTTTTGAGGCTGGATTGATCTGAAAAATGACCAAGTCATAAGAGGAATGTAACAAGGTCAATGAAGGAGGCAGGTGGATCTAGAAAGAACAGAGTGATGGGGTTGGTCCTGCTCCTTTGTGAGCCCCTGTAAATGGTGACCTGGGGTTCCTTGAGGGACAGCTCCATGAGGTAGGTACACACAATACCTTAGATTGAGTTTTATTTCAGAATCGAGACTTTCCAAGCTTTTTTTTTTTTCAATGACCACACACTGTTGTAAAGCAGAGGGTAGCCACCGAGACTGTAAATCCATGTCACTGAGGAAAGCTGCGGGCAGGAGGAAGAGACAGGTTGTATGCTTTGTGAAACTCTGAGTCTCTTTGTAAGTTATGAGGACCACAGAGCTGCCTCTCAGGCACCTTCTCAGTCACCTGCAAAAGTGACTTCCAGGACCAAGCCTTCAGAGAGGTTTTCGGTAAAAAGCAAAATGGCACCCATCTCCTGTCCTTTACTTCCTATTTCTGAAGCTCTCCAATTTCAGGAGGCTCCCATCCCATTCCACTGCCCTCCCTTCCTAACATCTAGAACACAGTGCGAGGTATTTCTTCAAATTACTTCGCTCTGTGAATACCAATTCTCATGGCTTTGCCCAGTGATTCTTGACCTAAGGCTCCCTCATCTTGATCCCAATTCTCCCTCTTTTTAAATGCATGTGTATACTGTGTGCATATTGTGTATGTGCAGGTACACATGGGTGCACGTCCATGTGGGGGCCAGATGACAATGTCAGTATCATCCTCGGGAATCCCATCCCGCTTCTTTGAGGAGGGTCTCTCACTGGCCCAGAACTCTAAATTAGCTGGGCAATGAGCTCCAAGGATCCCCCTGTTTCCACCTCTCGAGCACTGGGCTCCAGCTTAGGTCCTTATACATGTGAAACAAGCACAAGCACTTAATCCACTGAGCTCGCTCCTCAGCCTCTAATTCCTACTCTTGAAAACCCACTCATCTTGAAGAAACCCAACCAGACGCTTCTATGTGGAAGCGATTTCTCTTATTTTGCTCTACTTTTTATTGTGCATATTGCATTCATGCATATTTGATGGGTATTTATACACATTCAGGGCTTATTTTCTCTGAGCATGGCTCTCAGAGAGATGGGACCTGCCCTTATTTATATGAATACTGTTTGGATCAGGGAGCCTAGGATGCTTTCCCAGCAGATAGGATCATAGATCAGCCCACTGAAAAAGGGTAGCCTAGATGCTGCTCAGCATTCAAGGCTCACATCAAACACCACCTTGTCCTCAAAGCCTTACTAAACATTTTCGTTTGGAAGCAGACTCCTTTCCCAGATTCCCTGTGAAGGACATTAATGCTGGTCACCAGATATTTACACCACTCCTTTTGGACGAATGGTCAAATTGTATTTCACTGGCTTCTTTGAAGTTCAGCAGGGTCATGTGACTTGCTTTGGGCAATAAAATAAAAGCAGAAATTATTTGTGCCACTTCAAAGTAGACACTTTAAGAGCCAGTGAGGGATTTATTGTGCTCTTGTTCTCCTGCCTTCGCACAGAAAGGGAGCGTCCCCTAGGCTGAAGTTCATAACTAAGGACACTACGTAACGGACTACATTGCTCACTCATAGGAGCTTCACAATTGAAGCAAGAAATGAACCTTTGCTCTGTAGAAGCCGCGGACTGAGATTTGGGAACTACTTATTACTATAGCATTTCATACCCTATTCTGTCTGAAGCACACACCATCCTACTTCCCCATATTTTATTATTTGTGTAAATGCCATCTCCCTAATAAACTGAGCATTTTGCCATCTGTTCACTTATCTTCTCCTTCTCCAGCAGTTATAGAGCACCGCTATATGTCAGATGCTCGCTGTAAACTGGCCGAGTTGTCGGAGACGGTGTAGTAAGCAAAGTATGGTTATCTGTGTTCAGTAGCCTTTTGATCTGGACAGGATGTGGGCAAGTGGTCAGGCAAGTGGGGATGAAGTATGACGCAAGCCACTGGAGGGAATTCAGAATGATACAGGAGCACACGGGTAGAGTGCCCAAGACTTGGACATTAGGGAGGATTAGGGAACGATTGCTGGGGAAAGTCCCATCTAGGTAGGGATTTGGGACAAAGAGGATCTTACTTTTCACTTGAGGAGAAGACGGGACAAGAACATAGGAGAAACCAGGCAAAGGGAAGAGCATTTGTAAGGGCCAAAATGGACAAGAAGAAGCAAGGAAGATGCAGCGAACTGCAAGTTCCACAGGAATGGGAGCAGCCTGGAGCCTGGAGATGGAATGGAACCTGAGGGAGATGGGGCTGTCCAGCCGAGCTCAATTCATGTGTAGAAGAGCCTGCCCACCAAGCTGAAGACTTCATTTGGACTTAAGATTAAAGGCAATAGGACACCATTGATGTAAAAAGCAAGAGATGAAATTGTATTCGTGTCTTGGAATTCTGAGGTTTTTCTGGCTGCAACAGGACATGGGTTTGGAGTTGAGCAGCTCCAGGAGCCCTTGAGGGCACAGTCTGGCTGGATTCACTTCTAAGGCCTTCCCCCTTCCATCACACCGAGCCCTTAGTACTGCCTACACATTCAAAGAAATGTTTTAGCATTTAGGATGGAAAAGGGACAGCAGATAGGCACATCCTCAGCCCTGTAGCAACATCTCCTGCCTCCTACCAGTCACAAATGGCAGTGACATGTAGCACAAGAGGAGGCACAGTGATTTGAGATGCCAGTGTCTGACCAAAGAAAGCCTGGGCGAGCTCTGCCTTCCACATAAGAAGAAGTCGATGCTGGGCAGTGTGAGGTGCCTCTTTCCCCAGAAGGCAGGAAATACCCAGAAGGAAAATGGCCAGGTAAATGCTCAGCTTTGCTATATCCCACCCAATTGGCTTCTGTCTCTGCTAGGTCTGTGCCCTGCTGGGGCCTCCCAGCCTTGGAGGAAAATGGGGCAGACAAGGCTCATCCCTTCCTGGGCTGGGGTGGTGTTCAGAGGTATAAAAGTGCCACTCTGCTCTTTCAGACAGCAGAGCGGTGCTTTTCCCCGGGAGCTGGGCTGTGGGCCGAGCCAGGTGCTTCGGAGCAGGAGGGCTGCTCACGCTCCAAGAGCCAGGCCGGCAATTCCAGAAGGCAAAACTTCAGTGTATTCCAATTTTCCAAAATAGAAAGAATAAAACAAATCAGAGCAGATGTTCCAACATGTAATTATCAACTAATCAGTTTGGACTTTTTTTAAAAAAAAAAAAAAAAAAAAGGAAATTTGAAAATAGCTCCCAGATTTCATCAAGACAGCCCTAGTGGAAGGCTGGTTGGGTTGGAAGGGAGCGACTGTCTCACAGGGCTGCAGGTGCCCAGGTGGGGAGGAGGACGGGGCAGGTGCTCTAAGTGCCAGGGCAGCCGCTGCTGCTGTTAGTGGGTTCAGCAAGTGAAGAGCCGCTGCAGGTGCTGCGGAGACAGCTGAGCCTCAAGGCAGTTTCCCCACCAGAAAGCTGTGAGCTCGGATGAGTCAGCTCCGTGCCTCATCCTGCCCCAGATCCTGTCTTACCCACAGCTCACATGGAGGAAACCAAGTGACTATTTTATCCTCAAGCCTAACATTTCAGCCACCCTATCACACTATAGCCCCAGGCCTGCTCTGTCCTTTAAATCCAATCAGATGCAGACAAAAACAAGATATGTCCTTGCCACCCTGTCTCTCTCTCTCTCTCTCTCTCTCTCTCTCTCTCTCTCTGTGTGTGTGTGTGTGTGTCTCAAATAAATAAATAATACTTTTTAAAAATGGGCTGGAGAGATTGCTCAGTGGTTGAAGGTTCTTGCTTGTAACACCTGAAAGCCTGATGGCCCAGGTTCAATTCCCCAGTATCCACATAAAGGCAGATGCACAAAGTGGTGCATGTATCTGGAGTTTGCCTGCAGTGGCAAGAGGCCCTGGCATGCCCAAACTCACTCTCTTTCTATCTTCTTCTTCTTCTTCTCTATCTCTCAAATTAATTAATTAATTAATTATTTTTTTAAAAGCTATGTCCTTCATGGCCATGTGTGATGGGAGCCCTGAGTCCGTGAATTCAGTTCTGGACTTGGTTGGTTCTGAAATCTACAGGCATTATATATATATCATTACATGCTATTGGTAGAGGTTGGGGAGATGGCCCCGTAGGCAAAAGTGCTTGCTGGGCAAACATGAGAAACTGACTTCAGATCCCCAGGACCCATATAAAAGCTAGGAATGGCACACATGCTGTAATCCCATCACTGAGAAGACAGAGACAAGCGGTTTCTTGGACTTGCTAACCAGTCCACCAAGGTCAGAGAACTCCAGGTTCAGTGAAATGCCCTGCCTCAAAAGATAAGGTGGAGAGTGACTGAGAAAGACAGCCAGTGTTGACCTCTGGCCTCCACAAGCACATGTACACATGTACACACACCCCCATATATGTGTGTGCCCATACATGTAGAAATATGCATATGCACACAGACTCATGTAGAAAGATGATAGATGATAGATAGATAGATAGATAGATAGATAGATAGATAGATAGATAGATGGATGCATGGATGGTTGGATGGATGGATGGATGGATGGATGGATGGATGGATGGATGTTGTTAGGACCTTCAGTGGCTGCCTAGCAGCTCATAATGACAGGGAGCACCAAAGGACAGTGGGGAGGAAGAGGAGAAAAAAAAGGGAAGGTGTCAAGGGACGGGGAATACCCAGCAGGGAAGGAGAAAGAGGAGAGGCTGTACAGGCCTGCAGCTCTGTGGGGGAATATAGATAGAGACGAGACCGTGGCAGCGGTGCGCTGCGGTAGTGGATGTTGTTTAGGAACGAGGACATTCTTCCTCTTGATTGATGCATCTGAATGTGTCACTAGAGCTCCGTGGATGATCTGCACCTTAAGTAGGTCTGGGTTGATGGAATGTTCACTCTGCCCAGAGTCCCTTTAGGAACAAGGTGTTATTGGCAAACGGACAGACTTCACTGCTTACTGCCTAGGTGCTAAATCCCAATTTGCCTGTCTCGGTGGGCAGTCTGTGGCCCCTTTCTCGATGCTCTGTTCGGTGTCCATCCCTTCCCAGGTGCATGCTGGCCTGAACAGTGCTTGTTGTCTGGGAGCTGATTTCCAAAGACCACCCTGAAGGCCAAAAGGCTCAGAGATCCCAAATGGGATGCTCTGTTATGAGGTAACCTGGGGGTCAGACCCCAACTACGTGCTTCCTAGCTATGCCTCTTTGGTAAGTGGTTTAACCTTCCTGACTTCCGTCTCTGTCAGATGAGGGAAATGACTGTACTCACTACACAGGGGGATGGTGAGGCTCCCAGGAGGAAATGCACATGAAGTTGTGGCATCCCATCAGTACTGAACAAGCACTCTGAGCCAAGCGTGTCTGTCTCCTGATGGCCTGGGGAGGCAGAGTTGGAACGCCATGGCCACCTGGCTTGGAGGAAATGGAAATAGACATAGTGACTTGGTATTTCCTTCCATTGAGGAAGTCCTGCCCATCCCTGGAGAGAATTCCTTCTACTAGTTTCTTTTCCATAGCTTCCTCCTTTCTTCCCTCTTCCCCTTCTTTTCTCTGTTTCTTTCTTCCTTCTTTCCTTCTTTCCTTCCTTCCATCCATCCTTTCCTTTGTCCTTCCTTGATTTCTTCCTGCCCTTTTCTGTTTGGTTCTGTGAATGTTGTTTTCTGCCCTTCCCATCTCTGCATAGCCAAATTATGCTGACTCTTAATGCCCAGCTCCAGGCTCATCTGCCTGAAGTGCTTCCAGAAGTTCCCTTAGCACTCTGAACATACACTCCTTCAGGCTGCTTAGGGCTCTTCAATTTGTGGCGTGGTTATTTCTAGACCTGTCTCTGGTCTCCTTAGAGATCTCTGAGGAAAGGATCCCCACCTGCTTCTCTTGGTGACCCAATAACATACTCTGGATATAGCCGGACTTGCCAACAGAATCTTTGTTTTCACAATTCAGGGGCTTTGACATGCTGGAAAGAGAATGTTATCATTCACCTTTAAAAAATATTTTTTTTATTTGAAGGGGGAAGAGGCAGATAGAGAGAGAATGGGCACACCAGAGCCTCTAGCCACAGCAAATGAACTATAGCTGCAAATGAACTCCAGATGCATGCGCCACCATGTGCATCTTGCTTATATGAGTGATGGGGAATTGAACCTGGGTCCTTAGGCTTCACAGACAAGTGACTTAACCACTCAGCCATCTCTCTAGCCCTCATTCATCTTTTAAAGTTTAATTTTTATCTTTATTTATTTATTTGAGAGATAAAGAGGCAGAGAGAGAGAGAGAGAATGGGCACGCCAGGACCTCCAGCTCCTGCAAACAAACTCCAGATGCATAAGCCACCTTGTGCTTACGTAGGTCCTAGGGAATTGAACCTGGATCCTTTGATTTTGCAGGCAAGCACCTTAACCACGAAGCCATCTCTCCAGCCCTCATTCACCTTTTGATGGGAATTATTGCATGGATTTTGTCTGTGCTGCTGTTCATTTGTTACTGAGAAGTAACTTAGCATAACAGTTAAAAATAAGCACTGGAGCCCAGAATCATGGTGCTTACATGATCCCAGTGCTCAGGAGGCTAAGGCAGGAGGATCGAGAATTGGCCAGGCCATGGGACTGGAGAGATGGCTTAATGATTAAAGTGCTTGCCTGCAAAGCCTAAGAACCCAGGTTTGATTCCCCAATACCTATATAAGCCAGATGCACAAGGTGGCACATGTGTTTGAAATTTGTTTACAGTGGCTGGAGGCCCTGGTGTGCCCATTCATCTCTCTCTCTCTCTCTCTCTCTCTCTCTCTCTCTCTCTGCCTCAAATAAAGAAATAAAGTATTAAGAATTGGGGGCCAGCTTTGGCTACATAGTTAGCTCAAGTCTAGCCTGGCTACATAGCAAGATTGTCTCAAAAACAAACAGATGACATGAATCAACTTACCTGAGTTTGTCTCACAGTGCCACCATTTACCTGCTAGGCAAACTTGTACAATTTTTATTTTTTGCAAAATAATAATCTTTACCTCTTAAGGTTGTCATAAAGATTGAATAAGGAGACATCTGGTTAGGTATTAAACACATGGTAAGTCCTAAGTGACTGTCGGGACTGTGTCCCTATGCAGTCCAAATCCTAGAAGTTATTGTGCTAAACTCCAAGGGCATAGCAAAGAAATCCAAGACCGAGGTTCAAATCCTAACCTTTACCTTACAAGTTCAGCAACTGTAGCACAGGTTCTTAGCTTGCCTAACACCAGGGCCATGGGTTTTGCATCTGTCAAACGGGGTTGAATGTGTTGATGTCTAAAGGCTGCATTTAAGCTCATTTAAATGAGCCGAAGAAGAATTTGAAGGGGCTCAAGAAACAACTGTGAGATACATACAAATGCTAACTTTGCAGAACCTTTTCCCTGCCTCCATCTTACTCCTTATCTCCTCTCTCCCTTTCCCTCCTGAACTTTCCTTACATGACCTCCAGTCTGTAATCTCTCTCTCTCTCTCTCTCTCTCTCTCTCTCTCTCTCTCTCTCTCACACACACACACACACACACACACACACGAGAGAGAGAGAGAGAGAGAGAGAAAGAGAGAGAGAGAGATTTCTTTTTCTTAGATCTCTTCGAAATCTCTTCCTTCTCAGGCATTGCCTTGGCACAGCCTTGAGTTTCTCAGGAGAGCTCAGGATTACAGGGCTCAGGCAGGGTGGAGGTGGGAAGGGCCGCACCCACTGCTCTGTGGGTTACCTGCAAAGCCGAGGTGCCTGCTGGGGATTAGCTTTTATTAGATAGATCTGTGCCCTGCTTTTGTTGGGCTGAGCTGGCCCTGATGCATCCCAAATTCTGTGCGCTTGACAAGTAGTCAGGGCACTGGAGAAAAATGAAAAGGGATTTTGTTTTTACTTTTTTAATAAATGAGAAAGAAGGGAGAGAAAATGAATGTACTCCAGACCCCTCCCTCATTTCTCACCTGCCACAGTCTATGCCCCTGTGTGGAGGGGACACCCTGTCCCATGAGGGATGCTGCATATGGCTTCTCTGCATCTCCTGGCTAGTGTCTGGCTTGATGGCTGGGACAAGCTGGAGAGACATTCTGTCTGTTTCAGCACACGCTCTCTCTCTCTCTCCCTCTGTCTTTCATGCTTCCTGTCTCTCTCTAGCTATCCTTCAATTTTTCAGTTTCCAATTCTTTCTCTCCCTCTCTCCATCAGCCCTCTCTCTCATCCCTTCCCCAACCTTCACAGAACGGCTCCAATTAAAACAGAAATGGCAGTTTGGCTCCTGAGCTGACATCTCCGTTGCTGTAGAAGCTTCCTCAATTGACAGAAATCCTTGGCTTTCCTGCCGCCCCGTGTGCTATGTGGGGGAAGGCGAAAAAAGGGAAGATTACTGCAATCCTGCTCACTCCTTCCTGTCCTCCACCTCCCCACCTCCAGCCTCTGCCCTGGTTCCTGCAGGATCTTCCCCAATCCAGGGCCCAGTGACATCTGGACAGCTCTTCTGCCAAGGCCCCCTGTTCCCTCACCATGGAAGTACTTCCCGTACTCCATACAATTAATCTAGAAGGAAGCCACAGAGGTGCCTGGTCTGATCTCTTCAGGAGTCCCCTTGGCCTGCCTGCCTGCCTGCCCGCTATTGGGAAATGATGGTTTTAGAATGCAGTGCTTCCCAGGGCTGTTCACTAACGATTACATTCTGTGAACATCACCTGGAGAGTCTGCAGCTGAGCAGCCCTGCTTTGCCGGCTTCCCCTGGGAGCCCCAGCATCGCCTTGGCATCCTTCACTGTACCCTGTCTGGAGGGACAACACCAGTCTAAGTAGACACCGTGCCTTGCTCCTAGTGGCTTCACCATACCAGCCCTGCTGCTACTCACTACCTGGCTTCCAGCTGTGTGCAGCAGCACCCTGGGGCTGCCCAGCCCTTCCTCAGTGTCCGACGGTAAGTCGTCATCTGCTCCAACAACACACTCACCACCCCCCGCATCAACCTTGTCTTCCTCCTCAGTGAAAAATGCCATCCCCTTCTTGGTTGCCATGATTAGATACAAGTCACTTTGAGGCTTGCCATCCTTACCTGGGGAGCAGACCAGTGCAACAGCCCCTAGAGTGCCTTCACCTCAACCTCTGTCCTTCCCCACTGTGATGTCCAGCATCTGCCTTGTCATTAGAGCCTGTACCTCAGGTCCCAGGCCACCTCAAGACACTCTTCTGTCATCTGGGGTTTTTGCTCTATCTAGCCAATTCCATCTTCAAGGATCAGCAGTGGCTCCCTGTTCCTTTTGGATCAGAGCCCAAATCCTTTTCCAACATTCTCTCTCACTGTGTCCCCACCTCCACCTTAACTGCCTCCCGCCACACCCCAAAACCACCATGATCTTTCATAGCTTCCCATCTGCCACTTGCTGTTTTCTCAGACTGGAAATCCTTTTCCTGCAACTTGTCACTGTATCCTGTCTGGCAACTTATGCTAATAGGCTAGTTTGCCCATGATAAAAACATGTAGACTGATAGATTCAAATTTAAAAACATTTGTTATTAGTGGATGGGGTAGATATGTGGTGAGAGCCTCCTGTGCGTCTAGAATTCTGCTGGGCCCTAGGGATGTATGATCAATAGTGAGCCACAGCTGGAGGAGGCAGAGGTAGGAGGATCACTGTGAGGTCGAGGACAGCCTGGGACCACAGAGTGAGGTCCAGGTCAGCCTGCGCTAGAGTGAGACTCTACCACGAACTCCACCACCCGAAAAAAAAAAAAAAAAGAATGATATTTTGGGCTAGAGAGATGGCTTAGTGGTGAAGGCAGTTGTCTGTGAAGTCCAAGGACCCAGGTTCCATTCCCCAGCATAAATACAGCCACATGCACAAAGTGGGGCATGCGTCGAGTTCGTGTTCAGTGGCTAGAGGCCCAGGTTCGCCCATTTCTCTCTCTCTCTCTTCTGCTTATTTTTCTCTCTCTCCCTTCTTCTGCTTATTTCTCTCTCTCTCTCTCTCTCTCTGTCTGCCTGTCTGTCTCTCTCTCATAAGTAGATAACTAACTAAATAAACTTTTTAAAATAGTGAGACACAGCTCCCACCAGGGACATGCTCACTTAAATGGTAAAATGGAATTAAAGGAATAAGAATGTAAGATTCAGGCTGGAGAGATGGCTTAGCAGTTAAGGTATTTGTCTGTGAAGCCTAAGACCTAAGGATCCAGGTTTGATTCCCCCAGTACCCATGTAAGCCAGATGCTCATGGTTACACATGCTTCTTGAGTTCATTTGCAGTGGCTAGAGACCCTGATGTGTTCATTTTCTCTCTGTCTCTCTCCCTCCCTCTCTCAAATAAATATAAAATATATTTTAAAAGAATGCAAGATTAATTTGGTAAATAGACCATCACTTAAGAAATGTCCATTCTGTGTCAGGAACTATGCTAGCTAATGAAAATAGGGAAATAAATAAGTTACAATTTTTATCATTGAGGAGTTAAATTATTTTTATAATATTTTTGTTTATTTATTTTTGATCAGAGTAAGACAGAGACAGAGAAAGAGACAGAGAGAGTGTGGGCACACCAGGGCTTCTTGCCACTATAAACAAACTCATATGCATGAGCCACTCTGTGCATCTGGCTTTACGGGATTGGCTACTGGGGAATCAAACCTGGGCAGCAGGCTTTGCAAGCAAATGCCTTTGTATCTGAGCCATCTGTCTAGCCCTGAGGAGTTCTAGTTGTAGTGGAAGAGATTGACAAAATAAAGAGGCCAGGGTACTAACAACTCTCTCTCTCTCTCTCTCTCTCTCTCTCTCACTCTCTCTCTCTCTCTCTCTCCAAGATGTATAGCAGGGATACTTCATACAGCCTCAGGAATCTAGAAATGGATATCTGGGCTTAATATGGAGAGGGATTGGGGATGTCCAGATGCAGGAATAGGATGGCATGGGAAAGGAACCATAGGTGAGCAAGACCAAAAGAGACTACAGCTCTGGGAAGAGTGACAAGAGGGCACAGTGCTGGAGGAGGAGCCAGGGAACAATCAGGCAAACACTAGTGGAGCAGAGCAAGAAGGTCTCATTTAGTGAGTTTAGGTTTGATGGTGAGCACTGAGGAATTCAAGTGGCAGAGTGAGGTGGTTAAGCTTGTATTTTAGAACCCTCCCCTGACCCCTCACTGCCCATCACATATCATCCATTCATTGGCAAAGCCATTCAGCGTAGCTTCAACACTTACTACATGCATGGAGTGATGGAAGGCATGGAGACATTGGGAGGAGGAGGAGATTGGAGTTTGGGTGCATTCATTACTTCTCTCGTAGTTGGGATCAAATATTTAACAATAAGCAGCTTAAGGGAGCAGGGTTATTGTGGCTTACAGTTCCAGGGGATCTAGTCCATGATGGTAAAGAAGGCAGGACAGCAGGGGTAAGGAGCAGAACTTGTCACATGGAGTCCGTAGCCAGGAAGCAGATAGTGATAAATGCTGGTTCTCAGCTGACTTTCCTCTTTTCATAAACTCCAAGACTCCCAGTCCATGAAATGGTGTCACCCACAGTTTGAGTGGGTATTGTCACTTCAGTTAACCTAATCTAGAGACCTCCTCACAGACATGCCCAGAGATTTATTTCCTAGATGATTCTAGATTCAGTCAAGGTGACAATAGAGATGAACTAACACATTGGGAATCCCTTTAATAGTTCTAGCAGAGGACTAAAGAGATAGCTGAGCCGTTAAGTACTTGTAGTCAAAGCTAAAGGACCCAAGTTCAGTTTCCCAGGACCCACATAAAGCCAGATGCACAAGGTGGCACACATATCTGGAGTTTGTTCGCAGTGGTTCAAGGCCCTGGTGTGCCCATTCCCCTTGCCTGGTTCCCCCTGAAAATAAATAAATTTTTAAAAGAAGTTGTATCAGAATTTAGGGTAGGGAGGACAATGATCTGAAATAAAGTGACAGAAGTAGGATGGTGGAGCCATGGGCACACTAGAGAGAGCTTTCAGAAGTAGAGACTGATAGGACTGGAGAGATGGCTTAGCAGTTAAAGACACTTGCCTGCAAAGCCTAAGGACCTAGGTTGGATTCCCCAGTACCCACATAAGCCAGATGCACAAGGTGGCACATGTGTCTGGAGTTCATTTGCAGTAGCTAGAGGCCCTGTAGTGCCCATTCTCTGTCTGTCTGTCTGTCTGTCTGTCTGTCTCTCTCTCTCTCTCTCTCTCAAGTAAATAAATAATAATAATAATTTTTTAAAAAGAAGTAGAGACTGATAGATTTGATAATGTGCTAGGAGGGATGATAGGTGACAGTTGTAATTACTAACATTGGTGGGGCCTTTACTGTGTGCTAGGCATGATTATAACTACTCTATCCCTTCTAGCATCATAAATCTCAGAACCAACTTATTAAGAAGTAGGCCCTTAAGAGGTACGGTTGAAACATGGCTTTCAGAGACACAGCTGTAGCAGAAGGACAGAGGCAGTGGACATGTCAGATAGAATGAAGGTAGAAGCATGCATTTTATCACTTTGGACAACTTGAAAGAAATTCAATGCAACAATATTTAGAGGACAGACAAACTGTGAAAATGGAGGCAGGTTGGGATGTAGTCAGATAGCTCAAAGGGTGCAATATGTCCCTGGATTCAGAACTATCCAAAGCAAGAGGATCTTTTATCTGTTGGGTTGAACACTTAGGAGAAATTGTCTGTTGTGGCTTGAGTGGGAAACGTCTCCCTAAGGCTCGTGTGTTTGAACACTTGTTCCCAGTTGATGGCAGTTTTGGAAGGCTGTGGAAGTTTTAAGACATGGAGTTTGACATAGGAAGTGGATCACTGGGGTCATGATTTGAGATTTGATAGCCGAGTCCCACTTCCTGTCCGCTCCCTGACCGCTGACACTATGCAACCAGCTGTCTTACATTCCTGCTACCATGCCTTCTCTTCCTTGGGGACCTGGAGTCCCTTCAAACCGTGAGCCAAAACAAGCTCTTCCTCCCCCAAGTTGCTTCTCCTCAGGTATTTGGTCACAGTGTTGACAAAGATAACTAATAAAGGTCCTTGCTGCCATGTCATCGCACTTTGAACAACTTCAGAACCACTTCCTTCCACGCTGTAGTTCATTAACACTCTGGGACAAAGCAATGGCATCTATGTTCCTGGTGTGATAAAAATGAGATACATGTCTACATCCCAAACTAGCTGCCTACTCAAACTAGCTACAGGATCCAGTGAAAAATGGCAATGACAGGGTCCTTGCTCCAAAGTGATTAAGAATTTCAAAAGAGCAAGAGCAGAGCACAAAACCAAGTGCAGAGCCCTTCGGAGCCCAGGGCACCGAGCAGCTACTCAGTCTGCACACCACACAGCTGCTTTTGCCTGCCTCACTCGCTCAACCGCATCACACCTTTCTTCAGGCTAAAAACTGCATTTTCTACCAAAGAGTAGATAAAAGTTAAAAGAAAAAAAAATTCATCAAATTTTGGACATCACAAAAAGGGAAGGGAGTTCACATGAATGAGCACACACCATGCCCAGCCTATAGTAGGAGTGCTCTGTAAATGAATAAATAAAACCAAGTGATTTGCCCAAGGTAAAATTCCTCTAATAATGGGTAGAGTTTGGATGGGCGTATTTTTCTGTCCCCAACTTCTACAATATGACCTCCCAGCAGAGGGATGATTCAAATGAAGGAAATCTAAGGAAGAGTCTGCTGCAGTTTTGCCTCCTTAATCAAACCATTAAAGAAAGTTCTCAGGAGGGCAGAGAGCTTGGACACAATTTGATTCTTGCTCAAGTCCCACTTGATCTTATCTGAGTGGCCTAGTGTCTACAGGTACCAGAAAGACTGAAGTCAGAGATGGCCCAGGGATGTGCTGAGGCTCCCTACAGGGTGAGTCAACACAGGCTTACTGCACAGCCACTATAGCCTTGTGCTGTGGACTGGGACAGGTCCAGTGAAGTGCAGAGAGAGAGGCTCGAGAATAAGGCACGGATCTCTTTGCATATTTTACTTGCTAATTGCGCAAGCTGCAAGTTTAATTTTTATATTAAGTTTCTAAAATGCCCACAGCATAAAAATAGCCTGATCATAATGGCTTTGTGGGGATTTTTGCTTAGTAAACACATGTTTCCCAATGTTTTTCTTCTCTCGAATGCTAAAAATACCTTTAAGCCTCCCACATCAAAGTAGTTTCTCATCAAGTATCAGTTCATCAAGAAACCATGCAATGACAAGGAGTCATATTCTAAAAAGTGATCTATTCATTGAAACATGCATATCATTTGACAGATAATTGCACAGATAAATACACCATCAGTAGAGCCCAGGGACTATACCAGGTACAGCCAAGGATACAACCCCTCCCCAACCCTGAGCTGCTGTGTCCCATCCATGTGCAAGCTTACAAAAGCACACATGCAGGTGAGGAAGTCTCTGGGCCCAGCGAACAGAGCCTTGGCTTGAGTAGCAGCTCACAGATGCCATCGGATGATGGGCCTGTTTCCAAGGGGCGGCGTTCAGAGATTCCCAAGCTTTCTGTTTGCAAACCCAGTCTGGTCTGGTCCCTCCTCAGGCCATTTGGGGATGTGGCACAGAGATGAGCTATCTGATTTAGCAGGGGAGGAAACTGGGAGCAGCTACCTGGAGGGCACATTAGACAAACAGCTCCTCGAATGAGGGAGATGCCAGAGGGCGGGTCTCTAGGCAGCTCCTGGGCAGAACCTGTGATTACACCATTTTGATTCTAACCACTGGGTGGATGCAGCAGCGTTGTCTCTGGTGTGGTGGCTGTTGCAGCGCTCCTGTGATGAGTGCAGCAATTACAGTGGATAGGGGACACACATTGTCATCGAGATGCTCTGCTATCCTGGGAGCTGGCATTAATGAGGATGTATGAAGGAGGGTGGCCCTGACCCTTGGGACTCCAGCAGGGGACTTTCCTGCCAGTCCCTCTCCCCAGAGTATATCTATAAGGCCCGGAGCTTGGTTATTTATAGTCAGGCTCTGCTATCTCGGATGATTACCTTTCAGATTGCAAGTGTGAGGTCTACTGTATGGAAATAGCACAGCACAAACTAATTGCAAGCATCATGTTGCATCTGTTTTCCCCCACTTCCTCTTCTCTAACTACCTTCCCACCTCATTCTCAGCACCACCATACCCCATTATTTATTTTTTTTTACAAAGACCAGAAGCAGCACAATGTTTGTGGGAAGCCAGCAGTGCTACAGAAGGGTCGCCATCACTATTAACCCCTGGGAAAGGGAATTCTGTCAAGGTAGCAAAGCCTTCCACACTATGTTCCATTTTTTGAGACTCTGATGGTAGGTTCTTTGCTTTCTGCTGAGAAGCTAGCAGAATTCCAACAAAGCATGAAAACCCTTAGCATCTCCACCTTTGAGACAGCCCTGAGGTCAACCAGCACACTCTACCCACCAGGGGGTTTCCTTCCTGATAGAAGTCTGGATCCATCCTTTGCTAAGGGACTTCTGAAAAAGGCAGCTTGGCTTTCCTTTCCAGCACCAACTGTTCCATATTTTAAAATAATTCTCATTATTTAAAAGTCCTTTTTTTGAGCCGTAATTTGTCTCGTTCGGTATGTTCATGGATAAAAGTGAAAACAGCCCTACCGCTTGCCACGCTTGCCACATGTGATTCTGTAACCCATTCAGAGACAGCTGAACTGGCCTGCCCTGCCTGACTCCTAGTGTCTGCCGTCCTTCACCCCCAGCTGGGGCCACTTGATTCCTTTGCATCTTCACTCAGCTTGGCTTAGTATACTAGGAAGAATTTTTTTTGTAGTTTTTTTAAGAGAGAGAGAGAGAAAATTGGTGCACCAGGGCCTCCAGCCACTGTAATCAAACTCCAGATGCCTGAGCCACCTGGTGAGCATGTGTAACCTTGCACGCTCGCATCACCTTGTATGTCTGCCTTATGCGGGATCTGGAGAATCAAACATGGGTCCTTACGCTTCACAGGCAAGTGCCTTCATGGCTAAGCCATCTCTCCAGCCCTAGAAATAATCTTGACGTGGGGCAAAGGGGATTGAATGAGCTCCAAACCAAGTTTATGGGATTGAAAAATCAATTTTCCTTCAATTCCAATCTAAATAATATGGTTCTTTTGTGGGGTCTTTCTTCTGATTAAACCAGCTCCTACTTACTTTTATGACCATAGGGGGTACAATCATCGAGTGTTTACTATATGTCAGACACTGTGCTAAGAATGTTATAACAATTCTGCAAGTGATGTTTTAGCACGTTCATCAGCGTCTTACTTTACAGATGAGGAAACAGCAGCCTGTGGAGGTAGAGTGACTTTCTCAAGGACGTGGAGATAGTAAGTGAAGGAATGAGGATGTATCCCAAACCAAATTCACTCTGCAACTTTCTTCCAGCCACTGTAATATAATGCCTTCCATACTCGAACTTCTTCGTGTCCTCATTTTGGGTGTCTTGGCGTCCTTACTGTTATGCTGTGTCCTCTGAGCACTTCCGGGATAGAGTGTACCCTCTTTGCTTCTCAATACTGGGAGTGGAGTAGTATTGATTGCTAGCCCAAGGGTAGGGCTCTGTTATGTGCACAAAGGCCTCCTTGACATTGACTATCTGCTTGCTAGCTCCATTCATCTTCCACGCCTAGAATTTTCCCCATCCTTCTCTCCATATAGCCTGGTTGTGGCATTTTGCATTTGCAGATTTCTCTGTCCCATTTTTAATCCCCTAGTATTCACCCCAAAGCAACCAAAGGTTATGTGTTTAGCCTGTGGGAGATACCTCTGGGAGTGGGACTGAATAAGCCTTGGGTTATCTCAGACCCAGGGAGGAGCTGTGGAGCCTGTTAATGGCCCCTCAGGTGCTGTGAGAAAGATGTAAAAACTGAAAAGACAGTGTAACTCAGTGATTCCATGAGCAACTACAGATGGAAGAAAGCTCCTCCTAGACTCCACGGAACACGTGACCTGCCTTTGCCAACCAATGACCTTAGTCTGTTCTCCTGGCCTATGACTGGTTATTCAGATAGGTCAATTAGTGGTCTTCCTTAGGAAACTCAAGTTGAGAGAAAGACTGACTTTCTGCTTGCAGCGCTGGGAGAAGAAGGAAGAAGTATATGCTATGAAGGCAGCACCTCATGGGAGTTTCTTAGGAGAGACCCCACATTCGAATTCTGCTCCACTGGACCTGCAGACAAGTTTGCAGAGTGTGGAGCTTGCTGAGCTGTGGTTGTCCCCACGGAAACCCTCTTCAGGGTGCAGTGGTCTTCCTCTGCCTGCATCCTCAGGTCAGACGCATGTGCTCACAGGGATTCGCAGCATCACATTCTTTGTTCAGGAAAGAACAACATAGCCACTCCCTCCACAACTACCTTATTAGCCCCACTCTGAGTGGAGCTTCAGTTTTCATCTTGATTCTGCTAGGTAGACAATTTCTTGCTAAAATCAAACACATAGAAAGGGACAGCTTGGGCTGGAGAGATGGCTCAGCAGTTAAAGCATTTGCCTGCAAAGCCTAACAACTAGGGTTCCATACCCTAGTACCTACATAAAGCCAGATGCACAAAGTGGTGCATGTAGCTGGAATTTGTTTATAATAGCTAGAAGCCCTGGCACACCCATTCTCTCTCTCTCTCTCTCCTCTCTTTCCCTCTCTACTTGTAAATAAATAAATAAACATTAAAAATTCATTTAAGGGACTGGAGAGATGGCTTAGTGGTTAAGGCACTTGCCTGTAAAGCCAAAGGATCCTGGTTCAACTCCCCAGGCCCCAGGTAAGCCAGATGCACAAGGGGGCATGTGCATCTGGAGTTCATTTGCAGTGGCTGGAGGCCCTGGTGTGCCCATTCTCTCTCTCTGTCTCTCTGTCTCTCTGTCTCTCTCTCTCTTAAATAAATAAATAAATAAATAAATAAATAAATAAATAAATAAATAAATAAAATATATTTTAAAAATTCATTTAAAAAGGCAAAGAGCTCAAATATGATAACTAAAATCAAAAGGTACAGCACCAATAATCCAAATGAACAAAATCTAAAACTAGGCCCTGGAGAGTTCACTAAAATGACTGTGTTATGATGAGCACCAGACTACAATGGATTTGACCTTCTGTGTCCCTTTAAAAGTTCTAGACCATAGAGTCCCTCAGTGATGATAAATATGGTAAAGGCGAAAGGTGGCAAAACCCTAAGCCTTGGCAAATCCTTTTAAATCTCAACTTCTAGACCAGACTTGCAGTCCAGATTAGGAGGAAAGGGAACACAGGACATGGAAGTGGCCCACAATCCTCCCTGATAGCTGATACCATTCCTTTGATCACTTCCGAGGGTCCCTTTTGACAACTTGATTAAGGAGACTTGGGGATTGCCGATTGATAGGGCATTTCAGGGACAGCCCTGGGAATATCCCTGAAAGTGGCCTTTTATGTAGCAGCTATGAAGGGCAATGCTACGATTTGAGTGCTGGTGTCTCACCATTGACTGCACGTTGGAATCTAATCACCAGTGTGAAGGCTTTCTGTGATGGTACATTTTGGGTGTAGCTAAGCATGACTGCAGAACCACAGAGTCAGGATTAGTGTCCTGTGCATGATGTCTGAGAGAGCCTGTTCACTCCTTGTGAGGGTTTAGCTAGAAAGCGCCATCCATGAGGCAGAAGGCCCTCATCAGACAATACCAATCCCCTGACCTTGTTGCACAACCTTCAGAATTGTAAGAAATGCTTTCTGTTGTGATGCAGTTCCTAGTCTGAGGTTATTTTGTTATAGCAGTGGGAATGGACTGACAGGAACTGAAATATGCACCTTTGGTAGGTCACCTAAATTAAGGAATTTGCTACTCATATGGTAATTGTTTTGGCTAGTGAATGTGTTGGGGCTTAGAAATGACATCACATTTTAAAAACTGGACTAGAGTCAAAAGGGCAATTACAGAGCATATCACAAGGTAGCCATTGCAGAAAAATTGATAAGGGCCGGCTGGTCCCCGCCTTTGGCTTCTTAGCTCAGCTTGCTAGAGGAGGGAGAGTCCCCTATAGGCACGGTGTTATACAAGTGGCCATCAAATCTTCCCCGAGATGTGCTGATTTGCAGGGAAGATCCTTTAAGCCTGAAGCCCAGCTTCACCATGACCTTTCTGGGACTATATCACCCCTTCAATCAGATAGCCCTGAGTCTGCAGAAAGTCCTTGATTTTCTTTTTCTTTTCTTCATCCATGGACACTTTACTTTCCAGTATAAATAAATGCATCAATCCCAACTTGAGATCATGCATTTAACCTTCAAAGATATGAAGCAACAAGAGCTTTTTAAAACTCAAACTGCATGTCACATATTCACAGATATGGACAGACACATCCATTTATAATTAAGAAGAAGAAAAGGCAGTCTAGTTTGGTGATTCCATCAGTAGCCATTGTATTTGAATGTCAAATGTCCCCCCATAGCCTCATACTCAAGGCCCAGTTGGTAGAGCTGATTGGAAAGTGGTGGAATCTTTGGGAGGTGGACCCTTCCTGAAAGAAGGGTGTTCACTGAAGGCAGGCCTTGAAACTTTATAGGCCAGCCCTGCTTGCCATGCTCAACTTGCTCTCGCTGCTTCCTCCCTGCTGATATGAAGATGTGATAGCCAACGATCTGTTCCTATTGCACTTTCCTGCCATGATAGAAACTTCCCCTCAAAAGTGTAAGCCAGAGCCAGGCATGGGGATGCACGCCTTTAATCCCAGTACTCGGGAGGCAGAGGTAGGAGGATAGCCATGAGTTTGAGGCTACCCTGAGACTACATAGTGAATTCCAGGTCAGCCTGGGCTAGAGAGTCACTGCCTCAGGAAAAAAAAAAAAAAAAAACCTATAAGCCAAAATAAACCTTTTTCTTCCATAAGCTGCTTCTAGTCAGGTATTTTGTCTCAGCTATGAGAAAGTGACTGCCATAGCATATAGTTAGAGGAAAGCTCAGACTAGACCCGCCCCGCCCCCCATGGAACAAGTGACTAGTCTTGGCCAATCAGTGACCTTATTCTGTTCTTCAAGTCTGTGAGTGGGTCCATGAATGGGCCTGTGATCTCAGCTAGGGTGAATCAGTGGACTTCCTTAGGATATTTCCAACTCAAGTTGGGAGGAAGGCCGACTTCTCTCTTCCATTAACATGGAGTTCAGAGCTCCCTATGGCTATGTTTCCTTCTAACAGAAAATTTCTGAAGTGAAGACTGCAGATAAAAATAGGCTGGGTTAAAAGATTGATGGGGAGAGAATGAGCAAGAGCACAGAGTGGGGAAGAAAGATGGATATAGCTCTCACGGCACTGCAGACCCAGACTCCTGTCCTGCCTGAGATCAGCCTCACTCTTGCCCAAACTGGATTGTTTATTGGCATAATGAATTTCTTTTTATTAGATTGTCCTTTTTTAATTGACTTCTAAATCTTGGCATCCCCAAAGTTCAGTCTCAAACCATTTCTTGTCTTTATCTATTCCCTCCCTTGGTGATCTCATCCAGTCCTATGGCTTTAAATACCATTTATGTTGGATGACTTGTAAATTTAGAGCTCTAGCCCAGACTTCTACACCATATATCTGGATGACTGCTTGACACTGCCTCTTGGTTGTCTGGTCAGCATTTTGATCAGACATGTGGCACACAACACTCACCCCTTCTATTTGTCAGGTTTCTCTAGGGGAACAAAACCAACCTGCTGAGTCCCTGACATGAATCCCTGGAAAGGGTGAAGAAGCTGGAGTCTCATGCCAATGGCTGATGGCAGCAGAGGTAGACACATTTGCTCAGGAAGATCATGGCTTATTGTGCGGGCTGGATTTTTCTTTCTTCCACTTTTTAAATTTATTGTGTTTATTGGAGAGAGAGAGAAAGGGGGAGAAAGAAAGAGAAGATGGGTGTTCCAGGGCTTCTAGCCACTGCAAACAAACTCCAGACACATGTGCCATTCTGTGCATCTGGCTGACATGGGTTCTGGGGAATCGAACCTGGGTCCTTTGGCTTGGCAGGAAAACACCTTAACCACTAAGCCATCTCTCCAGACCTCATCCACTTTTTTTAAATCCAGCTGCCAGATTATTTTACAGTGCTGCCTACATTCAGGGAGGGTCTTTCTCCTTCAGTTGCTACCCCTCCCCCCATTCCAATGATCTCTGGAAAATCTCTCAAAGACATATAAGTAAGTGTGCTTTTCTAATCTCCTAGATTTTTTTTTGACAACTGAGATTAACTAACCATCACACCACTACACCACTTGCTTGGTCCCTACACCCATTGTGGTGGTTTGAATTAGGTGTCCCCCATAAACTGTGTTCTGAATGAGGTGTGTTTTAGGGAGCAGGCTATGGGTGTTATAACTAGCTCCCCCTTGCCAGTGTTTGGCACACTCTCCTGCTGCTGTTGTCTCCCTGGTGTTGGCCAGGAGATGACATCCACCCTCTGCTCATGCCATCATTTTCCCCTGCCATCATGGAACTTCCCCTCGGGTGTGTAAGCCAAAAACCCTTTCCTCCCATCAGCTGCTCTTCTTAGGGTACCTTCTGCAAGCAACAAGAAGGGCTGCAACATCCAGCCAGAAAAAGGACAACACCAGTTGCAATTTTTCAGTTGTTCAGACCAGAAACCAAAGACTCATCCTCATCCCTGATGCCTCTTTTCTTTGCACCTTCAGCATCCCAACTGTAGCAGACAGCTTCAAGTTCACTGAGATGAACTTCCAGACCAGGCACAGTTATGGAGGAAGCTTACAGATTCAGGGGAAATTTTATAATGGCAGAAGAGGCTGGCCTGCCTTCACAGGACCAAACACAGAGAGAGAAGCCACAAGCTAAAAGCCACACAGCATAGCACGCCTCCCGAACTCCAGCTAGGCACACTTTGCATATCTTTAGATTGAAATCCTAAACCCACCACCACACCTTAAGATCTGTCCAGTGACACTACCTCCAGCCAAGTGGCTGAGGATGCAAACAACAAACTAAACACTGGATATATTGGGGGCCATCTATTCAAACTACCACACCATCCATCCCTAAATCCTGATGTTTTCACCCCTACAATGTGTCTCTGGGTCTCCTTTTGCCCCACCTCGCTGAACACAATGGCATCCTAACTACCCGACTTGCACTCCTAACCTGGACTCTATTCTCCATGTCCATGTGGCACACGAAACACTCCTTTTTGCAGAATTTCCATGAGACAGTATCAGTCTTGTGCTTAATTTTTGACAATTACTTCCCCAATAATTAATAAAATCCAGACTTTTCTCATCATCCAGAACTTCATGGTCTGGCCCCTGTCCATCTCTCCAACTCATCTCCCTTAATTAAGTCTTTTTTCCTCAAAACTGTCAGGTTGGTTCTCAGCCTCTGGCCGCTGAGTCTGCTCATCTCTGCCCAGAGAGTTTGCACGACTGGTTTCTTTTCATCATCTGAATGCCTCAGAAAAGCCTGCTCTGTCCCACAAATCCAAGTCTTCTCTGATTCCTTAGTAACATGCTCTACAATGCATTGTTTGCGTATTCTATCACAATCTAGTATTTTCTTCTTGCTCAAATTTTATCTTTGTCTCTCTACCAGAGTGGAAGCATCTTAAAGCAGGCTCTTTATCTTCTCACTGATATAACCTCAGCACCAAAAGACAATTTCTGCAGAGAAGTACTCAAGAAGTGCTTGTCGAATGAATGAGTAAACACTATTTGGTTGCATTTCGCTCACTTTCTAGTAAATTGTTCCACATAATTCTACATAAAGATCAATGATGATAAGTTTGATACTGAGATAAGTTAATAGGTCATAAAGCTGCACTGAATGTCGTATTAACCACAGCAGCAACTGCTGCAACCACGATACATGTGATTTACTGAGCGTGTGCTACCTTTGAGACAGTGGGTTCTACGTGAGCCAAGTTTAATCCTCACCGAAACCCTGCCGGGTAGGTGTATTCATCTTTTTTTAACAGTGTCAGAAACAGAGACACAGAGAGATTACATGATTTGTCTGAGATTACATAGCAAGTAAAACTGGTGAGCTTTGAACTTGAACTTGGGAGTTCTGATCCCAGAGTGAGTGTTTACTCAAGACATCAAATGGCCTCTGGAAAGTAAACATAATAATAAAAAAAAAGTATGAAGGATAAATATTTAACAAAGCCAACATCTTCCTTCTTACCAGACATGAGCTTAATGTTTTCTTTTTAATATATCTTGAGAGTTAGAAACTTCATTGCAGAAAACAACAGCACAAAATATGGCAGATAAAGCACTTCATAGGAGGACCTAAGGAAATCAGTTGAACATCAGTTTGAATTACCAAAGATCTAAAGATCATTATTTGCCTCACGTTTTAATGCAGTGTAGCTTTAACAGAAATAAAATGCCTAGCCAGGCATTGCATAGCGATTCTGAAACACTGCAAAAGCTTTTGAGTAAGAAAATCTGTATCATTTACCTCTGAGGGTGACTCACTTTACACTGCCTATCACCTTACTCTCGGGCACAAACACCAGTTTGTACAAAGGGCTTGCAGTGGAAATGGACGTTTTTGGTAAGGATGGTTTTCTTCTGTACTGCAGTGACATAATCATGGCTCCTATCAGATGAACTAATGAAAGTAACCTCAAATCTATGAAGCCTGGAAATGGTATTGGATCTATAGATCCCAAAGCCACAGATAAGGAAGTGTGGAGAGAGAGGGGAAGGAAGAGGGAGAAAAGGGAGTGATGGAAGGAAGAAGGGAGATAAGGAAGAAAAGAGGCAAAAAGTAAGGAAAGGAGAGAAGGAGGTCAGGAGGGAGGGAGAGAGGGGGAAGCCGTCAGTCTTGTCTGTGGTGAAATACATGAACACTGGGCCAACCTGTCAGATCCTCTGTGCTCTCAACATGCACAGAGGCTCCTCCCAACCAGATCCACAGCTCTGGGTCTCTGTTCTAGCCTCACACTTCTGTGTCCATGTTTGTTCGGGTGCAGCCTGTGTGACCCCATTCTACCTCAGGTGGGCGGGGGGACAACTGGAAGCAGTGCACAGTACATAAAGGCTAACCAACTTCCCACCCAGGGAGAACCATTGTGGGACATGGCTATATTCTGACTCCAGATGTCCGTTTTCTTCTTGGCTTCCTCACTCCTCAAGGTGTCCACCAATTTCTATTGGTCATACTTCATCACTATCTCATCTGTCTGTGAGCCTGTCTCCTCAGTACCACTTTATCCCCAGGGATGTTTTATGAAACCTTTTTCCCTTAACTAGTCTTTACATTATTACTCAGCCAGTATTTTTGCCAACCTTATCTTTTCCCAGCAGTCTTAACTGACACAGCCATTTTTTCCCCCTCATCCTTTCTCATCTCCTCCATTTCTAGGACAGATGGTGTCTCCTCTTCTTATTAATTATCACAAATACCCAAATAAAACCTAAATGCAGATCAGCATTTTCTCTTCACTATCAATAGGAATTAAAATACTGCTATCTGTTCCTTCCTGTGACTAAGAAAATCCCTGGGAAGAAAAAAATAAAAGTAAAAACACTGAAATTACCCATTTATTTAATTACAAGGCGCTTGCTTTCATAAGGCACATTTTCACTGCTGAGAAGATTCTGATTTGGCAACAAAAGGCAAAAGCTATTTCTAGGGAGAGCGGCAAGGAGTCGGTGTTAGGAATGTGCCAGCATGAAGAAGGCATGCAGAGAGGCTTTCATGGCTCTCGGCCTCAGGGAGGGGTGACATGCATGGAAGGTATAGATATAGAGAGATGGATAAAGGAAAGGCAGGAAGATCAAGGGATGGAACACAATGTTAGAAAAGAACAGAGCAACACAAAGAAACACACCCAGAGACAGAGATAGGCTGGAGGGCCAAGTAAGAGAGATAGGGAGTAAGCTATGGCAAACAGCAAGGGACAGAAAATGCAAGAACCCTAAAGTGAGAAGGAGACAAAAGTTGCCAAGGCAAGGTTATTAAAAGTTGGTCATATTTCCTGGGGACATTTTGCAGGTCAGGATATTGTCTCCTAATAGCGATGGTCACTTTAGAATTTCTAAGTTGCCACTTACCATTAAGGCTCTCAAAAATGAATACCCAACATTCAAGTGTCACTTGGTAATGTGATAGTTTTTTAATTAAAATAGGAATGTGTAACATATGAGTACTTTCAGTAAGAGTAGTACAATAGAAGCAAAGGCAAGACTTAAAGAGGTGGGTCTTGACTCAACTTCCATCTGATGGCCAATTTTCCTTTAGCTTTGCTTAATTCTCAGTTTAATCGTGATTCATGATTTCTGTACCAACAATGAAATATTGGATTTTTAGATATATAGGAACAGACCTAACATATGACCTAGAAGTACTTACCCTAAGTGGCCTGTCTGATTCTGAAATCTCAGAACTTGACATGAAATTCAATCATTTTAGTATGAAAACCTTTCATCAGTATTATCATATGAGCATAGCCATAACAAAGTTCACAGAACTTGGCTGCACAAGTAGCTGGAAAGAAATGTCTTCTGTCTTAGGGATCCTATGAAAGGCTCATAGTATGCACATAGCTTTATCTGGCAAGTACACCTCAACTCCAGAACAAGCTTCTAGGGCATGTCTGCCTAGAACAGACTTATTGAGAAGGAGTTCAAACATGGAGGAAGAGCTATCCAGGCTGATGAATTCTGCGTGCCTTAAATACAGGAGGGACTGAAGATGATGCCTTCTGGGAACTACCTAAGTACCTCACAACCCAGAAGGCAGTCCCTTACTGACCCTTATTCCAGTATCTTCTTGAGAAGTCTGAGACTGATTTTCTTTTCGAGAGACTCAGGAGGAGAAAGGAGAGGTATGATATAAGGTAAGCCACCTCCTGGCTTCCACTGAACTCTTATTTCACCTTCCTCATTTCATGCCAGTTTATTCCATAAGCCATTGTAGAAGGCAAAGAAGAAGGGACAATAAGTTTTGTTCATCCCCATTGACACTAATATAGTGCCTGCTATATACTAGGCACTTGGGATACAGTGATTAATAGGACATCACCCAGCTCTCCCAGAGCTCGCAGCCTAGTGGGTGGGCAGGACATCAGTCAAATCAAGAGTTATTTTAATATATTGTGAGTCATGCAGTACCGAATGCCAGTCTCCTACATAAAACCTTTCTGTGACCCATAGCTTCCTGCCTAAAGGTCTTAATGTGACACGGAGCTTGTTAATAGATTCTGTTCACCTCTCCAACTTTCCCTCACACTCTTTACTTAGTCTGCACTGGTTGGCTTTCATTTTTCAAACTAATTATTTTCTGATCCCCTTTCATCCTCTCCCCATGCTATTCAGTTGGCCTGGAGCCCTCTGCATCTCCTTTACCACCCTTGTCCTTGCTTGCTCTATTCCTAAACCTTAGACAGCTGACCCCCAGCAAGTCTCCCTGACCTGGCTTCTCTGGGTTGTGCAGTTTCTTATTTGCCCTATATCACATGACATATTGCTCCCTGGAACACTTATGATACCATATCAGACTTGACTTGTTACAGGTATGTTTCTGCCTATAGATTGCTTAGTGGGAGCATGAACACATGGTCATCATGACATCCCCTGCTAGTAGCAGAAAGACTGGCACAGATCAGGTTCTGAGGGGCTATTAGCTGTAGAAATAAATCAACAGAAGGTTCATGGAAGTGAGTAACTCACTGTGCCTTTGGCTTACTGTTACTGATATTGGATAGAGAAAAAGGTCACAAAAGATGTTTTGTAATCTCAACGGAAAGGGTTAATCAATTCTTTACCGCAATAGCTTCTACATTTTTCTAAGATTATCACTTTAGCTCCTTCTCCAGCACTACTTTCAACTCCTAAGCTGCAAGGTGTTAGCATATATACATAAAACTTCACCCTTCCCTTGAGTATTTGAAATTAATACTTGGTTCTGGATGGTAAAAAGTTTTGTTTTGTTTTGTTTTTTTTTTTTTGGTTTTTCGAGGTAGGGTCTCACTCTGGTCCAGGCTGACCTGGAATTAACTATGTAGTCTCAGGGTGGCCTCAAACTCATGGCGATCCTCCTACCTCTGCCTCCCGAGTGCTGGGATTAAAGGCGTGCACCACCATGCCTGGCTTCTGGATGGTAAAATGTTTTTAAGAACTGAATAAATGAAGACCAAAAAACTTAATATATAAACATAACTTTAGGACTTTCAAAACCTGCCATGTTATTTTTAATTGACATATAATATTTGGACTTATTTATTGGCACAGTATTATAATTCTATATATATATATACATATATAATTTTTTCATCAAATCAGGGTAATAAACATCACTATGTCTTCAAATATTATCCTTTCTATTGGTTGGGTAACTATAGTTACCTTATCTTTCTTACTATAAACATTAGAACTACTTTCTCATTTTCTTTCTATACTAAACTATGACCCAAAAGCTTGAGTCACAAAGACAAAGGGAATAGAGTCAGAAATCAAAGATGTGGATCTTCTGGATCCAAATCCTGTGTTCTGTCTTCTATAACACCATGACTCCCTTGGCTGGTAGAAGAATCCTAGCCAGTGCAAAAAATTCCAAGAGAGTTATTTTAGGAGCAAGAATCACCCAAATCGTGCTATATAAGCAACTTCTTCCTCTGCCTACCTCGAAGCTGTCACTGGAGAGAAGATATGGCAATGGCCCCTCTTTTTTCTCTTCTTTTTATTTTTCACTTTGTGTGTGATTGATGGGTGAGGACACATATGTGCTATAACATACGTGAGGAGGTCAGAAGACAAATTAGGATGCCTGTCCTCACCTTCCACCTTGTTTGGAGGGTTTCTTGTTCATTTGTGCATTTGTATATGTGTTCACCAAGTTAGCTGGCTGTGAGCTTCCAGGTGATTCTCCTCTCTCCACCTCCCCTTCATGCCCTTGTCACACTGGGATCACAGACAACAGTGCTGCAGCATCTGGCTTCAAGTGGGCTGTGAGGATCTGAACTCAGTTCGCACTCTTGCAAGCAAGCACTTTATCCACTGGGCTGGGATTTTATATGCACTCAGTTTGGGGCTTAAATCCTTGGCATGACTCCACTTACACAACCCAGGTAAGTTATACCAGTTTCATCTGAATCACAGCTTTATGATGGCTCTGAAGAGGTTTAATGACCTGGGGGAGTGAGTCAATGGTAGAACATTTTCCTGGTACAAGCATGATCTTGGGTTTAATCCCAGCATTTTCCCATCAAAAACAAAACAAAACAAAAAAACCCCACAGGGTGACATATCTATTCCAGTTAAAATATTTTTCTGCTGCATGACCAATAGGACCTTAAGCAAAATAGAGCCTGGCTTTTTTTTTTACACTTAATAAGAAAAGACATTGGGCTGGAGAGATTGCTTAGTGGTTATGGCACTTGCCTGCAAAGCCCAAGGGCCCAGGTTCAAATCCTCAGTACCCTCATAAGCTAGATGCACAAGATGGTACATGCATCTCGAGTTCATTTGCAGTGGCTAGAAGCCCTGTTGTGCCCATTTTCTCTCTATCTCTCAAATAAATAAATAAAATATTTTTTAAAAAATAAAAATGAACTTTAATACAAAAAAAAACATAACAGGGCTGAAGAGATGACTTAGTTATTAAGGCACTTGCCTGCATAGCCTAAGGAGTGAGGTTTGATTCCCCAGGGCCCATGTAAGCCAGATGCACAAGGTGACACATGTGTCTGGAGTTCATTGGCAATGCCCTAGCACATCCATTCTCTCTCTATCTGCCTATTTCTCTCTCTCTCTCTATCAAATCAAATAAATAAATAAATAAAACTTTTTTAAAAGAAAAGATATAACAATAGTGGCTTTAAGCTGTCAAGGGCAAGGTCTCTGCCCTCTTAACCTTCCCTTTGTCAAAGCTAACCCCTTGCTGCAACTCCAATTCTCAGATCCTTTTTAATACAGGTTAGTACCAGTTGTCGCTCTCTCTCTCTCTCTCTCTCTCTCTCTCCCTCCCTCCGTGTGCGCGCGTGTGTGTGTGTGTGTGTGTGTGTGTGTGTGCTCTACGGGTACTTGGCAGTGATCCCTCTTAAAGAGGCCCATCAATGAGTGAACAGAAACATGAGTTTGGTGATTGGATGGTTGAGTATGTACTGGGGCTTTCATTAATCCTAACTTGAATGAGAAACATACAAGGATACATGGCATCCAGAGATATAATAACTGACATGCCAGGGCTCCAGGTCATTATTCTAACTGAGAAAAGAAGGCTTTTACTCACGGGCTAGGTTGAATGCCAACTGATAGTGGATGTGAACTTGTCCTACCGGGATAGAGTCCCTTCAGGATGTTACTGGTGTCATGGGCATATCACAGCTAAGATGGATAACCAGAGCTACAGAGATGTGGAGAGACAGATAGAGTTAACTCAAAATTGGAAACTGGATCTGGCGCACGCCTTTAAATATCGGAAAAGAGGGGCCAAGAGAGTTGAGATAGAAGCCTAACAATGAGACCATGCAAAAAACAAAAAAAAAAAAAAAAATTGAAACCTAAATGACACTGGAACTAACAATGACCCATGTGAAACCTAAATGACACTGGATAGGAAGCACTTCCTTGCTTTTTTTTGGGAAACATAAATCTCATAACCCTGAGTAAAATCTGCTTGAGTGGAGCTTTGGACCGCTGATCGGGAAACCAATTGAAGGGTCTGGAAGCTGAAGACAGGGGAGGGTCGCCATTTCCACTGATAAATGAAATCCATCTCTGAAGTTCACCTGCAAGGTCTAGACCTAGTCTTCTTCTGCTTCCCATTTACAAGCCTGGAAGCCTTTCTCTTCATTCCTCCAGCTGCTAAGATTGGTAACATGGGAACTTGCTATTTTTGTCTAACACTCAGCCTTCCACTACCTCCAGGCAAAAATTGCCATTGATTACAGACTTACCAAATTAAAGCTTAGGGGCACTTAAGTGAGCAATTATTATCAGCCACAAAATGCTGGAAATTGTTTATTAGGCTTCATCTTGTCGTATGCTCTGACAGCATTCTCTTGTACTTTCTCTCACTTTCTGTGAGTCAGGGGGATGGTTACTGCGCACTCCTATTTCCTAGATTTTCAGAGTTCACAGCTGAGAAGTGACTCCTTGAGCTTCATTGAGGTCAACTTATCCATCCCTCCAGCCTCAAGGAAGACTTTAATTATGTTGATTAAGAAGGCAGAGGACTTAGGGAAAATAGAATATAGAGATCTCCTAATTTAAAGTTCCTCCACAAATAGGACTTCCCTCTGCAGTAATGGGAACATTTAGAGGTCAATTCCATCCCTGAAGTAGTGACTGCACACAGAAGAGATTTCATGGATTCCCTGAAGCCAAATTTCTTTTGTCTCATTTTAGTTCTACTAATTTTCCAAGCCCGATTCTCCAGTTTGGAATCTATAAGTCTCTAGTAGATTTCCAATAAAGGTAAGATAGTCTACTTAGTTTCTGTTTCTCTTTGCCCAACGTGAAAGGTGCATAGATATATATCCATATCCAATATACTGAGCCCTCATGAAAGGACACGAGATGACCTGGAGGTAAAAATGCCACCTAATTCAGCTTGGGCAGACTAAGAAAATGTCACAGGAGTCCACATTCAGCTGAGTCTTGAAGGACATTGTTTGCAAAATAAGCAATGGGAGATGGTTGTTCCACATAGAAGGAGCGAGAAGCGCAGAGTGCCAGAGAACATCACATGACCAAAGCAACTTGAAGGATTTTGGTACTGCTGAGCACAGAGTTTAGGGGGGAATGGCTGGAAAAATATTAAGTGGGAACCTCATTCTGCTGAAAATGGAGAGCTGATGGGAAAGACTGAACAGGAAGTGCTAACTTAGATGGGAGCAGGGATCACAGGAAGTAGTTGAGGCAGGAGGTAGGCCGGTACCTCGGAATATAGTTGAGAATCCCAGCACTTACCAGGTAGTAGGATTTCGGCAAAGGTAAAGGAAGAAGAACTGGCTCTGATTGAAATCGATAGAGATAGAAAAGCCAGCTGGGGGTAAATTGGAATGGTGATAGAAATTAGCATACATGCCCTGCAGAAAAATACTGGGCCTGTGAAAGTGAGATATGTGAAAGGCTGGACTGAGGGAAATGCCCTTAAAATAACCTCCTTCTCTCTCACTGATTCTGTGATCAGACACATAAAACTTTCAAGTGTACATTCAAGATGTCCCAGCCTCCACCCTCATCCCCATCTCTCACTCGTCTCATTCCTCATGGACACCCGACCATTGTGCTCTGTGCTTTTAGCACCTATCAATGATTTACCCTTGCAGTTTGCTATTCAGATCCCTCTGTTCTGATGTTCCCAGGGCTTCCCACTGCTGAAGTCCAGGTTAAGCCATGAGCCTATCCAAAGCCTTCCCTGATGGCTACCAACAACTTTGTTCTTCTAAGTGGATTTTCTGTCATATCTGTAGTCAGTTCTACACAATAGGTAGTGTGCTGAGTACACTACTTTATGTTCATCAGCCAAGAAAACAAGCAATTTTTCACTTGTGGGCAAAGACCTTGTCTTGTAAGTCTTTTGATTAGCCTGTGAAATTTAGCATGAAAAAGAAAAAAACAAGGTAGTAACCCAGAAAATATAATAGTATATTTACTTAGTATTTACAGTACAATTATGGAGGCCCCACTGAGGGCACCATAATGGAAAGCAAATTAGAGCAATTGGGAATTGTCAAAAGCAACCGTATGAAGAGAAGTTGGATCTGGGAATATTTTGCAAATTTCAAGAGAAGCATGTGGGAGATGGTATTTAGAGAGCTGTCATGTAGTGGAGAAATTTAAGCCTGTTATAGCTTACTAAGGTGTAAAACCAGTGCCATCGGTAAAAATGATAAGGAGAAGGTAGTCAGTTCAAAATAACGAGGTGCTTTCTCACAGTCAGAACTGTCCAGAGATGGAGCAGAATGTCCCAGAGGCCATGTATTCCTCATTATGGCTGACATCCAAGCACAAACTTCAAGATCCATGCCGAGAGAGGCAGTGTAGAATCATGGCAAAGAGCACGCTCTCTGTTTCCTACACCATAAACCGAGTACAACAGTATCTGCCTCATAGATTTGATGTCAGGAGTAAATGAGACGACACATGAAACATGTTTAGCAGAATGAATTAATGATGACTGTATCATTTTGAAATAATTAATTTAACTGGATTTGCACACTGAATGGGAGCCATCAAATTCGATAATTTTGACATCTCTTCCAAACTCTATATCTATATCTATGATTAGAAGATACTTCCTGGTGGACTTGGATTTATACACAGGGAATATCAGAGTTGGCTGATATTACATACCTTCCATGATCCTTATGACGTATAATGATGATCTTGGGCCCAAAAGCTACACTAGAATGACCTGGAACTGAAAACACTGGCTTGTTTCCATAAGCAGAAAATTATTAAAAGACATGTACAGTCAAAAAATCAGAAATTACAGTTACCAGGTCAGCCTCCTAAAGTCAGGAATAAATAAGGGGTTAGAGTCCGGACTCGTAAGAGGCTGATTAAAGAACACCTAGATTACAAGAGTTTGGAGGATGTCAAAAATAAAAACCAAGCAGATAGGTTCGTGGTGACCAAAGGAGAAAAAAAACAACGTCAGTGTGAAGTCAGAGCTGCTTCTCCAAGAGTTGCACGCCATTCCTTGGTGGGATGAAGCGTTTTAATTCTACCAGAGACATTATAAAGGCTATGGTATCCCATTCGCCTATGGAACTGCCGAGTGCGTGTCTTGATCCCCGCCCGCTTTGTCTTCTTCCTCCCAGGCTCTGGTATTCAGCACGGATTCCTCCTCCAGCACTTTTTCTGCAGCTCACCCTGGGTGGCCAATCACCTGTTTATATCTTTGTCTAAGCTCCACTTTCACACAACTTTATCTAGTCTTTCATTCATACTTCCTTCTATGATAAATGTGCTTACCTTCCTTAGGGTTTGACCTCGATTTAACCTCTCCATGATCTTATCAGCACCAGCTTGTTCACTCAGAGGGCACACCTTCTGCTCTACCTGGGTGATTACTATCAGAATGCTGGGAAAGAGTTGGGGAGTCAGAAGAGAGCTGGGTGGAGCACCGTGTCCAACCATTCTGGAAAATTCTACTGGCCTTCTATAGTTCTTGGGTATCATGATTTTCTTAGGGCAACTTCCCCCCCCCCAGGGGTCACTTCTCACCTAGAATTGATTGAGCATAGGTGGACCTTTTTCACAGCCACAAACAGCAAAATCCTTGGTAGACTATTGTAGAATACATGGGACCTTTTATTCACTTAGTGAAATGGGAACCCTGTTAATAGCCCAAGGCTGAATCCTCCCCTTCCTTTACCCTTTATAAAATTGAAGTCATTCTGTTGTCAATGTTGGGGAGGGTTAGCTGTGTTTGACTGAAACAGTAATTTGACAAGATGTGTCTTCACTGTCATTCAAAGTGTGGGGTAGAGCTCTTAGCATATTCAGGATTTGTTCTCTCTGCCTCCTCCATCCCCTCCCGGTGAAACTCTGCCTTCCTCCGCCTCCTTAAAGATTAAGAAGGAAAAAACATGTGATGTTAGGGGTCAGGAGTGCATGTGCTAAAATCTACAGTGAGTCAGTACTGTGGATTCAAAACAAGGTATAATGCCTGTAGGGGCTCTTCAGGGACAGGGAGGGACAAACACCAAGACTTAACACTCTGTTGGCAAAGGTGCTTGCTTATAAATCAACCCCAATGAGTTAATTCCTCATAGAGGATGATGAATGAAGGTTCTGAGACCTGGCACAGGAGTAGGCTTGGTGAAGGGCCAACATGCTCAGATATCTGCCTGATGCATCCCAAAGCAGAGCAGAGTAGCAAAAGCAAGGAAGACTCCTATGTGTAAATTATTTTATGTTAATAAAATTTCTCTGGTACAAAAAGTCAATTGCTATCAAGATGAAGCCAAAAACATTGGTTGTCAAATAGTGTTTTCTCTTTCAAAACAGATTTGTCAAAGATTGTTCTAGAGCTTAGCTGTTTTGGCTCAATAATGATCATATTCTGCTCTATTATATGTAAAGTAACTGGCTCATTTTGGGCATCTCAAGTCCAGGGCTTATAACAAAATTAACTCTTAAGACATTCCTTACTTTAGGGTACAGCCTCATATTCAAACAATGGTCTTCATCTGAGAGAAATAATTTCAAGCTCTGTGGTTCTGTTTCCATAGTTCCCTAGGTAATTGGTAGCCACACAAGTATCTGGACTAATGGAAGATGTTTTCAAACACAGGTGCTAAAACTTTACACTGTCTTACTTGTCTTTTTGCTGACGGTTTCTAGGTTAAATTAATTGGTTTAGATTTGTATTGTTTTCATGACTGGTAACAGGTTCTGCCTGTATTTATAACTGTTAGATATTTATTTAAAGGGTAAGATGTGCCTACTTGCTATGCCTTAGGTATTGCCTATGCTGCCACAGAACAACCAAATTTTAAAAGATTGGGTAAAGCCAGGTGTGGTGGCACATGCCTTTAATCCCAGCACTCAGGAGGCAGAGCTATTAGGATTGCTCTGAGACTACACAGTGAATTCCAGGTCAGCCTGGACCAGAATGAGACCCTACCTATAAAAAAAAAAAAAAAAAAAAAAAGATTGGACAAAATGACTTCAAGCTCTTGTGCCATTCTTCAACTAAATCTATTTCAGTAATCCAATGTGCTCTATATGTACATACATCCAGGTTGGTGTAACTTCCTAAGCGCATTAATAACCTTTGTAGAAGCCAAAGCCAATTGGAATCATCGGAGCTAAAAAGGCCAGTATTTTGGCCTGTGCTCCCAGGTCATGAGACCACTGGAGATGATGAGACTCTTCTACACTGGCCCCCTGGCAAGTCACCTGTCTTCCTGATCAGGGAGGATATGGAGACCCAAAAACAAACCAATCGGTGTACAGTCTGAAACAGAAGAGTCACAAATGAGGAAAAATCACTCCTCCTGGCTTCCCAAAGAAAGGAAAACTATTTGGCCAGCAAGGCCCTGACTCATCCCAACAGAGAGAAAACACCAGTATTGGAGAAGCTATAGGGCTACTCCTGGGTCCCTAAAGTCGCCTTTGGAGAGTCATTAATGACTTCAGAAATTAATCCTTGATTAAATTTTGGCTACCTGCTTGGTCTTAAACTCTGAGAGAGAAATGTACAACCAAAGATAAAAGGATACCTCAAATATATGAACAGCCTATTAAGTAATAAAAGAGCTTTCCAAGAGGGGAAACAATCAAGGCCTTAAGACATGTCCCCAGCTTTGATAGTTCTAATTCTATAATAAGGAAAAGCAACAATATATGTCAAAAGGGTTATTTTCAAATCTAGAATATATATATATATATATAAACTCTGACCAAAGGTCGTTTACATAGTGCTGAGAAGAAGTGATAGAGGAGTGCTCAGCACTGAAACATCTCTATCCATTATGGAAGAGGTGGTGGAAAGAATGTAAGAGCCAAAGGAAGAGTACAATTCCAGTACAATGCAACTGTCCAGACAGAAATTGGTCTCGATGTCCATGACCTCGCAGTGCCTAGCAATACCTTCACAAGACCCTCATAATAGGAGAAAAAAGGCAAGGACATCAAATTAAAAGAGAAACTAAAAGGGGGAGATATGATGGAGAGTGGAGTTGTGAAGGGAAAAGGTGGGAAGAGATATCATGGTTTATTGCCTGTAACTATAGAAGTTGTCAGTACTGGGAACAATGGTGAATCTCTTCTAACTTGTGCCAGGACATCCTTAAAGAAGTCCTGAGACCAGAAGTATATTTGTACAGCCTTTTAATGGCACCCAGTGGCTCTATTGCACCAATCTTTGGCCCTGGATACCCCCAAGACAAATTTAAAAAGGTACACTCTGAAAGGCTATTATACAAAATATGGTATATTCACCATTATCAAAGTTAAATGTTGTGTATATTTTTCTGATAACTCTGCTAATGTCTCATCTGTTTTACAAGCTCTACAGAAACAGATTCAGACCATATTAGACACTACTGTGCCATTTGATGAACAGTTCTGGAAGAAAATCTCAGCCAGCTCATGCTCAGATGGCCCTGAGACAATCCAACTCCATCTACCTGGGTTCCCTCGCATGCTCTCCAAGGCATAAAAGTCCACAAGAAGGACAACCCTGAAGGTGACCAGTTTTCTGTGTGCTCACTTCTCATTAACTCCTTACTTTTATTCTTTCTACCCAACAGTCTCTTCCAAGACTATCTTCCTGCACTCCATCAATACACTTTAGGGGTCTTAGAGTAGTTCCCCTTTCTGGGAGAGACTCTCTAACTACCACAACTTCATGCCCCATTCAGCAGGAAATAGTTCATGATCTGACATCATCACCCCTTGTCCTCTAACAGCAGTTAGGGTGTCTTCTCATGAGAGGGGGGTATGAGAGGGGATAGAGTTAGGGTGACTTGTCCCCCTGAAGGTAAAAAGCACAGAAAAGTTTACACTTGCTAGAATTCAAAGATGATTTGATGTCTTATCTCTTGCCTAGTTCAAATCTATTTTTCCACAATCAAGACCCCTCCTGGGAGGGAGGTCTTTCATAGGATTTAAACATTGTGGTTGGTCAAGTTCAGTCCCCTAGAATTTGGTGCCAGAGCTAATCTCTTCCTGAGACAGCCCCTAGCCCTAACCAACCAGCTATCCCTGTGGCTCAGGTCAGCCCAGCCTCATAAGGTCATAAATACCTTTGCAAGGGGAAGGCAGGCTCTCTATCACTTCAGAACTTCTGGCTGTGGGTGAGTTTTTCCCTTGGCTGGGCCTGGGCTAGCTCAGTCCAGGCCCAGCTGGGAAGGGCTCAGCCTAGGCTCTAGCCCAGGCCCTGCCAGGAGGGCTCCCTGGCCCTTACTCTCCACATGAGTTCTTTATCCTCTCCAACTCCCCACATGGCAGGAGCTCCTTGAACTTTCTTTTCTCTCTCTTCCTATGCTTTCTTCCAGGCCCTCCATGTGGGATCTCTAACTGCAGGGTACCTTTCCATTGCTCTGTCCTTCACTCATTAAATATAATAATTTTAATAATTATCCTTCTCAGTTTTCTTTTTTATTCAATACTTCGACTAAAATTAGAAACAAGTCTAGGGTTTGGGGTGCAAGGACTTTCCTGGACCCTTAGCACCCCATTACGTGCACTCTGTTTCTGAGTCCAGTGTAGGTCCTCTGGTGGGGAGGCTAGAAAGCCTATGTACATCTAAGATATGATGTCACATACACACACATGCGTGTGAGTGCATGGCATGTGTTGTGGAGGTCAGAGGACAATTTCAGGCATTGGAACTTGTCTTCCATTCCACTGGAGGATGTGCTCTCCTTGTCACTGCTGCGCTCACCAGGCCAGCTGGCTCACAAATCTCCCAGGAGAGTCTCCTACCTCTACCTCCCTTCTCACGCTAGTCATACTGGGATTGCAGATGCCTGCCATAGCATCCAGCTTTTATATGAGTTGGGGGGATATAAACCCAGGTAGTCAGGCTTGTGTTGGAATTCTTGCATGGCTTTCTCTGAATACTTTTCATCAGCAAAGATTTGTGCACAGTAGTGTGCTAGGTAGGCATTGTTCTGGGCAGAGGATACAAAGATCAAGGCTGCGAGCCCTCCCCTTTAAGGACCTTCCCAGAGTGCAGGGTGAAAACAAACCAGTAAATTAGTATCAGGGAGGCTACATGAGGAGGTCTACAATGGAAACAAGCAGAATGAAGTCCATGGAAAAAGGAAAAAGATCTCTGACTTCAAGAAGACTTCCTCAGACCCACCTCATCCCACAACCCACGTTAGCACTTGGATATTTTCTTTCTCTTATGTTTGTTCTTTTCTTCACAATGGGACTTAAGTTAAAGATGATTTTTATAGCGTACCTAGTCCACAGTTGATGCTCAAAGGATGCTGCTTTCCTTTAATCCCTTTCTTCCTCTTCTAGGGTACAGTCTATGTCACAGATTGTGTTGAACCTTAGGACATCACCATTTTCACAAACCATGGGAAACTATCATTTTTGTAGCTGTAAAGTGGCTGAATATTAGTGATTTCTCATGGTTCATGTCAGTATTTTATACATGTGCTTTATTTTTATTGAGAATTTTAATACATAAACATACTATAATTTTTACATAATTTCACTGCTGACCCTCCTGCCCTTTCCAAGTAGATTTTGTATTTTTTTAATGTATTTGAGAGAGAGAAACAGGAAATTAATGACAGAGAGAGGAAGAGAGAGAGAATGGGCCTCCAGCCACTGCAAATGAACTCCAGATGCATGCACCACCTTGTGCATCTAGTTTACATGGGTCCTGGGGAATTGAACCTGAGTCCTTTGGCTTTTCAAGCAAGTGCCTTAACCACTAAGCAATCTCTCCAGCCCCTAGATCATCTATTTTGATGTCTCTTCCTTAAACCTCCCCTGTCATCTATGTCAAATGTCAGTGGGCTCAATATTGTGCAGGTCTTGTGGAGGTAACAACAGCTGCTCTGAGGTCATGAATACACCAGTCATTTCATATTTAAGGGATAGAATCCCAAAGTACTCTTCCCACCCTCTAGCTTATATTCTTTCTGCCCCTCTTCCATGATGTTCCCTGAGCCTTGGAGAGTAGGAAAGAGATGTATCATTTAGCACTGAGCTCTCAGCAGCCTTATTCTGAATACTTCAAGTTTCATATCTTGTGGTATGCCTCATAATGTTTTAATGAATGCACATATTTCATGGAATGGCTAAATCACACTAATTAACATATATGTTATCCCACGTACTTTGTTTAAAAGCTTAAAATCAGAAATAATAGCAATCTTTAAGCTTACAATAAATTGTTATCAACTATAGTCACTACGGAGTACAATAGCTCTTTTGAACGTATTCCTTCTGTCAGGTTAATATTTTGTTCATTGATCCATTGATTGAAGGATTCACTGATTTAGCTTAGAGAAGACATTGCTTATTGTCAATGACTAAAGAAAGAATTGAGGCTTCATTCTGCACATCCAGTATATTATGAACACCTGGCAGGCACGGGGGACAACAAAATCAGGGAGACACGAGAGCAGCATTCAGCAACTTCCAGGAACTGGTGGGTCAAGACTCCAAAACAAATGTGAAATTGTGAATGCAATAACAGTAGTTTGTCACTTATCACACTGGTGCCTTCTGAGAAATGCATCATTAGGTGATTTCTATCATTGGGAGAATAGCATAGAATGGACTTATTCAAAATGAGATGGTTGTGCTGTCAGCTGGCGCTATACTCTTAAGGAACTACCATCATGTATGTGGTCCATGCCCAAAGCATCGCCACGCAATGCATGACTATATTCTCAGAGGTTTTCACAAAGAAACCAGTGCCTCCAAGTGGACAGGGTGGAGAGAGTGTTGGTTGCCCTGCTTGCTAGGAACATGGACAGCATTTTCTCCTCGGAGCTTTCTTTCTACAGACAGTGTTTGCCTCCTCCACTGGCCTCTCAGTGCAATGTCTCCAGCAGTCCAGCCTACCCAGATCATTGGGTTCCACTTCGCCCTGTGATGGTGGCCCTGCCTGTCAGTGTCTAAAACTTGTCAGTCTGTAGTGCAGGCCTTGCCTCTACCCCAACCCCCCTACTAACTACCAGCAATAAGCTGTGCCCTGCTTTGTCCTCTTGCTCACGGTGGCACTGCAAGTTCCATGCGGTGGCTTCTCAGATGTTAGTGATGGGCGGGGGAGGCAGGGGATTGATGTTGCTCTGTCAGACATGTGTGCTAGATAAATCGCTCAATATTGTCCTGGGCTTCTGCCTCCCCTCCTCTCTTCTTCCACCTGCAAGTCCTGGATTATTATCTGAGAGTGTGGGCCCTTGCTCTGAATGTTCTATGGTCAGGCCACATTGCCTGAACTGAGGTTGCAGAGCCTCCAGGGGGTGACAAGCAAGCTGTTGATGGTACAGGTAGTGGGGAAGTGGAAGGGAGCCAAGTTCCAGTGAAAAGAGGTGCCAGGCAATTACTGAAGAATAATGACTAATGAGCAACAACAATGAATGAGTAATCACGAGTTAAGGGTAGAGCTGGGGAGAGGAACCAGCAAGGGGTCAGGCCACTTCTTTCTATTTAGGTGACTCTTGGAATTTTTAATTTAATTTAATTCATTTATTTTCTTGAGACTATCTTACTGTATAACCTAGACTCACCTTGAACTCAAGATCCTCCTACCTCAGTCTCCTGAGTGTTGGGTTTGCAGCCATGTGCCTCCATGCCTTGCTGACCCTTGGAATTATTATGAAGAATAGGAGTAAGATAGGAGATAGATAGATAGATAGATAGATAGATAGATAGATAGATAGATAGATGAATGATGATTGACGGTAGGTGCTTGATAGGTGATAGATGTAGGTAGGTAGATTATATGCGTGCCTGTATGTATGTATGTATATAAAACAAACTAGTAGCTGTGTTTCCTTATTTTGTCAAAGAACCTGTGCAGTCCTATGCTTTCAGCCCTCTGTCCGTGCCTTCCCACCTTAGATTAATATTTCAGCAGGATACCTATACTCTCAGTAAATACACGAGGATCAATTGTTCAAATCCACCTTAGATGGTAATATTTTAAAGTTTATTGGATCTTAACATTGTAAGAGGTCCCTGGTGTCTTGACTTTGCTGGCATTATCAGATCAGCCATAGACTCACCAAGCAATCTCCTACCGAAGCAAAGTGTGGTGCCCCCATTCCAGGAACTGTACCCAGCGCCCATGGGGGAGGCTCACCTAAAGATCAACAGATGGTGAAGAATAAGGATCTCTTTCGCAGCCTGCCCAAGTGACCTTGGGTGTGTGTGAATGCGTCCTTACAAGCGCCATGGGAGGCTCCCTACTCTCCCCACCACCACCTTGCCTCCCCCCCTTTTTATATGCCCGCTGACAGTGTCATCTCTCAACTTGATAAACTTGTCAGAGGGAGCTCCAGGAAAGTGTGACACAGAGTTTGGAATGATTGCTGATTGTGCGGGGAGTAAGGGCTGGGGAGTGGTGGGAGGCACCAAGACATTAGCCTGGGGGCAGGCAGATGTTCTGGGGTCCTTGTGGCTCTGGGGCAACATATACAGCCCACCCTGTGCTGTCTTAGCCAACCAGGACTGGTGAGGTAGAAGGAGAGTGTGTGAGGCTGTGTGTGTGCACAAAGTGCTCTTCCTGCAACAGGGCCTAGACAGCTGTGGGGGAACAGGAGCTGGGCATGAAGGGCAGAGAGCATTAGGTCTCTCTTGATAAAGCAATTTAGAAGCTCTGACTTGAGCATTTCTTTCTAAACCCTTCTCAGAAATAGTTTTCACTTGCCTGTATGAATTCCAGGATCTCCATAATCATGAATGTTTACATTAAAGTTCTCCTTTGACAGCCAGGCGTGGTGGTGCACACCTTTAATCCCAGCACTCAGGGAGGCAGAGGTAGGAGGGTTGCCATAAGTTCGAGACCACCCTGAGACTACATAGTGAATTCCAGGTCAGTCTGGGCTAGAGTGAGACCCTACCTTGAAAAACCAAAAAGGAAAAAAAAATCTCCTTTGAGTTGGGTATGGTAGTTCATGCCTATAATTCCACTACTTGGGAGGTAGTTCAAGGTCATCCTCCACTAAATAGTGAGTTTGAGGTCAGCCTATGAGACCTTGACTCAAAAAAAAATTGAAATTCTTTTCTTAGTGCTCCCTGGTTAAGCAGATTAGTCATTGTTGTAGTTCTGAACCTGACTCGATATTTTTTTGGATCACTGGCTTTCTATTGAGATTAATCATACATGTAGTGAATCAATGAATGAAACTCAGAACCTCATTTTTGCCTGATCTAATTTTCTAGGGAGTGGAGGGAGCCCACATTAAGTGGCTAAGGTGGTAGTGACAGAGAATTAAACTAACTCAACATCGAGGACAATTTTTTGTGAATTTTTGTGAATCCCAGCTCTGCCCAAATTACCTAATCTCTCCATTTCTCAGTTTCCTCATCTGTACAATGGGGAGACTTGAAAATACATTACAGAAGACATTATTCAATATTCTAACTTCTAGATCAAAATCCAAAACTCTAACCCAGGGATCTGTACAACGACAGTAAGTGAGAGACATTTAGAAATCATAGAACACAGTACAAATTCAGGAGAAATGCCTCATCTCCTCAGCTGGGTGGGTCCCCTTGCTCAGGGCCTCCAGCCCTGTGTGCTTAGAACTCACTCTCTCCCTGCACTGACGACCAGCCCCACCTTCACTCTTCTGTCTGGAGGGAAGCACTTGGCAGTCTGCCAGTGGAACGGGTGTCTTCTTTCCCCACACCATCTAATGGTGTAATCATCTGCCCAGCGTCTCCAAGTGATTAGAACACATCTCATGTCTCCCACTCTCATGAAGAGTGAGGACCAAGAAATTTACCTCGCCTGGGAAGTGCAGTAATTGCTTTATGGTGCCCTGCCTGGAGTGTGATATTTATATTAGAAGATGGGATTTAGGTCTAAAAATAAAGGAAGTTGTCAGAGCTCAGGATTATTGACACGAGTGTGAATGACAACACTGACAGATAATGTGAAGAGTTCGGCGTGTCCAAGTTTCTAAACTGGGAGGTGAAGTTAATAATGAGGTCACCCATGGTACCCAGCCGAGGAGGGCAGAGCTCATCCTCCCAGTGTGCCCGCTCACCTCCGTGGCCTTCCCATAAAGAGAACTGCATGGTGTGAGCACAGTGTAACTTCAGATGCCCTTAACACAGAGGGATGAGACTCTAATATAATTAATATCTCAGAAGCCTTGTGAGCTCTGCTCCATCAAACAATATGGGACATAAAAGTAACTCTACTATTACAAGGTTACCCATGCTCAAACAATTACAACAATAGTCTAGTTGTCAGCATGGCCCAATAGGAAAGTTGTGAGACCCTTAGCGAGTTTGAGGGTCTTTTTCTCAGTTCTGTATCAACCAACCTCATGACCTCTGGGCCTCAGTTTCCTCAAGTACAAAATGAAGGGGTTGGACAAGGAGATTTCGGAAGTCACACCCGGTTTTGACATTTGAGATTCAACATTGAGTCCATTTGTATTGGTCTTTGTGGATGCAGAGGTCACTGTGGCCCCTCGGAGTGCCCATGGCGCCATGTTGAACATCGGTGGCCTTTGTCCGCAAGACTGTCAGCTTCGGAGAGGCCTGATTAATAGACTACAAGATAACAGGGCCAACTGTTGTGTCACTTTCTTCTTTTCCCAAGCACTTCTCTCCTTGGGGAGCTAAATAAGACTGGTCAGTTTTGCTTTCTTTCTTTCTTTTTATTTTCTGCTTTTTATCTACACCTCCAACAGAGATTTAGGTTTTTCATTTACTTTCGCCACAGGTTTCAATCTTCCCCACCCCCAAAACAATATCCTCTACCCTGTTGCACAAAATAAAAGAAAACCTTCAAATTGGCTCTGCTTCCTTAAGCTTTTAGAAACTTTTTAGAGTGTGGGTCTGCAAAACCTAAATGTGGGGCCTGCACTGTTTGGCGGTATCTCAGTGCCTCAGAGGAATCTTCTGGCTTTTCTCCATTTCAAAGCACTTGGGTCCACACAAATGCTCTCGAAGAGAGAGCTTTTTTCCCCCCCCTTAGCAGAAATTCAGGTCTGTCGCCAGGAAAGAAGAGGTTTTTCTGTGGAAATCTTCCTCATGCTGGCTATAAAGCCACTCACATCTCAGTATGAACCCTGCTAACTCGCTCCGTTGTCTTTGTGAGGGAGAAGCGGAATCCACACAAAGGTATGAAAAGCGGATCCGTATAAAGAGAGCTCTCTGGATTCCATTGGGCAGCAGCTTTCTGATGACTGCATCTCTGCTGTAGACAGCTGTGCAATTGAGACAACAGCAGGGCTCCAGATGTGCCCGGGCTTGCTAGGCAACAGACTTAGAAGTTTGGCCAAATCAGCCCCAGATAATCACCAGAGAAGAAGAGAGGGAACATTCAAGGTTGGTCCAGAAGCTCTGTGTGACTCGGGAGCTGAGGATAAACTCAGAACAGAAATAAAGCAAGTTGGAATTGAAGGGTTACTTCTCACATAGCCTGTGAAATCCTTTCTTTGCCTATAAGAAACTCCTGTAAGATAGAAGCACTGAGAACAACAACCTGGAGATGTAACATCCCATAGCCGTTAGTTGTCTAGATCCACGAGTCCAGCCAAACTCAGGTAGAATCTTGGCCCTGACCTCTGACTAGCTGTGTGACCTTTGTAAGACTTATGCCCTCCCAAAGAAATCAGAGCGTGCCTGGCATATGTCGTCACAATACCTACTTCTTTTTACAAAGAGGAATTCAAAAAGTCACTAAGACGCTGTAACTAGATCAAGATCAAACAGCTGGTAGCTGGCCAAGGTCAGTGGAAAACCCAGGTCGACATCATCCCAGTTCTGTGTTCTTTCCACCACACTCAGTGTGTGTCATCTCAAGAATCACCTGATTGACTAGCTCTTGAATGGACTCTGAATATTTATCAAATGTCCCCAGTGACAATCAGGTGTGGTAGCTCATGTCTGTAACCCCAGTACTTGGGAGGCTAAGACAGGACTACAGAGTAACTCTGTCTCAAAACAAATAAACAAACATATTCCAGGTGAGTAGCCATAGAAAGGATAAATTTGAGAAAAGACACTCACTATGCTATAGGACATAGGATGAAATCTACCAGAGATGGGTTCTTATTCCTTATGTATTCCCTCTACACATACAGAACAGGAAAAAAAAAAAAAAAAAAAAAAAACCACCTAAAATGCTGAGAATAAGTGCCTGTTGGATGCTCAGGCCTAAACGGGTCATCAAGATCACTCTCACCAAAGCTCAGAGATCACTGTGAAAGAGGGGATGGAAAGAACGTAAGATCAGAGGATGGGGAAGAGGGCTGTGGAACATGGTCTTCCAAACACCCATGTGGACATTTGTGTACTCATGAACTCACAGAAGCTGCACAGCATGGCCACAAGATGGGGCCTGTTAACATTCTGACAGTCACAGATGGTGGAGAGGCTCATGAGACCCCACCCCTCCGTGGGAAACAAAGGACAGTTAATGATTTCACTCTGGTCCAGGCTGACCTGGCATAGTCTCAGGGTGGAGACGGCAATCCTTTACCTCTTCAGTGCTGGGATTAAAGGGCCACCATGCCCGGCTGTGAGGAGACATTTTCTTCAGTGGTGTGGGCCCTGGTAAGTTGCCCATGCTCCAGTAAATAACCCCCAATCCATGCTTAAATTAATGAAACTCAGTGAGTCACATGCTCTCACGCATGCGTGTACACACACAGAATTTGAAAGTGAGAGGGGATTAGTTGAGAAGACGAGGGTTAATGGGAGTGTGAGGGGGGTAAAGGAAGGAAATAGAGGCAAATATGATCAAAATACATTATTGCTATGTATGGAATTGTCAAATAAATAAAATTATTTTTAACAAATGAATCACCAACATAAAAGGTAATGACAGCCTCAGAAGGAGCCAGGTTTTAATTTCCAATTAAACAAAGTAACCAACTTCCACAAGCACTTTTAGGGAAGCCAACCCCGCAGGCACGGAGTTGATAATGGCGATGGTTGAGAAAGCACATCACTGTTCTCTCCTGGGCACCTTGTTTTGTGAGATCAGTCTGTTCAGGATGGTGCGGCTCTTCCTTGGACTTCTCAAGGAATTGGGGAGCTATTTAGGTCTGGTGCAGTCTAGGCATTCAAAGGGGAACACAGAAAAAGCCACCCCCATCCCATGGCGACAGTACCGGAGCAGATGGTTAAAAACATTCTTGGTCCCTTGAACATGAATGCACCAGAAACTTTGTTTTAACTTTGCGTTTTATGGTTACTTTGGGCAACCACAAAGGATAACATGACTGGCTGCAGCTATGCTGGGAGAAGGAAACATGTGTTCTGAAGTACTTAGGTACAAAGGCAGGTGGCTGCAGATCGACTGCAGGTTACGAAATGGAAAAGCCCATTGTCGTTTTGGACCTTGCAGGGAGCCCAGAGTAAATAATACTTCTCATATAGCTTTAGCCTCGTGCTATCTTAATTGCAATCTCTGGTGAGATTTGGAGTTATGCGTTTTTAACAAGCAAACCATAAAATAAGGTTTAATCTCCCCAGAGCCCTGGAGTTAATTTATCTGTCCACAGGCTAAGATCTTTTTAAAGGTTAAGAATGCTTGGGTTTTCTTTCTAGGTCTCTGGATTGGCTGGAACACCTGCCGGTGTCTCCTACGGCTGGCGGCTGGAATCTGGCTTTCATCAGTGTTAAAGACCCAACCTTAGGAAGCCCTGCAAAAGGAATCAGGTGTCGAGCCTGGTAGTCATGAACCCTACTTTGTTCTGATGGCGAGAACTGTTTCTGTGGCAGAAAATACGCCCAATTTATTCTCCAATTCCTTGGAGGAAGAGATTGTCTTTCATGTACAATTAGGAGCCATGGGACTTGGGGGACATTACTTGACCTCTCTGTGAGATGAGGATAATATAATCCAACCTGGTGTCTTTAGAGGGGTGGTTTGAGCATTAAGTGGTATATGGATAGTTCTTTTTTTACTAGTGAAGCACGACCAAGTTCTATATTGTTACTATCCTTCCTTACCTAGCTGTTCCTCATCCAAGTGCAATTTGTGCCTTCATCAGAGAAAGTCATGCCATGGAGAAAATTTTTCAGGTACTCAGAACACATCTAAAATGCAGTCCTAACTCTCAGCTGGCCAGCACAGGTTCATTGCCAAAATAGAAAACATCCAGGTTTTCAGGTGAGTCTAGTGCCTTGCAGAATAGATGCGCATATACAACCTCCCCCGTTCAGTTTTGGTGGTGCCACTGAACCTGGATGAAGCACCTTTGTTGCCACGGCCACTTTCAGAGGGAGGGATGGATGCCCCTGATCTACGAATTGGAGCTCTCTTCTGGCCTGGCCTGTGTGGCTGTACCCCCTTGAAGGAGAACAAGGAGAGCCTGCCAGCGCTATGATGGAAGGAGAGTGCCAGAAAATGGATGGAGGGGTGGGGCAAATTGTTTTCATCTTAGAGAGGGGCACATATGCTACGCCACACGTGTAGAAGTCAGAGGACAACCTTGGATACTGGTCTTTACTCTCCACCTTGTTTGAGACAGAGTTTGTTGTTCACCGTGGCATATACCAGACCAGCTGGCCCACCAGCTTCCAGGGATTCTCCTGTCTCGGATTCCAGCTCATCATAGGAGCACTGAATTACAGATAGTCACACTACTACATCCAGCGTTCTGTGCACTTGGGATCTGGAATCAGAGCCTCATGTTTACCCAGTACTTCACCCACTGAGTCATCATTTCCTTGGCCTTCAAGTTCTGTAACACCCTACCCACCTGTCCCTCCTCCCCATCACACTTCACCTTTCCCCCTTTGGTCCTAGTATACTGTCCTTTGCCTTGGTGGTTTGTCCTCCTGGACTGCCTCTCTCCCTTATTTCCTGCCAAATCATTTTACTACTGCCTATGAGAGACCATGATCACAAGGCCATCTCTTTCCAAAAAAAAAACTACCTTTCCCGATTAACCTCTGCCCTATCCTGAATCGTGTCATTCCTTTCTCTGAATATCCCTCAGTATGTATATAATGTAATAACCTCTAGTCACCGGCAGTCAGCATTGCCAGGGACGAGGACAGTGAGTGGTCAAGAGTCCTTGGGAATTACAATTCTGTGTTCTATGCTTTGTTCTTTGGGAGCTTCGCTGAGGTTATTCTGAGCAGCTACCAACAAGCAAAGGCCAAGTTCAGCAGGAAGGAAAAGCTGATGCCATGGTATAGGGTTTCTCCTAAGCCACATGCTGAAATATGTTTAAATGTTCCTCCTTGCTCTCCTGATAACAAGCCATGTGGCAAGGATAAAGGATTAGAGAGTTATGTGTCAAAAAGAAACAGAATTGTTCCTCTAAAATATAGTTCTAATCCCATCACTCCATACCTCACATGTCTTCCCTGGTTCCCCTTGACACAGAAGAGAAAATCCAGTCTGCCAGAGAGAAAAAGTCCCTATTCAGCTATTTCCCCATCATCCCACCTTCCCTTCTCCTAGCTCCCTTCATGCTCTAACTATACTTTTCCAGTCAGAATGCCCCAAACACTCAGGTGTGCCAGGCCCCACCCCTTCTCATCATCTTTGATCCATTATTCCTCTGCCTGGAATATTTTTCTTCTGTGCCTGCCTTCCCTCCACCCGCTGAATAATCCAGGCAGCTGAAACCGAATCTCTATGAAGCTTTTATCAGATCTCCCTTGTCAGAATCAAGTTTGCCTTCCTGGTGCTCCTGGAACTGTTTGTTCTTCTCTTACATTCTCAGGGCAGATACCTTCTCCTAGAATTACTTGCAAAGAGATACACCTCCTAGTTAGGAAACTCATCCTCGGGGCCTCCCTCCCTCCTTTACCTTCCCTTCCTTTCTCTTCCCTTCCTTTCCCTTCCCTTTCCTTTCTTTCCTTTTCTTTCCTTCCTTCCTCTTCCTTCCTTCCTTCTCCTCCCTCCCTCCCTCTCTCCCTTCCTTCCTTCCTTCTACAAGACCACGATGGAGCTGAGTTAACTAAATTCAGCTTCAAAACACCCTCCCAACTCCTCTACAACCTCTCTTCTTTCTTGTCCCTCTCCCCAACCCTATTTTGTTACATAACCCATTTCCCACAGGCTTCTGAGCTCCACCTCATGACTTTCAGTCAGCCAGGAAACCAGGGTCTCTTGTTGAGACCTGGTCCCACCCTATCCTGCTAGCCAGAGACTGACAGCAGGAAGCTACAAAGGAGATAACTAAAAAAATAAATTGAAAAGACCATCCATCTTTTCCTCCCTCCCTCCGTGCATTTTTAACTCTTTCTGGGAACTCTCCCACTAGCCTTTGTCTTGGGCTTTAGAGCTGTTTGGAAGACACCCCGAGATAGCTAGAGCCACTGTAATAATACAATTCAAGTGTCTTACACGGGAGACCAGAGGCACCAGGTGGGAGGAGGCGGTGCCCTGCAGCTGTTGCAGGTTGGTCTGTGCTGCCTGTTTGGCTGGCTATGGCTACCTACAGGGAAAACACTCACAGTAAGATTCATAGATCAACTAGTGGCCTCTGTTTCTTCCCTGGAGTGTTTTTGTAAGAAATTGGTTTGGGGGCAGGAAGTGGACAAGATTCGTTCTCTGTATTTTCCCTCCTTGAGAGCATTTAGAAGGCTTAGAAAGAAGAAAAGTTGGAGGGAGGAAAAAAATAAATCAGAGAAGCCAATAGGGTTAGAAAAGTCAAGTGTCTCTCCAGTCAAACCAGTCTTTTTTCAGGGTGAGGAAGTGTCTTCCCTCCTGTCTTAAATCTTCCCCCCTCTCTGCTACCCTTGCTGCATTTTCTCATGTTCTCTCATCTATTCATTCAATTGTCCATTTTCTGAGCCCAAACAAAGCCCAGGAACTGTCTCTGGGAAGTTAGAATGGAAGTCTGAAGGGAAGGAACTTTGGCTGAAGCCATCAGCTCACAGCGAGTCATCTCAAGAGGAGGGTGCTGGTGCTCCCCCATTCTCCTTACACTGCTATTCCTAGTGCTATCTCCCTCACACACCTTCCAGCCCATAGACTCCTTTCCATCTGTGCCTGAGCGGCTGCCAAAGTCCCAACACTGCCTGCAGCCTCCCCCATTCCTGGGTGACTTGATTGTGCAATCGCTGGACAAAGTTAAGCGCTCTTCCCTTCATTATCAGAAAGAGCTTTATTCTGACTGAAGTGAACAATATGAAGAGATGCTACAGAGCTCTGGCGGAGGATGAGAGGTTTCTTATATCCACAGAGCGGTACCTCAAAGTGTCCTGTGAAAAGGTTCCTCTTTAATTAGGGGGAGGAAATTGCCATGTAACTTAATTAATATCAAAACCTTTTGTTTTTCTTAAACAGAAGAAAAATGGCTGTACAGAGAGAGAGAAAGTTACTGAGAGAGTCTGGCCTGCCTGTTCATGGACAGCACAGTGATAAACGTGATTTTTAATTACTCTAAATGAGTGGCTTGGGTCAATGAAGAACTCTAACACCACAGGGCAATCTGCCACTACAGAGATCTTCTTCCCCATCCCTGGCCATTGTAAAAAGTAAAGTGAAGGCCTCAGATGGCTATCTGGATATTTCAGAAGAGAACCATAGACATCCTGTTTTGTTCTGGCTAGCCAATATTTTCAGAGTTCCTTGGTAGACTACCTAGTATTTATTTACTTAGTGTGTGCATTGTGGTGTGTACGGTGTATGTGTGCAGATGCTCATGGCCCTTGCACATCATGTGAAGACCAGAGTAGAACATCCGGTGTCCTCCTTTATCACTCTGTCACTCTATTTTTGTTGAGACAGAATCTCTCGCTGAACCTAGAGCTGCTGTTTTTCCATCACACTGGCTGATCAGTGAGCTGCAGTGATTCTTCTGTCTCCACCTTTTCAGGACTGGAGTTCCAGGCATGCATGCCCACACCTGGCAGGTCCACATGCTTGCACAACAAGTGTGCTTACCAACTAAGCCATCTCCCTAGTCCCTCTTTAGTGATTTTATAGACATTCTCCCCCTCCTTCAGTGTCCTATCGTCATCCCCTACTTCTTTCCACCCAGTGCTCTGGCAGATTCCTGTGAACTTGCCTGACTTCTCCTTTTCTTTCCACAGTCTATGCACCTATCCTAGCCATTCTCTTTTTTTGTTGTTGCTGTCTGTTTTTAAGGCAACCCCAACAGACTGTTGTTTGTTTGGTTTGGGGCTATGTGTATATATATATATATATATATATATATATATATATATATAATATTTTAAATTTATTTATTTATTTATTTATTTGCAAGCAGAGAGAGAGAGAGAGATAGAAGAAAGGCAGACAGAGAGAGAATGGGCACACCAGGGCCTCTGCAAACGAACTCCAGATGCATGTGCCCCTCTTGCATCTGGCTTACATGGGTCCTGGAGAATCGAACCAGGATCCTTTGGCTTCACAGTCAAACATCTTAACTGCTAAGCCATTTCTCCAGCCCCATTCTGACTCTTAATTGGCTCAGATCTGCTCTCTTCTCTTTTATCACCACCTGATTTACAGACAGGACCCCAACTGGTCTTGTTGGTTTTTATCCAGTCCACAGGAGTCCATTCTTGAACTGGCAGCCAGGGTTGTCTTTCATAAGAAGGAAATCACACCATTCCTTAGCTCACAAGCCTTCAGTGTCAGCCAATCATCCTTAGACAAACTGAAGACTCCTTAACAAGAACTACCAAGACCCAGCATGATTTTGCCCCTGCCTAATTCTCTCACCTCCATCTTGACAGCTAGAGTATTGGGGGTCTTTGGTACAGAACTCCTGCACTGGTGGAGGGTGGGGGGCACACTTCCAAACCTCCTCCACTCAGTGAGTATTGGCATACCTTACACTCATCTTTTGAGACCTGATGGAAATGCTACTAACTCTGGGAAGAACTGGGAGGTACCTAACTTAAAGGTCTCTTACATACTCACAGTTCTTTGAAATCTCCACCAAAAACATATAACTCACTAAGTGTTTAGACAAATACCTACTTAATAGTTATCTTCTCCTTTGGACCATACACCAGCCCATGCCTGTCTTGTCTCATCTGTTTGCAGATCTGCCTATGCAGACTGACACACTCTCCGTTACATAATTTCAATCTTATCACAAATGAGGGAAGGGTGGTAGCGCACGCCTTTAATCACAGCACTTAGGAGGCAGAGGTAGGAGGATCGCCGAGAGTTGGAGACCACCCTGAGATTACATAGTTAATTTCAGGTCAGCTTGGACCAGAGTGAGACCCTACCTTGCAAAAAAAAAAAAAAAAAAGCCATTTTCTGAATGGGTGCAAGATGGTGGAGGGCCCACTCCTGTCCCCCCCTCCCTCCTTTTGCAGTGGAAGCTAAGGAAGGAGGGGATGCCAGGAAAAATGGATCTGGAAATAGTTGGAGGAGAAGTGAGCAGAGGGTATCAGAGCATAGTCTGAGGATGTGTCCTAAGATGAGACATGGGTTAATTGAAGAGATTTCTTTTTTCCCCTTCTTTGTTCCAAACCCAGCTTCTAGTTCACTCACTTTCTTCAACTTGAGGACATGAAATAAATTAATTTTTGGAGGGAACATCTTTCAGACACTGAGAAAATTACTGGCTGAAGATATATTTTTATTAAAAATTTATTTATTTATATTTGAGACAGACAGAGATAGAAGGAGAAAATGGGTGTGCCAGGCCTCAAGCCACTGCAAATGAATTCCAGGTGGATGTGCCACCTTGTGCATCTGGCTTATGTGGGTCCTGGGGAATCGAACCTGGGTCCTTAGGCTTTACAGGTTAGCACCTTAACCGCTAAGCCATCTCTCCAGCCCTGGAGATAGTTTTTTTTTTTTTTTTTTTTTTTTTTTTTTTTTGCTGTCTCAAAATGAGATCTTGTGATTACTTCCCAGTTAACTCATTATTGTTGACTAAGGGTCTCACTCTATAGCCCTGCCTGGTATGGAATTAACCGTGTAATCCAGGCTGGCCTCATCTCTCACAGTAGTGTTCCTGCCACGGCCTCTTGAGTGCTTGAAGTACAGGTGTGATCCAGTTATCTTTTTGGAGGTGGGATTTCTGTGGTTGTTTAATAAAGAGTACCACGCAAAAATCAATGTAAACAAAAGCCATGAGGGCAGTATCCAACACTGGAGAAGTTGTGCAGTGCCCAAATAACATTAGTAAGTAATTTAGGATAGCCCAAATAAAAAATAAAAACATATTATCTTCCAGTTTGTGTTTTTTGAGTGCTAACTCATTTGTCAGGATAGTAGTATTTATAAAGCTGTTTGGCCAGAGCTACTTTTTTTCTCTGTGTGTGTGTTGCTCACCCACACACATCAGGGCCTCTTGCTGCTGCAAAGAACACCAGATACTTGCACCATTTTTTTTTTTTCAATCTGGCATACACAGGTGGCTTAAGAATTAAATCAGGGCTTGCAGGCTTTGCAAACAAGTGCCTTTAACCACTGAGTCATCTTCTCAGACCCAAAAGCTACTTTCAAAAATGGAACTATTAACGGATTTTTGGTTCTCGGTGTCATTAAAAAAAAAAAAAAAAAAAACCCAAAACTAAGGAAGCTGTCATCAAACCAGTATGGGAACCTCTGGTGGTAGAGGGGGAAAGACCCTTTGCCTTAAGTGGGACCACCTCAGTAGGGCACAGTCTCCTAGAATGATTGCATCTCCAGACGACCTTACGGTGAGGCTAGGGGAAGGGAAACACCAGGCTGACTCAGAGCCAGGCTCCCAGCACGCAGCCTTGGCCCCCTGACTTGCACGCACATCCACGGAAGACGTCAGCACCCAGCCCTGAGGTTTGAAGGACAGGTTCTAACTGACAGTATCTCAGGTGCCCTCTGCGAGCAGAGCCTCGAGCCAGCGGTCTCTCCACAACAGCAAAGAAAAGCCTCTTAGCTCCCCGCGCTGGGCGCAAGGCCGTCTGTTATCAGCCGCAGATGGGAGCCTGGAGGCCTCCCACTCCGGAGCGCTGGGTGGAAAGCGGCTTGGCAGGTGGACAAAACGGACACGATGACAAGCGCTGTTAAGTAGCAGCCCGCGGGGTGCTGGAAGCCAGGCTGGGACCCTCCTCTCCTGGAGCCCCTCCCCGTGGCTGGTGCGGACCTGCGAGGGGTCGGGGTCGGGGTCGGGGGAGGGGGGATCGCCTCGCGCTGGTCCAGCCCCCGGGCTGCTGCGCAGGCGCTGCATCCTCTGCCAAAGCGAAGGCTCGGCGGGCCTTCTTGAGCGGTCTCCTCCAGGCTGTCTTCTTCTTCAAAGCCTCCAGTCCTCCCTTAGAGAGAGAAGGAGGTTTTGTGTTGATATCAGAGGCGCGTCTTGCTTCGCTCATTCCCCTACGGGGTGGGGGAAATTGCACAGCGGGTGCAATTCACAGTTCCAAGACCCTCCTCTCAAGGGCTCCCCGGATGTTCTCTGGCTACCCTGCGCCCTGCAGAAGATAAATCACATGAGGTGTGTAGTTTCCAACACTTTGAGGGCCAGGGAGCCCCTCCCAGCAACCCCACAGTTCCGATCAGCTGGAGTTCTAACTCGCAAAAACAGTGTCGCCTCCTGAGCCTGGCCTAAATGAATGCCTTCTGCTTTCTCCCACCCAGAAGGACTTACACTGGGCCGTTCAGACCCCCGTTCTCTCCTCATCTCGTCTTAAAGGCCCGTGTTTTAGCAGAAGGAGGCCTGCCTTGACAGCCTGCAGAGATCTGGGATCTGCTCCCTGCCTGGGTGTGGCGCTGGGGGAGGAGAGAAAAAAGGGGTGACAGCTGCGGACAACTCTGAGCCAGGAGAACCCGGTATCCCGTGCTCCGGGGGACTTGCAGTGTGGACCTTAACTGCTTATGAGCACATCTTGAGTTCCTCCCATCCAAGCCACAGACGTCTGTCATATCGTCATCCCCCCAGCTGTAGGACTTACTATAATTTCATACAGTCCTGTAGACAGATATTGAAAAGGCATCTGGAAAAAATTGATAGCATATCAAGGCAAAGATTTCATAAAAGTCATTTTTTAAATGTCCAGCCATAGGTTCCCACTCACGATTCTCAGATGCACGCTCAAATTCCCAAAGGCCTTTTTCCTGATCTTACAGCGCCCCCTTTGGAGACGACTCTCCTCCTGCAGCTAGCAGTGCCTGCGTCTCCTTGTGCCTTTGACGGTCAGAGAAGCGAGTCAAGAAAAGAGAGAAAGCAACAGGGATCAGGAAAGACAAAAGAGGGAGACAGCACCAAAGCTGACCTTCAGGCAGTATCTTCCAGCTTGAGGTGGACCATGCTACATCTTCCACATCCACCATCTAGTCGTCCTCACACTCAGATAACCCTCACACCCCAGATTATTAACAAAGACAGAACTCCAGTTCTGTTCAGCCACTGTTCTCTCTGGTAACCAACTATATCATATTTGGTTCTAGAAAACTGACAAGAAGTTGTTCCCTTTTCATCTTTTTCCATGAAGGTTTTCCCCACCTCTCCATTGAAGTCACAGTGAGAAGGACCAACTGCTCAGGGGCAGACACAGGAAGATGTCAGGGCTCTGGCTGGGAGGGGCACACTCTTGAAGTCACAGTCAAGGGCATGAACCATGAGCCTTCTTCCCTGCGTTTTTGTCAGGCGTTGCTTCTTCCCCATCTTCAGTGACAGGGAACAGGTGACAGCTACACAAGAAAAGCCCCTGACTTGGAAGCAAAAGCACACTCTAGCACAGTGGGGCTTAGCCTCAGGAAGGTCTGGTGATGAGGAGAGAAACTGCCGGGCTTCTCGAGTTGATCTGCATGCAGGAGGCAGTTTTAAGGACAGCCGAGACAGTACCTCATATGACAGGATTCTCCAGAGTAATCGGACTAAGACAGGGCATGATATAATGAGGAACCAATAGACCCACACAATGAATTTGCCACGACCTAAGGGCTCAAGCCAAAGATTTAGGAAAGCTGCTGAGATAGTCTAATGGAACCCCAAGGCCAGAGAGCCACAGAACCAAAACTGTGAGCCTCAGCCCCAGGGAGATGATCACAGATGTCCCAGTTCAAGTTATCAGGCAAAAGGAACTAGTCATCCCTCCCTCCCTGCCCCCCCCCTTGTTTTAGGTAGACCCTCAGGGGATTTGCAATGACACCCACATCTATACTGAGTGCACTGATTCAGATGCTAAGCTCATCTACAAACTTGACACAGGCACACCCCAAAGTGGTTTTCTGTTATATATCTGGGCATGCCATGTCCTAACCCAAGCAGATCCATAATCATATGTGCTCTTCACAGAGGTGGAGAAAGCCTAAAGTGCAGGGGGAAATCCAGGGAAATCTTGGGATTTAGAGCCAAGTCAAGAGAGGGAGATGGGAGGGGGATACTGGAGATAAGAACACCGAAAGGAATAAAGACAGCGCCTCAGAAGGATCGATGAACAAGACCTTTGCTAAGTCAAGGGCAAAGGGGAGCTCTTGACTGGGAGTTTCTTAGAGATATAGCTGTGTGAGAGGGTCTGAAGCCACAGAAACACCATGGAAGGATTGTGAATGCTCAGGATGGGGTGGGATGTTCTGGATGTAATCTTGACCTTGCCCTTGATCCTTTTTGTTAGGAGGTAGGATGAGAGAAGGCATCATGTCCTCAGGAAGATTTCTTGGAGAAAATACACTTCTCTGTGGGTCTGTGTTGTCTGGAAGACTGGCTCCTTTCTAGCTTCTCTGAGAGAAGCGAGCCAAGGCCACCTCCCCCTTCCTCTGCCTCCATTCCCTGCTGACTCCACAGCCTTCCAATCTCCCACAAAGCGTATTCTACCAAAGAAGTTCCCAAGGAGCATCTCCATGCAAAACTTTCCAAAATAAGACCTTACTGTGTCAATCAAAGAGAGATGAAAATAAGGTCTGAGTCCATAAGAATTGCAATTGATCTCCAAGGGATGAGCTGGAGCCCCATGTTGTTCAAAGTGACATTCTGAAATTGTCTATGATTGATGTCCGTGGGACAGGGCAGGGCAGGTGAACCAGCACCTCTTCTGAAACACGAGTGGACACCAGATGTGGTACAGCCGTCAGTGGACTTTTCTTCCTCCCAGCCTGACCCAGGGAGCCGAGTCAGCCCGAGCTCTACTGTGTAAAGATGTGGGCACTATTTGAGCAATCCTTCGGAGATGGAAGTACTCCTCCAATCCCAGATGCCTGCAACTGGTTTAGCAAATGCAAGACAATGACCATTAAATAATATTACAGTGTTGCCTGCCTACCACCCAGTCTCTGAAACAAAGCCGTTCAAGGAGTTCCTTTCCTAACTTAGAACCAGGGCACTTTTTAATCTCTAAAGAAGAGGAGATAGTACATTTCCCCCTTGTGAGTGATGACAGCTATGGTAATATGCCACAGTTCCTTTATTGCCTTAGCTCCTGGGAAACTCCAATCAGATTTTGTGTTGATTGCAATAAACATGCTCATCAGTAGTTTGGGGCAAGTTTATTTGTTAACTCCTTTCTTTTTCTAGCCTGGTTCCCCTTTGATTTCTCCTCAGTTATCTCACCATACACACCCTTTGTTTAAGCTGTTCCAGACACCTTTGGAAAAAGGTAGATATTTCTATAAGAAACAACAGACAACTTAATGTACATTCATGCCACAGCTGGAAAAGCCACACGAAGGACACATTTTCCTGGCAGGAACCTACCTGACATCAACACTGTCTTCAGAGATAAAGGACAGTCTTCAGTGTTTGTCCCCTGCCACTACCCTCACAAGGACAAAGTGTCGGGGGCATTCTTTAATCTCCTCGATTTTAATTGGTGAGAGAAAGTGGTGCCACTCATCGGCGCTCTAAGTTGGATGGATTTAATTAGATCTAATGACCAGATAAATGGAGAATTCTGAATAAGGACCTTTGGGGACTGAGTGGTGTGAAGAGGATTATGTTGTTATATTTTCCTGCATTTGTCACCATGGCTGAAGCAGCGATGGGAAGAGAAGCAAGGCATTCAGAAGAGCCAGTCTGGATGCTACTGCGCGTGAGGGGTGGAAGGGACAACAGCGGGTCATCCTTGGGGCCACGATTGAGAAGGCTCTCAGGACAAAGATGAGGTAGAATTGTGTACTTGTGAGGACTGAAAGTTTGGGGTCCAGCACCTGAGTGCTCCTCACTTGACCTTCCCTCCCAGTTGACCTCTTTCCCAGGCATTGTTCACGCTATGACCCTAGCATCTCTGTAACCTTTGTGGAAAGTGGTTCACTTGTCAAGCTTCCCGGGAGCTAATGCTGAAAACAACCTGTCCTCGTTGACAAGTCGCCTTTATCTGGTATGAGCAGGATCATTTTGAATAACCTCATGCTGTCATTTAAGGCTGGGAGTGTCAGAGACTTCTCTCCCCTCCAAGATCATCTGTCAGAGTTAGTAGGGTATTCTAGTCCCAAAAGCCCTAAGGGAAAAGTTCTATGTTGGAGGGAGAGCTGAGGGGGATGCAGGGAGTGAAGTCAGTACTCCAGGTATGACTCATCTCTAAAGGGAGGAAGTTGGAATCGACCCTGGAGGAAGGTCACTAGAAACTATAGATCCCAAGAGGAAGAGATAAAACTTTCATTTGATATCTACCTTATTACAGCCTTTGGTCAGCATGGCAATAACATTGCTTCTTAGAGTCTCTGAGCCAGGTGCATATAGGTATTCAGTATGCATATTTAAAAGGGATGAAGAATTGAATTATCCCGAAAGGTATCACAGTCCTCATTGTGTAAAAAGAAACTAAGGTTTGGGGAAAATTAATCAGTTTGTTCAAAACAACTAGGATTTGAATCTAGGTCTTTCTGATGCTAAAAAAAAAAAAAAATCTCTTTTCAGTTTAATTTGAGTGCTGCAGCTTCCCTAGACCCCTCCAATCTCTGTTCCAACTAGACCAGTGTGCAGTGTGGTCTCCTTGGGCCTCAGGTTGCCCACCTATAAAATGGAATGGTGGGAGAAAGCAGCTGCAGGTTTTCCTCCAGAGGCCTAATAAAACTGAGATTATTTGCATGAATGTGATCCACCTTTTGTCTATTTCCAGAGCCCTACATGGAGAACAGCAGTGCAATGGTAGCTCTGTGCACATGGCTTTCTGCCCCAAGAGATGAAGTGACATATGTGCTAATTGTGCTTTGGCAGTGCCTACCAGTGGTGCATTACTTCACGATCTCTGGATGCAGGGTGGCAGCTCAGGCTGTAAGGAAGCAGCATACACACACACACACACACGTACACATGCATGCATGCACACAAGCATAAACACGCACATACACACCACCCACTGCAACCACTCGGGGACACAGCATTCGGATGCAAGAAGCAGGAGAGTCCCACTTCACAAAATACAAATGGACAAATGGCAACTGACTCCTTGTTCCAACTCTAAGGTTCTTAGAGGTGTTAAAATGAAAGCGCCAAGGTCACCTCGTCCTTCTCTTCGTCAAGTAGAGTCTGGGGAGAAAATGCTGTGAGGTAGACACTCCTCTGCTTTGGTTTGCCGAGGAAAGCTCTTTGCAGGCTTAAATTCTGAGACCATGCTTGTCTGTGAGCCCCATGATTTCTAGTAAGGATTTTGCAAGTTTTCTTACAGTCATGTGTGATGACCATGGTGAGTCTACATGAGTCATTTCTCAAGGAGGAGGACAAGTTAAATCACTTTCTGGTTAATGTTCTTTCTCATTCATTCATTCACATTATTGTCAATCCAGGCATTCGCCCAGTCCTATGCTGATCATTGAAAATATAAAATCAAAGGAGACCTGGTCTCTACTCTCAGTAAGCTCACAGTCTAATAAGGGAGACAGACTTGTAAGTGAAGGATTACCCTGCCATACGATACATGGAAGAGCACCTAAACAGAATGAACTTAATGTGACAGGAAAAGCAAAGGGCTTTGAATAGACTTTTAAAAAACTGGATTGTATAACCTTGAGCCAGGTGAAATTCTTTTGAGCTATATTATTTTTCTGCAGGAAAACAATAATACCAACCTGATTATATTAGCAACCCTAGAAGAATTGTACAGGGGATCAAGTGAGTTAACCTAAGTGAAAACATTATTATTCACTCTCCTAATGACAAAGCTGGGAGATATGGAAAAGGCAAGTGTGAAAAGGCATTAAATAATGCAAATATTTCTATAGTGTGGGATTAAGTAGCAGTGCAACAATATAGCTGTTGCTGCTACAGGAAATGGGTTGTCCTGGGACTTTGAAATCACCAGCCACTCTTTCAGGGAACAAGTTTTTCCATATGGTATTGAGGAGAAAAATATTTTCATCAACTTGCAAATATAATTCCTTCTAGAGCAGGAGAATAAAACAATAGTTAATATGTTCCATCAGCTCTCAGAGAAATCAGTTAGCTCATATATGTCTGCTGATCACAGCTATGTGCCCATTATGAAGGTTGTTTCTATGGGGATTTTCAAAGAGCTCAGCAGTTTGTTGGAAAGAAACCATATTTATTACATAATTAACCACTAAGTTATTTACAGCTAAGAGGTGTTGGGGAAAGAAGGGAAAAGTCAGCACAAGCCTAAATCAACACCTTCATGAAAGAGGTGGAAAATGAATGAGGCATTCAAGGAAGGCTAAGATTTGGAACAGCAGAAAAGGGAGGGGAATGGGATAAATGAGAAGAATGAAAAGGCAAGAGGAAGCAGGCAGAGAAAAGAGAAATAAAGATAATGAAGGAAAAGGTAGTGAGGAGGGAAGGAGGAGGAGAATAGAAAAAAATCCACATTAGCGCATTGTAAAGAGAAGAGCTGGGATGGAGCTGACATGGAAGGACTGAGCTAGGAGACTGACTTGCAGGATAAGGCCAATTATGATCTAAACTGAGGAGTATGGATTTGATCCTTCTGTGAGTGGGTCCATGATAGGAGATTGCCTTGAGAAGGGGGGTGCCATTTGAAGGACAAGTGGGAAGGAACTAAAAACAAGAAGTAGGGGCTGGAGAGATGGCTTAGTGGTTAAGCACTTGCCTGTGAAGCCTAAGGACCCCTGTTTAAGGATTGATTCCCCAGGACCCATGTAAGCCAGATGCACAAGTTGGTGCATACATCTGGAGTACATTTGCTGTGGCTGGAGGCCCTGGCATGCCCATTCTCTCTCTATCTGCCTCTTTCTTTCTCTCTCTGTCTGTTGCTCTCAAATAAATAAATAAACAAAAAAAAATTTTAAAACAAGAAGTAGACAGTCAGACTCTCTGGCATTAGTTATGCTAAGGATTATGTGCATAATAAGAGAAAAATGAAAGCGAGGACTTACTTTAGGGGAAATTACAGTACATGGATATTATTATCTAATATAGAAAATGAAGAAGGAAAAGCCAGGATTTCAACAAAACTACCGTGCTGAAAATCAAGAAAGAAAACTGCTGCCTCTGAAAGGGAAATGAAGTATCTCAATGAGGATGATGGAGAGGGTGGCAAGTCTCTCAAATAGGAATGATGTCATAGGAGTAGTTGGGATGATGAAAATGAAGAGCAGTGGTCAGATGAAGACTGGGGATGTCATTGTGAGAGCTACTGGAGATGGAGGTCAGCAGGTTCTCAGAGGAAGTAAAGGCACAAAGGCAGAAGGGACAAAGAAAGGTCCCAGGAGGACCTTGAGAAAAAGGAGACATTAAAGAAGGCAAAGAAGAAGCAATCCTAGAGGGCTGGAAGAGAACCCCAAGAGTTAAGCACAAAGCATCAAGTCCAGGAGAATGTAAGAATGGTCACCAGATGCATAGCAGAGGTTAAGATTGATGTAATAGGGGTTGAAGAGATGGTTTAGTGGTTAAGACACTTGCCTGAAAGCCTAAGGACCCATGTTTGACTCTTCATGTCCTACATAAGCCAGATGCACAAGGTGATGCAAGTGTGCAAGGTTGCACATGTGCACAAGGTGGCCCATGTGTCTGGAGTTCAATTAAGTTGCTGGAGGCCCTGACATGCCAATTCTCTCTCTCTCTCTCTCTCTCTCTCTCTCTCTCTCTCTCTCTCTCTTAAAAATTACAAAAAAGATTGATGGAATAGAAAACTAAAGTGACCATTCTTTTTGTTAGGAAACATTTCAGTATAATTGAGGAACAAATGCCAACTTATATGAAAAGCAAACTCTGGATGTCATGAAATGGATCCACCAGCAAAAGGGTTTCTGTGGAAAAAGAAATAGTGGGAAATTGGAAGGTTCAACAGAAACAACCAGAGGAGTTTCTGAGACATGGAAAAGATAACCTATGGAGAGAAAGAGGCCAACACAGAGAGATGGAGGAACTTGATATGCATTGTGGAAGCAAATCCCAGAGGAGATAGGGGTCCAGAGTTCATGTGAAGCAGTTATCTTTAAATAAGAGGAAAGAAAATGCTTCCTTTGAAAATAAAAGAAAAAAAGTCCACTTCATAGACATAGCTTTTGAGAGGTGAGAACGAGGGTACTTGAGATGTGCACAAAGATAGCTTTAATCTCCTCCTGATCTGAAATGGCCACATAGCATGAGTGGAGGAAAGCCTTTGATGGTTTAAATTCCTGAGCATTCCAGACTGTCATTGCAGCATAACCTAGTCCAACCTGACTGCATGCAAGGAGGAAGGTGCCTCCTGAGATTAGGACAGCGGGGAGGAATTGGTACTTAAGGAAAGAAAGGGTATGAAATAATAGCTGCAATCATGTCCAAATGGTTCCACAAAAGCTGCTTTATCTCAACATGCATTTGGAAATTTTTCAAACCTTCAGAAATGTTGGAAACCAGGGTAATGACCACCCAGAGACCCTTTGCCCAATTCACCAACTGCTAATATTTTACCGCATTAGTTCTCCATAGGTAATGTTTACAAACAGGCATATGCACTCTCGCACACCTTTCTTTCTTCCCTTCTTTTGTTTTTCAAAACCATTTGAAAGTAAGTAGCAGATATTACATCCTCTCCTGAGCATCTCAGCATGCATCTTCTAGGAATGAGGACTTTCTCTCCTAGAACTGTACCACTGGTCCTCTAAGTGGAGAACACAATGGTTGTGATTGTTTAATGATTCTCTGTTAAAACTGTGTACATCTAAGGTGTGCACCATAATGTGATGTACCTAGAGTAGTGAAGGGACCACTGCAGTCAAGCAAAGGAACATGTCTGAAAGTTTTACATACTTTTTTGTGGCAAATATACCCAAAATTACTATCAGCAAATATACAGTGTGCAATACAATATTCTTACCTATAATCTTCTTGCTGTACATTAGATCTCTAGACATTACCTATCCTACATAAATGTAACTTTCTGCCCACATTTAATACGCAGTAGTCTTACCTGGTGCATGGTCAGTATTCAAATTTTCCCAGTCATTCTGAAATTCATTTCATAGCTGTTCCTCCACTCTCCTTTATGAATCCCATTGAAAACTACATACTGACTTGGTAAGAAAGGAGATAGAGGCAAAGATAGCTAGATAGATAGATAGATACATAGATAGATACATAGAAAGATAGATAGATAGATAGATGATAGATAGATAGATAGATGATAGATAGATAGATAGATAGACAGATGAAAGAGACAGTGACAGAGGCAGAGATACAGAGATAGAGACAAGTAAACATGTGGATTGAGTCAGATTTGGCATCCTGACTCTTTAACAAGCCAGACTTGCACTGTGAGGAAAGAGGGGTTGTCAGCTATAAGGTGACTGCTTATTTGAAGATCGCAGACCTGAGATTTGTGATAAACATACCATGGTGATGATGATGATGATGATGATGATGATGAAAAGGAAGATGAATGGTGCATAGCATCACAGGAAAATGACAATGTTCAGATAACTAATGAGCCAACAGGCAAAGAGGAAGTGGTAATATGATTTGGCAGTGCAAAAATTAATACTAATTAGACTTTTATACCCTCCCCAAAATGTTTAATTACCATGCATTAAATAATCAATCATTAAATCTATGTGAAATTAATTTGTTCTGAGATCTTTACACATATATGCTCAATTTGCAATTGGCATGGTGAACTCCTCCCAACTTTAATTAATTAGAGCTGGCATTGGTGATGGGATATTTATTTATGGACCAGGTGCAATTAAAGAGGAATGGCTATGCTCACTTTAGAGAATGCTAAGATATGAGTGCTTAAGAAGCCTAGAATCTCACAGTCAGGTGTGACCTTAGTGGTCATTTACTTCAGAATACCATGTGAAATCTACGATAGCTGCAGTGTGAGGCTATCTGTTATTCTCAATATTTCAAAATAGCTAACAGAAATGCTAGATTTATGTATGATAAGCCTGTACTGGCTAGATAAAATAGCTGAGCTTTGTTTTGCCTTTGGCTGGGATTGTGTTCCTTCTTTATGCTAACACTGGTTATCGTCTTCTGACCAGACACCCCAATTATCAGTTATCTATGTCTTTGATGAAAAACACATCAATTTCACTTTAATCATGGTGTTTATTTGGTACCAGAGATCTCTCAAAATAAAGGGAAGAGCAGGGTGTTGTGGGAATGACCGGTGGAAATCCTTAGAATGCAAAGATAGGGGCTAAGGTGATAGCTCTGTGGGTAAAGCACTTACTGCACAATCATGAGGAGCTAAGTTCAGATCCAGCACCACCATAAAAAGCTAGTTTCAGGGCTCAGGGAGCATTGCCGAGGAGGTGATGGAAAGAACATTGGTGCTGCTCTTACAACTTACCAGAGAAGTTTCTTTCTGGATACTGGGAAGACTCAAAACTCACCAAAGTGCTGGAAACAAGAGGTTCTTGAGAGTGCAGTCCTACATGTAACAGCTCTGTCACATCCTCCAAGGCTCAGGGAGCGTGGTTAAAGAGGAGGCAGAAAGAATGTAGAAGGCAGAGGATGGGGAGGAGGACTTCAGGACACTGTCTTCTGAACAGGAAGGGCCTGCTGTATTCATGACCTCAAAGTGGAGGTTGCTACCTCCATGAGATCTACACAATACTGAGCCCATCAACATGTTGATATAGAGGATGGAAGAGGGCAAGAAAAAGAATGAGACATCAAAATAAAAGAGGAACTACATGGAAAGGGGCAGGGTTCACTGGAGTGGGAGTTAACTAAAGAAGGCAATGGGAGGGGATCATTATCAAATTATAGTATGTTCATGTATTAAAACTCTCAAAAACAGTAATAACAATAAGCCATACTTAGGGGGCTGCAGAGATTGCTTAGCAGGTAAGGCACTTGCCTGTGAAGTAAAGGATCAAGGTTCAATTCCCCAGGACCCACATAAGAGGGGAGATGCTCAAGGTGGTGCATGCATCTGGAGTTCATTTGCAATGGCTGGAGACCCTGGCACTCCCACTGCCTCTTCCTTTTTCTCTCCTTTTCTCTCTCTCTCTTTCAAATAAATAAAACTTAAAGAACAAAAACAAAGCCAGATTCAGTAGCAAGCATCTGTGATCCCAGTGTTCCTCTGATGACAGGCAAAAGCAGAAGAATCCTTAATGTTCACAGGTCAGCTAGGCTGGTGCACACAGCGATGAACAACAAGGTGGAAGGCAAGGACCATCACCCAAAGTTGACCTATGACTTTCACATGTGTGCTATGGCACACCTGCACATGTATCTACACACACACACACACACACACACACACACACACACACACACACTGGAAAATCACCTCTCTTGCTCCCAAACTTCCTTTTACAGAAGAGAAGATTGCCCAAGTGATATAGCCAAGTTCATACAGTGACTTATTAGAAGCAATTAACAGCAATCCTCCTGGTGCATCAAAGGTTAGTTGAGGAATAAATTTTGTAAGCTAACAGTGGGAGATCTGGTGACAGCCAGTCTCAAGCAAAAAAAAAAAAAAAAAAAAAAAAAAAAAGAGGCTGGAGGGGAGGGGTGAGGGAGGGCTGGGGGACATCCAGGAGAGATAACTGTTCCTGGGTTGCCATCACGGGATGGGCGGAGACAGAAGTAGGAGGCACCACCAGCAACAGGCCTCAGTGACTGAGGGGTACCGGCTTGGGGACAAGAGTCATGGGAAGAAAAGAAAATCACAAATGACCTTCAGGTTTTTTGGAGCTTTCGGAAGGGACCATTTGTTGAGCGAGGAAAGACAAGAGAAAGAGAAGTGCAGGCAAATATTAGGAAATCGCCCCGGGAAACCCAGAAAGCCTGAGATTCTAAGATTTACGTCTGACCCAAAGGTCTCCCCGTTTTGTGATGCCAAGGGCAAAAAAAAGGACAGGGGAGTGTTTCTCTCTCCAAACTCAGCTGAGTACCAGAGGTTGGAAGCCTCTGCCCAAGGCAAACGCCAGGGGTCAGTGCAAGCCCAGCTTCCCGGGCTGGAGCGACTAGGTCCCTTTCCTTCAGAGCGTGAGATCATTATGGAGAGAATTTAAGAGAACTCTAAACAGCAGATTCGTTTATGATAGCAGCATTTACAAGCAGTTGTAATTATGGTGTATGGAAAACAATTATTCCCTCCTAAAATTGCTCTTTTAATTTTCTCTTATTTGTCCCACAGTGAATGTTAAGTAAGCCTCATTGCTTTGCAGACTGCCTCGGATCTGTGCACCGAGGCACCTCAATATCACATTACGCAACACGCAGCACGCTCTCTCACCTACACATTCACGCTCACACACGTTACACGTCTCTCACTCAAGCTGTGGGACAAGGATGCACAGGTCCTGCTTGCAGCTCCCCAACCTCTGCGTAACTCGGGGATGTCTCACGGAGCCGCTTGCTCTGTGCAACCTTTCCATCCCCCTCCAGGCGGGCCTGTAGCTCTAACCACCGTGCTGCCAGCTCCTCCCTCCAGCAGGCATTTTCACCCGTGAAGCTTTCATCTACTCCTTTGTTTGCACAACAGTGTTTCCTGTAAGAAAGTTAAGTGCCTTGCAAGCAAAGAGGGGACTTTTGTGTTACCCGTCCCCAATGCTGGAAGCTTAGTGAACTAGAGTGGCCTTCAACAGTGAATGGTTAAGCACCGCCAGGACGGTTTGGGGTTCCTGGAAGAACAAGGAAGCATGGATGGAGACCTTGGTTGTAAGGGAAAATGTCATGAATTTGGGGGCCTTTTCTTTTCTTTCTTTCTTTCTTTTTTTTTTTTTTTTTTTTTGAGAAAGAGAGAGAGAATTGGTGCACCAGGGGCCTCTACGAACTCCAGACACTTACACCCCCTTGTGGGCAAGTGGGGTATTGGGCTCTTGCCTCACTTTTTGCGTTTGGCTAAACGTGGGACCTGGAGATTGGAACCAGTGTTTTTAGGCTTGGCAGGCAGGCACCTTAATTGCCAAGCCATCTCTCCAGCCCTGTAGATTCTTTTTCTGACAGTTGTGAGAGGAGTGGGCTCCTGCTTCTTCCCTCTGGTCATGGCTTAGGATATTGCTCTTCCAAGGAAGATCACTAAACTGGTCACCTTTCAAGATGGTGCTTTCAAAGAGCTGTGTCTCTGTATTTTCTGCCTCCCCAAGAAAGGGAGGAAAAGCAGTAAGTGTCAGAAGCAGAATGTACCTGTGTTCTGGAGACCCCTGTGACAGTACAGCCCCTTTGCAAAACGCAATTTATAAGGTCTGGGACCTTAGAGAGGAATCAAAGGCATAACAACAGGGACCCTCCAAGGGTTCTTGATGAGAGAGTGACTGTCTTTAGAGTCATGTTCTGGGACAAATGGGTGGGGAAGGGAAATAAACATCTTCACAATCAGGAGCAATGACCTTTAATAAAGTGATTAGGCAGTGACATTAAATAAGTTCTCGGGCCATCTTGGAGTGATTTAATCTGGGTGGATGGAAGTCAGGATCTATTAGGGGTGTGGAAAGATGTTCTTTTGATTAAAAAGTTTGTGTTGTAGGGGGTGGAGTTTGAATTTTCAGGAAGTATCTTTATTCATGTGTTGTCTTTGGCCTTGGGTTATTAAATAGCTCTCTTGAAGTAGAAGAGTGAGCGGGAGAAAGGGATTTCATATGAGGGACCATGGAAGGTGCTGGTGCCAAGAATCGTCTGTTGGAGAGGAAGGAACACTTCCATGCCGGCAGACGCTTTGGGCTCCTTGCCCATTATCTCTTTGTCTTGGGTCAAGTACTCAAGGAAGGTCTGCATTCCTTTATTTTCCTTCTTACCACTAGTGGATAAAATAGACATGGCAATCCCTGGAGCTCCACATCTAAGTCCTTTAACCTGTAATTCAACACTTTAATCTGTTTGGGTTGCTATGACAAAATACCATAGACTAGATAGCTTATAAAGAACAATAATGTCTTTCTCAGTGTTGTAGAAGTAGGAAAACCAAGGTCATTACTTACCATCTGGTGAATGCCTGCCCCTCATGGACAGTGCCTTACTACTGTGCCCTAACATGACAGAAGGGACTACCCAGCCCTGTAGTTAGTACCTCTTTTCATCTCCCAGCAGCCCTTCCTCCCTTTCAACATATGGATTTCTGTGCACACCAGAGCACGCTATGCTAATGACGAGAGTGGAGAAAAGAGGTCTGAGTTTTCATGCTTCAGCCATCTTCAGAAGCTCCATTAAAGAACCCAAAAAGCGGGGTAGGGAGGACAGCTCAGTTGGTGAAGTGGCTGTCACGTGAGCATGAGGACCCGAGTCCCAATGGTCAGCACCCTCAGAACATGTGGAGACATGATGAACAAATGAGTGCTGTGCTACAAATTAAACTGGAACTCAGAGAGATGAAGTGAGTCACCCACAACTTCAGAGTTAGTGAGTGGCACAAGGATTCCAAGCAGGGATGTAGATGGGTTCTCAGGAACCTCCCTCTTTTGGAAGATCAGGAAGAAAAAAGAATGCAAAGCTTAAAACACAAAATTAAGAGCAAAAATGAAGGTTTATTTGGAATGATAAATTATAAATTTTTAAAAACTTACATATACTGAACAGCACAAAACCAAGAAAAATAACACATTTTTATTACTTAACTGCTTGACACATATCTACCTTCCCTCTACTTTGGAGTGTGTGTGTGTGTGTGTGTGTGTGTAAAATATGTTTTATATATTAATTATATACACATATATAAAAATATTTAAATATATTCTATTATCATTTGAACACATTGTTAGAGCAGCTCTCAAGACAATGGAAAGGACCATGCAAGTGAAGTGTTTTCCTCTGATTTGAACCCAGATCCTTTTATTTGCAAAGACCAGTGTCTTGGCTGCTACCCTGCCTCAGCAGAGAGAGAATCAGGATCAGAAGCCAGGTGTGGTCCAGATCCCAGTGTTCTCTGCTCCGAAGGAAGAAAGACCAAGCTTCCACTGTGACCCAACTTGTCTATGCTCACATTCCAACAAGTTCACTTGGAATTTTCAAAGAATATAGCCACCTCTTTTGCTCAAATGTAAACATAAATCCAAACCTCCTCATCCTATTCTTAAAGAAGAATATTCTTAAAGAAGGAAAGCTGAGGCTGTGACTCCTTCTTAAAGTAGGAAACTGGACCAACAATCCCACCTTAGCTTCCAAATGAATCATTGTGAAAAATCTATTTATTCTTTATCTGTTTATATAACAGAGAGACAAAGAGCAAGATGCAAACAGAGAGAGGGAGTGAGTATGGGCATCCCAGGGTCCTGCCTAGGGCCTCCTGCCACTGCAAACAAACTCCAGAGGCATGCACATGGAGCTTTACATGGGTACTAGGGAATCAAACCTGGGCCCAAGAAGAGAAGACAAGAGAAGAGAAGAGAAGAGAAGAGAAGAGAAGAGAAGAGAAGAGAAGAGAAGAGAAGAGAAAGAAGAGGGGGGGATTCCAAATACCTTAGAGCAGGAGAACCAAAGAGGTGTGGAAGGCTAGGGTTTTTGAGGCCTTTGGAGGAAAGGAAGGGAAGGGGGAAGTTTCTGCATTGCCCTTAATGGTATTCTGGGGAGGAGACAGACCAGAGTTGGTAGCCACCCAACCGGCTAGACCTCCTGCTGAACTCATTTGAGACTGTGAGACCCCATTGTCAACAAGTGGTAGCTGGGAGGAAGCTGTTTCAATTCGAATATCTCAGACCTAATCTGAGCAAACAGGGAAGGAAGAAAAGTCAACTTTCTTTGAAGTCTCAATTACCATAACAGGTGGTAGTGCTAGAATGCGAGGCCTAGACTGTGGCAGGCTGGGAGGGTGGAGAGGAAGATGGGAGGAGGAAATTCGGGGATTTTTATAGTGCTGTTCTCTATTTCTCTAGAGAAGTTTCTTCATCATGGTGAGAGTTGATTGCCGTGGTGGCAGTGTTGGGAGGTGGGTACTTTAAAGGGTGATTAAGTCTTTAAGAAGAATGAAATCTTTCTTACAGGAGTGAGTTCATTTTCATGAAGAGGAGGTTGACATAAGTCAGTTTTCTAGTGCGTTTTCTCTCGTTTTGCTTCCGTAAGGCCCTCACCAGAAATCAAGCGAGCACTGGGGCCATATTATTGGACTTACCAGTTCCCAGAGCTTTGGACCAAATAACTTTCTTTCCTTTATAAATTACATGATCTCCAACACAGATTTAGACACTCCTTCCCTCCTCTAGTAGCAGTAGATGGATTTATTCATCTGTCACTCACCTGTAAGTTCTACATGAGTCAGATCCGTTCAACAGGTATCTTTCATATACCTGATGCTTACTGAATAGAAAAACACACAAATGCTTCTTATACTTTATTGCTGCTTTAGAACAGAGGCAGAGTGCTATGGGTCTATCTGATGGATAAAGATTCTATAGGGCTGTTCTGGCTAAAAGTTATCTTAAAGAGAGAAGATAATTATGATAGCAACAGTCCTATTTCACTCACTTTTTTGTGAACTATTGTCATATATTTGTTTCTCTGCTGAGCATTTCACAAGGTGCCATATTGAATTCCCCTAGTCACACTGGAGGTAGGTAGTTAAGCATTAAGCTGTTGGGGGCAATGCTATTCTTGCAAATGGAGACAATACTCTTAGGCCAATGAAATTCACTTAGAAAATAGAGTTAACAGATAGAGAAAAACTAGAAGTGTCCAAAGCCCCTCAGAATCTGCTCATTATATTTCTATTCCTCCAGAGGCTTTGTCCAGAGGTATTTGTTGTTATTGTTGTTTAAGACAGGGTCTTGCTCTGCAGTCTAGGCTGGCCTCGAATTCACAATCTAGCTCAGGATGGCCTTGAACTCATGGGATCCTCCTGCCTCGGCCTCCTGGAGAAGGCTTTTTAATAATTCATCTTATTTAACATCAAGGACAAACAAAGTTCCCCTGGAACTTTTGTTGCCATCATGTGCTTGTAATTTTTAATCAAGAAAGCATCACATATTCTTTCCCCAGTGAATCATAGCCTCCATCCACTCACATTAATCACTTCAAAATGGCCTGAGAATTCATTTAATGTCATTGCTTAATCACTTTATTAAATGCCACTGCTGCTCAATGTGACTATTTGTTTTTAGCTCATCTCTGACATCCATCGAGGCCTGAAGACCCCAACCTTTTTTCAAAAGGCAATGAGTTCCCCACTGTGTATGCCACTTGGCACCCTTTGCCATGAAGGCCAAATGGTGCAATTTGAGCTGTAGCAAGCAAGCCGCCCTCTGCCACTGCTTAGCGCCCTGTCATAAAAAGTTGTTGCTGTTGATGAAAGGCAGCCCTCTTCTAATCCTTCTCAAGAGGGTAACTATTTTATTTTGTAAGGTTTTATTTTTAACTATTATCTCTATTCTGAGGAGAGGAGTGATATAGCAATGAGGAATGGTTGGCTAATAAGGCAGGGGGAGAGACAATAAACAGGGAGAAAGAGTTTCTATCACTGGTGGAAATGCCAAAATAGTTTTGGGTTCACTGGCTGAAACCAAGATGTTAGTGGGGCACGATGGCACTCAGGAAGTGAGGCAGGGGGATAAAGAGATTGAGATCAGCCTGGACTATATATCAAGACTTAATATGTAAAAGAGAAAAACAAGCCGGACTTGGTGGCACTCACCTTTAATCTCATCACTCCGGAGGCTGAGGTAGGAGGTTCACTGTGAATTTGAGGACAGCCTGAGACTACATAGTGAATTCCAGGTCTGCCTGGGCTAGAGAGAGACCTTACCTCAAAAATAAATAAATAAATAAATAAATAAATAAATAAATAAATAAACAAACAACAACAAAAATCAAAACGAAGAGAGAGACAAAAAAAACACAAAAATAATAACAAATTACAAAACAAGCTATTGTGACATGATTGAGGTAAGGATTGTCTTTCCAGCCTTCCTGGGGAAGGTGTGAATGTAGAAGAGTGTCACACTGCATAATCAGTACAGGCCAACTCTTCTCTGGGGGAAGATTGTCTTAGACAATAGAAAGAAAACTAAACCCCACTATTTCCTACATGTTATGAGGATAAATATTCTAAAACTAATATGATTATCCAAGGAATCTAAAATTGATTTTGTATTTGGCATGGTAGCACATGCCTTTTAATCACAGCATTTGGGAGGCAGAGATAGGAGGATCACTGTGGGATCAAGGCCAGCCTGGGACTACAGAGTGAGTTCCAGGTTAGCCTGGGCTGGAGTGAGACCCTACTTTGAAAAAAATTATTTGTGTTTGCCAATACCAATTGATTGGTAATGTTGGCTATTCATAGTGTTAAGGATGGTCCTGAGACCTGTCAGCTAGAAAGAGCTGTGAGAAGTTCACACAGTTTACTATGGAGCAAAGACAGGACTGGCATGAATGTCAAACCTACTAACCCTGCGCAGACACAGTGGTTCATCCACCCAAGGCTACCACTAAGGAGTTGTAGTTGCTTCTTGTCGGTTCCATTTCCATGTCATTCAACCCTTACAAACCTCTTCCTCACAAGAGTTTGAGACTGATGTTACTGGCTGCATACAGTTAAAGGGATTCTTAGAACCCTTTGTGCCTGACTCCTCACTTCATGGATCAGGAAACTGAAATTAAGAGGAGCGATCAACTTATTATTATTCTAAAGTCTAGATTTTTAAAGGTACATTTTTGCCAATAGGGCTATTTCACTGCCTGTGATAGGACAGATTTCTGGTAAGGTCACACCAAGATAAACATTTGAGATCATCATATGTTTTAATGATATTCATTATCATAACAAATGGTTTCCATATGAAGGAAACATATTGGCCATTGAAACATTTATGCCTATGTAATAAAGATTTAGAAATATGGGAAGAAATTGTGTTTTAGAAATCCAAAGCTATGATTCTCATAATGAAGTGGAAACTTTTTACTATAAGATAGAGCCAAGAACTCTTTTAAGGTTAAGAATTTTACTTTTCTCCTTCCTTTAATCCCCACAAGATCTCTAATAAGGTTTGCATTTTTATTTATTTATTTATTTATTTATTTTGGTTTTACAAGGTAGGGTCTCACTCTGGCCCAGGCTGACCTGGAATTCACTATGTAGTCTCAGGGTGACCTCAAACTCACGGCAATCCTCCTACCTCTGCCTCCCAAGTGCTGGGATTAAAAGCGTGCACCACCACGCTTGGCTTATGTAGGCATTATTTTGCCCCCATTTTATAGAGCTCATGGCTTGCAGAGCCAGTCAGTGGCAAGGCTGGGACCCGAACCTGGCACAACAGGAATTTAGGTTCTTGGCCCATCTGTTCTTTGCCTCCCTTTGTAGTCTTTGGACACAAGTAAGAGCCTCCACCTCCATGGAATAATGGAGAGCATGCACAGGGATTTCAGAGTAGAAACCCACAAAGAAAGAACTCAACATTCGGGGGCACAAAAGACTTGCTGTGAGGAGGATGTGGATGTTGGGGGCGGGGGGAGCTGCCTCAGGTGCCCTGGAATGTAGGGTGGGATGGATGCTAACAAGATTTGTCACTCTTTCCACCCTTGCCACTGCAACTCATACTCAAGGAGGAGGGCTGGAGATACATTCCAGAGAAGGATATTGTGTCACAAAACTATAAAACTTGGAGCTCAGGGAGACAGTGTGCTTTATTTCAACTAAGGTTGAGACTTGAGAAATCAATTTAGTAGTCAGCTAGAGCAATTTAGAGTCTTTCTAGAAAAATAGCAAGGCATATAGATAGGTAAATGGATAGATAGATAGACAGGTAAATAAGATGAAGAAGAATGAGGAGGAGAAGCAGGAAGAAGATGGAGGGGTGGATACAGCGAGGCATCTGGAAACACAGTATTACAGAAAGGTATTTGGTTTGCTACGCCATGGTTTAAGATACTGAAAAGTTGGTCTCCTGGCAGCAAAAAGAGCACACATCCAAGATATGCAGGCTACATCGGTACTTATTGATTTATCAAGCAGAGTTTATCTTCAAAATAGACGCAGAAAGAGAAAAATGCCCAGAAATGAATCATGACAGCATCTATAAGAAGAGAAGAAAATATAATAGTGTAAGGAATGCCCAGTAGTTTAAGGTGGAATAATGGGAAGAAAATTGGAAAAGCATATGTGTGGCGTCAGAGAATCCTACGCACAATGCCTGGGTAATGTGCAGTAACGTGCAGAGGCTGCATCGTGTCTACAAGAACATCCTCATCAACATACGTGCATGTTACTATTTCCTCCATTTTAAGAAAATCCTCTTTTGGGATGGAGAGATGGCTTAGTGGTTAAGTGCTTGCATGTGAAGCACAAGGACCCCAGTTCAAGGCTCGATTCCCCAGTACTCACGTAAGCCAGATGCACAAGGTGGCACATGCATCTGGAGTTCGTTTGCAGTGGCTGAAGGCCCTGGTTGGAGAGATGGCTTAGTGGTTAAGTGCTTGCTTGTGAAGCCTAAGGACCCCAGTTCAAGGCTCGATTCCCTAGTACCCACGTAAGCCAGGCGCACAAGGTGGTGCATGCATGAGGAGTTCGTTTGCAGGGGCTGGAGGCCCTGGTGTGCCCATTCTCACTCTCTCTCTCTCTCTCTCTACCTCTCTAACTCTCTCTATCTTCTGCTCTCAAATAAATAAAATAAAAATTAAAAAAATTAAAATCCTCTTTTAATCCACCCTCTCCATCCCTGTTTACTTCTGTTCTTATGTATAACAAAATTCCTTGAGAGAGCTGCCAATTCTCCCCACAATTTTGATAAGCTCAGTCAGGCTGGTACCATCATCAGTTCCCAGAGCATCAGTGACCTTCATATCACAAGCATCGAAGACTGAGATACTCACTAACTTGAACTAATTAATAGTGGAATGAATATCCAGCCATATGCACTGCTATAGCACTGCTAGTCATTTAAATATTAAAATATTTGATAAGTAGCCATATTTCTAAATCCTCTGGGAGCCCTCTACAATCACAACTATTCCTTAGGACCTGTTCCTCACCTCTAAAGGACCAGAAACTACAGTTTATCCTAACCACTACAGGGTTTCCAGGTCCCTGCTTCAGAACCAAGGTCAGTTTTTATTCTCATTGGTCAATTCTGTTAGTCTCACTCTCACAGCAAGAACATTCTATACCCTGCCACACACCAAGCTCACCCCTAAGGATCCCTGGGTGAAAAGTGTTTTGGAGGCTTCTCTGGTCTCCTCCAGGCTTCCAGAATGTCAGACACCTTGCCATGGCTCCTGCGAGGTAGCCTTAGATCCTGGTTGTTGGTAGACCCCAACATTTGTAGCACATGTCCCCATTGGTCGATTTTCAGCTGAGCAAATGTCTGCATTTGGCCTCCAACTCTATGATCTGGTGCTTCTGGTACTCATCCTGATGTTCATTTGACACAGCTACAGGAATATAGCCTCCCTGGAACCTGACCTCTGAAAGGCAGGGAGAATAGGTGGGCTAAAGGAATGCACAGAGCTTTTTGGGCAGTTTGGGATCAGGGATTCCTAGACTGTGGGTCATTATTGAATTTCAAAGTCATAAGCTCATTAAAACCCCCGAACACACCATCTCACAAGAATAATGGTAATTTGGGCTGGGAAAATGGTGTAGTGGTTAAGGCGTTTGCCTGCAAAGCCTAAGGACCCTGGTTCAATTCCCCAGGACCCACGTGAGCCAGATGCACAAGGGGCACATGCATCTGGAGTTCACTTGCAGTGGCTGGAGGCCCTGGCGTGCCCATTCTCTCTTTCTCTCTGCCTCTTCCCCTCTCTCTCTCATAAATAAATAAATAAAATATTTTTTAAAAAAAGAATAATGGTAATTTAACTAATAAAAGTGAGAGCACTCATAGATGGTATTTGCTACAACCAGCACTCAGTTGAGAGGTACAAATTCAACAACTGAGACGCAGCCAGATAATGATAATTTAACACTTAAATGGTAAAACTAAGCTAAAACTTACTTGGTCTGGAACATGACCAGTGCTCCTAACGACCACAGTACTCTGCCTCTCGTTTGGCCTGAAGGTTCATATCCACCCAATTAAATGAGATTTTTTTCAAATGGTTTTCTTGATTTAGTTGATAAGAAAGATTTTTTTAAATATATAAAACCTTGGTAATATCAGAGCTAGAAGACTGGGAATGATAGAACATTCTGAATATAATTGCCTTTCAACAGAAGTTGAAAGGAGTTGGCACCATGATTAGTACTATTGATGTTAATTTGACACTCTAAATCACCAATGACTGTTAACAGGGAATTTTTGCACATTTGCTTCTATTCTCTTTATCAATGCATAGCTCAGACAGGGTCATCATTTAGCTAGTGACATCCTTCTCAAATAAACAATTTCTAAAAATTACTGAGTGATTTGAAAGTTATTGCAAAGATGTAATGAATAATTTACACTACAAGTATGTGATATAATAGAAGTATAATATATTCAGTTGAATGTAATTAGAAGACAAAAAGGAACTGAAAGTGTACTTCAGTGTTAGAACATGTACTTAACATGCATGAGGCACTGGGGGCAGTCCTCAGCCAGGAGAGGAGGATGGGGCCACAAAGGAGAGGAAAGAAGGGAGGGAGGGAAGGAGGGAGGGAAGAAAGGGAAGGAGTAAGGAAAGGGAGGGAGGGATAAAACATGGAGTCAGCACCCCATTGCTGGGATGAACGTCCAAAACTGATACAGCTTATAGGAGAAAGGATTTATTTCAGCTTATAGATACAAGGGAAGTTCCATCAATGGCATAAAAAGCTGGTTTCCTTTCACAAATTCAAGCACAGAGAAACCACACCACCAGCCAGCACCACAAGCAAGCAAGCAGACTGAGGCAGAGCTCAGATTGTTCCACATAGCTTCGGGCTAGAAAGCAGATCTGCCACTTGTGACATCTCCTCCAGCAAGGTGGCTGGAAATCCAAGTTTTAATTTAAAAAATCCAAGTTTTAATAAAACACCTGAGTCTATTGGGGGACATACATTGAAACTACCACAAAAGGGGCATTCCTTTTAGGTTGTTATGTATACATTTTCTTATTCATGTTTTACTATGCTGATTTTTGATGCTGTGAATGCTGCTTTGCCTTCCACTACAAGTTTGACCTTTGATTTCAATTAACTTCCATGATGTGGTCTCTTATTTCCTGCCTAGTTCACCTGTACACCATCTCTGTTTACTTTACCAAGCCACAGTCCCATAACTGTCCTTATTTTCTTCTTTGTCTATGTTCTCTCCCCTTGTATCATGGGCTTAAAGACCATCCACACACTGGATTCTTGGCAATATTTATCTCTGCTTTACCTTTTTTGGACACCAGACTGTATATTCAATGGTTATTAGACATCTTCACTTGGATATATGAAAGGCATATTAAATCCAATGTCTAAAACTCAACTCTTGGGCTGGAGAGATTGCTTAGTAGTTAAGGCGTTTGCCTGCAAAGCCAAAGACCCATGTTTGATTCCCCAGGACACATGTAAGCCAGATGCACAAGGTGGTGCATGCATCTGGAGTTTGTTTGCAGTGGCTGAAAGCCCTGGCATGCTCAATCTCTCTCTATCTCTCTTTCTCCCTGCCTCTTTCTCTCTCTCAAATAAATAATTTAAAAAATAATAAAAATGAAAGCCAGGTGTGGTGGTGCATGCCTTTAACCCCAGCACTCAGGAGGCAGAGGTAGGAGGATCGCAGTGAGTTCAAGGCCACCCTGAGACTACAGAGTGAATTCCAGGTCAGCCTGAGCTAGAATGAGACCCTCACTCAAAAAAACAACAAAAAAAATTAAAAATGAAATAAAACTCAACTCTTGTGTGTGTGGGCTGTTTATGAGTACGTGGGTATATATGCATATGCATGTGAAATCCAGAGAGTAACTTCAGGTGTCATTCTTCAGGTACACTGTCCACCTTTTTTTGAGACAGGTCTATTATTAGCCTAGAGTCTGTCAAGTAGGCTAGACTGGCTGGCTAGTGAATCGCAGAGATCTGTCTGTCTCTGCCTCCCCAGCAGTAGGATTCCAGGCACACACCACCACACCCAGCTTTTTTACATGGGTTCTGAAGATCAAACTCAGGACCTCACACTTAAGTGGCAAGCTCTTTACCCACTGAGCTACTCCCCATCCATAAACCTCTTCTCCAAAGTCACACCGTCTTTCTCATTTTGGTCAATGGGAACTCCATCCATCTAGTTGTTCCAGCCCAAACCTGGAGTCATTCTGGATTCCTCCCTTATATCCCATGTCCAGTCTGCATATTAAACTATTTTCAGACTGGACCATGACCATACCCACTCCTCACTGCCTCCTCTGCCATCACCCTGTCCATGCCATCTTATTTTCACAGGATGATTGACAATATCTGCTCAGTGGTCTCTCTGATTCCATCCTTAACCTCCTGCGCTCTATTACTGATATTTTTGTTTTGTTTTTTTTTTTTTCTGAGGTAGGGTCTCACTCTAGCCCAGGCTGACCTGGAATTCACTATGTAGTCTCAGGCTGGTCTTGAACTCACAGTGATCTTCCTACCTCTGCCTCCCGATGCTGGGATTAAAGGCGTGCACCACCACTCCTGGCTTATTACTGATTTTTAAACAGTGATTTCTTTAAAATATGAAGCACATCAGTGTAACACTGAGGTTCAAAATGCTCCAATGTGTCCCTTGTAAAAACCAAAGTCATCATAATGCCCTCAGCCCCAGACACAAGCCGGCCACGGAGCTTCTCTGGCTGCTCTCCTGGTAGGCTCTCTCAGCCATTCTGCTTCAGCCATGCTGGCATCCATTTTGTCCCATGCATCCGACAGGCACATGCTGTCTCCAAGGTTTTCCATGTGTTCTATCTGTCCAAAAGCTCCCCCACTTCTTTCAGGTATTTGTTGGAAACCTATTGCTGTTCAACAAGATGGCACAAACTTAAAAAAAAACAGCATAAATCAGTTATAGTTCTAGAGGTCACAAGCTCCAGTGTACTCTGATTAACGAAACTTTTGCTACCAAAACTTGGGTGCCCTTGTCGAAATTTTACAACCTAAAATATCTGGTGCTGATTTCACAGAGGGCCACTGGCAAGGGAACTAATATCAGAGGCGAGAAAAGTTATGATTCATATGTTACAGTGACCAAATATTTAGCAAAACTGTCACTCATGAAACTTGGGGGGGGGGATGGATTGCTAGATGACTGAACCAGAAGCTCAAGGGGAAAACATAACGTGACAGTGTTTGCTTAGTGATTTTTGTCATGTTTGGCTAGGTATTAGAAGAAACAAGCCCAAGGAAGAATTTCTCAATTTGAAAGCAGAAATGAAAGGAAGTAAAGAAATTTAAGAATTGAGACTTTGCAGGACTGAAAAAGCCAATTGCTTCTAGACCCCAAATAGTCAAATTTGAGTCTGAAAGCAATTTTAAGAAAGATACCAATAAAAACTTTCCACAGATTATATTACCTAAGGGCAAGGATCAAATTAAGGATATATTGCTCAGTAAATCTTTTTCAATTGTATGAAATTACTCATGGCAGATATTAAGGGTAAAACTTGTCCATGGAAGTGTGATAGCCTGGAGAAAGAAAGTGGGGGAATGAAAATGCAAAGAAACATACCAGATATGAGAAATTTATCTCAGAAGAAACTGTAAGAGCTTTCACTTCTCTTCTTTCCTCTTCTTGAAGAAATTGCTCCTGTGCCATGAGGGGAGCTGAGCAAGGTAAACTTCAGACCTGTGCAGGAGGTGGGGAGCCTCCATGCCCCAGAGGAGGAGAATGGAGTCTGAGCTAATTAACCATGGCATCTGGAGCTGGGGAGGTGGCTCTGCTGTAAGAATGCTTGCTGAACAAGCAAGAGGACCTGAGTTTGATGCCTACCACCCACAGAAAAAAACTGCCAACCATGGGTCAGGGGGAAGGGGATAAAACAGTATAACTTTTTATAATATATATAAAATAAAAACTTTAAAAAATTGATCAAAAAATAAAACAGGGCTAGGGAGATGGCTTAGAGGTTAAGGCAATTGCCTGTGAAGCCTAAGGCCCACATAAGCCAGATGCCCAAAGGTGAGGCAAGCATAAGGTTGCATATGCCCACTAGGTGGCCCATGCATCTAGAGTTTGATTACAGTGGCTTGAGACCATGGCATGCCAATTCTCTCTCTTTCTCTCTAGCTCATTCACATTTAATAATAATAAACAAAGTTCAGGGCTGGAGAGCTGGCTTAGTGGTTAAGACATTTGCTTGCAAAGCCAAAGGATCCAGATCGACTCTCCAGGAGAGAAAGAATGGGGACACCAGGGCCTCCAGCCACTGCAAACAAACTCCAGATGCATGTGCCCCCTTGTGCATCTTTCTCTCCCTCTCTCCCTCTTTCTCTCTCTCTAGTAAATAAAATAAATTTTAAAGTCTAAAAAAAAAAAAAAACAGTCAGTCTGTTCCCAGAATTTGGGAAGCAGAGATAGGAGGATCTCCATGAGTTCTAGGCCACCCTGAGACTGCATAGTGAATTCTAGGTCAGCCTGAGCTAGATTGGAACCCTAGCTCTAAAAATAAAAATAAAAATAGAATAAGGTATTCTCATCACTTAGTAGGTTAAGTGAAGTTACACCCATGTATTTGGATATATATATATCCATAAATTAGATCATATATTGCAAAAGTTAATGTAATTTAGGTATTTTAAATTCATGAGATTTTTTCAAAAATTACTGTGACAACAAATATTATGTAATGTTGTATGCTGCAAGAAGTAAACTGAATTAATAAATCTTTTTCAATGCAAAACAAAAGCCGACCATGGCTGTGCTTCACAGGGGTATGGCTGGAGGTCACTGATCAGCCAGTGTAACTGACCAAGAATAGGCAAGCTCCGGGGTTCAGTGAGAGCCTCTGTCTCATGGAAATAAGGCAGAACAGTGATAAGAAGAGCACCGGAAATCTTCCTGTGGCCTTGATACATGTGTGCAGGACATGCACATCTGTGTGCATGCATGTGTGCACACACGCACACACACAGATCTCCTCCTCAAAAGCAGGACATGGGATGGCTTCCCATATCTAATTCTAAATGTTTTGAGGAGGTTGTCCACATGCACAAATGGTATCAGAACCTAAAAAAGATAAAGAGAGAGTTTTCATGAATGGGGGATCTGGTGTTAGGTCAGAGAGCCTCCACATGAGACGCACAAAGCAGGATGGAGAGTCAGAGTCCACGGGGACTGGGGAAAGTCTCTATGGTGATGTGGAATGGGAGCTTGGGCACCGGGGGCCAAAGTTTGAGTTGGGTGAAGAAACCACTCACATGGATATGGCTAATCGTGGAGTTTCAGAGCCTGAGCAGAGCAAAAAGGCATCCCCCTAGAGCACATGGCCATCAGGGTAAAGAGGCCAAGCAGGGTAAGGAAGGAGTCCTTGGAGTGATAGAGTGTATGATAAGGAGGGCATCCATGCTAGAAGGACAAACTGGATCATGAAGTTAAAATTGTCTACAATTAAGGAAGTTGTCAATTTAAAAATGTCAAAAATTTTTTAAAAATGAAAAAAGTAGCAAAGACATTCATTTGGATAAGAGGCAGCAGCAATAGGTGGTAATTATGGACTAGGGGATTGATGAAGTAAGATTTGTCATTGTCGGGAAAGGTGCTATAAATATGAAAGGAACAATACTAGAATAAACCCTGTGCTGCATCACGGTGAACTTCTAAAAATATATAAACACGGTATACATGTATAGACAGATGATAGATAGTAGATAGATAGATAGATAGATAGATAGATAGATAGATAGATAGATAGATGATAGACAAACTACACACACACACACACACACACACACACACACACACCTCTATTCTCTGAGACAGCCCAGGAACAGAAACCTTTGAATAGCAATGGATGTATCATGGATTTAAAATATCTAACTTCTACCAAAAAATCAAGTGTCCTTGAAATGGCAGATTCAAAAGTTGGAGTGAGAAAATTATGAAATGATGTTGCAAAAATAAAAAAAGTAGCTCAAAGATTAATAAAGACCTGTCAAAAGGACATCCCTGCTTAAGGGAGCACTCATTGATAAAGCTAGGACAATTTGGTTACCAGTGAATGTAATGGCTTATTCATGAAAAATTATATATATATATATATATATATATATATATATATATATATATATATGTATATATTATTGGTACAAATTAATAAATAATTTGAAAGCTTAATCAATAGGATAAATACATAATTTCAAAGAACCCTCCTAAAATACTTATTAGGTGCAAAGGGAAAAGTGATAACTTTACAGTAGAAAACATGGTGGATATTATCATATTCAAAGAACTAAAGTGAAGAAAATCAAAGGCTGAATAACCTAGTGGCATGAAGGAAGCATGTAATATTGTTTCTGTGATATTCCTTCCCAGATGTGCAACTCCAAATTCTAGGGGTGTTTATTACTGTAGTATATTCTATCTCACATAGATAGTTACTTCAAAGAAAAACACCTGGTCAGAGGAAAGGCAGAAGGCATGAGCATCTGACTGGAGAAAAAAAAAGAGGAGGAATGAGCGTAATGTTTGGGGACTGGGTGTTGGCCAGGCAGTTAAAGATGCTTGCTTACAAAGCCTGATGGCCTGGGTTTGAATCCCCAGTACCCACATGAAGCCAGATACATAAGTGGTGAATACATGTGGAATTTCTTTGCAGCTGAAAGAAGATATGGTGTGCCATCTCTCTCTCTCTCTCTCTCTCTCTCTCTCTCTCTCTCTCTTTCTTGGCTTGCCAATAACATTTTATAAAAGACTTATGTTTTGTGGGATGCTACCACAAATTAACTCAAGGGGTATGGAATTCCAGACTAGCATACCAATGCTAACATAAGGCACTAAACCCTTGTCTTTATGCTTAGGCAGACATGAGAGGGAAGTATACACTTTTAACCCTTCAAATGCTTGGGATTTGGGCTCCTGAAGCAAATCTCCTTCAACTTCTTGGTCATGGGCTTATCACTTCCTCTCCAACCTCTGGCTTGGGTCTTTAAATTGTTTGTCTCTTGGATTTGACACACTACGTTTATTATAATACCTGACTCCTACAAGACATTTTAAACGGTTTTTAAAAATCATTTATTTTTATTTATTTGTTTATTTATTTATTTATTTATTTATTTATTTATTTATTCATTTATTTATTTATTTATTTGAGAGAGACAGACAGAGACAGAAAGAGGCAGATAGAGAGAATGGGAGCTCCAGGGCCTCCAGCCACTGCAAACCAACTCCAGATGCATGTGCCACCTTGTGCATCTGGCTTACGTGGGGCCTGGGGACTCGAGCCTTGAACTGGGGTCCTTAAGCTTCACAGGCAAGCACTTAACTGCTAAGCCATCTCTCCAACCCAAAAGTATTTTTTTTCCTCTCATTTGTCTTTATGTGATAGCCATGACAGAATCCTGCATCAGCTGACAGAAGGAAGCCAACACAGTGGCACCCATCCCATCCCATCCCATCAAATAGTTACTGGGAGCATGGGAGTTCTCCATAATGAGGACCAGAATCTCTTGTTCTGGGGTGCAGTGTGGATGTCAAAAATATGTGAGATAGTTTACCCTAGAAGTTCACCAAGTACAGATTTTAGCCAAATGCCAAATGATCAAGTTTTGGACTCAATGTGCAGCTAAGGTCAAGCCAAAAATGAAAGCAACCCTCAGAGGTGGAAGTTCTGAGATAGAAAGCAAAACATCCTACTTTGTTCATATCTATACTAAATTTATATTTGTAGGAAATCAATTAGTGATGTTATTAAAATTTACCTAAATAATATTGAAATTTTGTGTTAAAATTTTTAGAAGTAAAATTTCAAGCATCATTTGAATGCATATGCATATCTTGCATATGTTGTATACATTCCTATATAACACAGTCATAAAATTAAATAACACTGAAATTACTAAAGAATAAAAACTTTTCTCTGTTTTTTTAATTTTCTATATTAGTACTCTATCTTCTTTTTACTTTTTATACCTAATTTTAGAGCTTTCCCTGCTTATGAAATTTAGAGGTCACAAAGTTGATATTCTTAATTCATACTTATAAGATATGAAATATTCCCCAAAGAATTTTTTCTTGAAAGAAGCAAGGCTGACATGAAATCTCATAATTAAAATTTAAATATATTCTTAAGCTTATTTTATTTGGTGTATTTAGAATAAACTTATAGGTAAAACCATGACAAAATATTTTTATTATTCTACTTTAAATTCTTATAAATACTTATTTATAAAGTTATCCATCTAACACAGTTTCTCTTCTTTCTGTGGGAAATGATTATTTATAACTCACTTATCTAATTCTTTTGAACTTAAAAATATTTTTTATTTATTACAGAGAGAGAGATAGAGAAAGAGGTAGACAGAAAGAGAGTATGAACACTCCAGGGCCTCCTGCCACTGCAAATGAACTCCAGACACATATGCCACTTTGTGCATCTGGCTTTATATGTGTACTGGGGAATTGAACCCAGGCCATTAGGCTTTGCAAGTAACTGCCTTTAATCATTGAGCCATCTCTCTAGCCCTGAATTATTTTAAACTTTTTAACTGTTTTATACATCAAGTGAATAGTTTTCATAACAACTACTGTTCCACTATATGATTGCAGTAAGGACTATTCTTTCACTTTGTTAATATACTAAGAATTTTCATATAAAAAATAAACATATAGTTATCACTCATACCTAAATGTTAAGTAAAAAATAAAATAAAATATATAAAGAGAAGCCAGGCATGGTGGCACATGCCTTTGATCCCAGTACTTAGGAGGCCAAGCCAGAGTGAGTTCTAGGCCAGCCTGAGCTACATAATGAATTCCAAGCCAACATATACTACAGAGTGAAACCTTTTCTCAAACCCCCTTCCCTAAAAATACCCAAACAAACAAAAAAAACATAGAAAAGGATTTCATTTTAACATCTTACAGTCTTACTTTAAAAAATCAGGGCTGGAGAGATGGCTTAGTGTTTAAGGTGCCTGCCTGCTAAGCCTAAGAACGCCATTTCCAACCTCCAGGTCCCACGTTTAGCCAGATGCAAAGTGACACAAGGGCGCAATGCCGCACTTGCCTACAAGGGGGCGCAAGCATCTGGAGTTGGTTCACAGTGGCTGAGAGGCTACTGGCGTACCCATTCTGGGACTTCTCTCTCTCTCTCTCTCTCTCTCTCTCTCTGTCTCTCTCTACAAAATAAAATCAACCATAAATATGAATAGCATCATGTGTATATTCCTTATGTTGTTAAACTGGCTAGTCAAAATAGCAAACCCTAGGATAATGTTATTGGCCATAAAAACTTAGATCAGAAGTTATGTTTTTTTTTTTTTTTTTTTTTTTTTTTTTGAGGTAGGGTCTCACTCTAGCTCAGGCTGACCTGGAATTAGCTATGTAGTCTCAGGGTGGCCTCAAATTCATGGCAATCCTCCTACCTCTGCCTCCTCAGTGCTGGGATTAAAGGTGTGCACCACCACGCCCGGCTTAGAAGTTATGTTTAAATATGTTATCAAGGCCATTCTGACCCTTCAAGATTAAGACTGATGAAACAGATCTGAATAACAAAATTTTGGCCAAATCTTCAGCGTAAAGCCAAAGTTGGTATATTTCTAGTAGGGTAAAAAACACTGCAGAGAAATAGTCTTTGACATCTAGAACTGAGCAGAAGACAAATGCCAAGGATCACTTCCATACCAGCTGCAGTTTATAAAGGAAACGTGCTTTCCTGTGCATATTCTGCACTTGTGGATAGCGTGAGCTAGCCTAGCATAGGGATGCAGGGTTTGCTGGATCTGCTGAGAGAAGCTGAACCCATGGATATAAGAAGGAAGAGCAGGCCTTTTCTCAGTTTTGGCAAAGAACACTAACTAAATAGAAAGTTTATTCTAAAAATTTAGCTAGAGCCTGGCGTCGTGGTGCACACTTTTAATCCCAGCACTCGGGAGGCAGAGGAAGGAGGATCACTATGAGTTCGAGGCCACTCAGATTGGCCTGGGCTAGAGTGAAACTCTACCTCAAAAAAAAAAAAAAAAAAAAAAACAATTAGAAAAGAAAAGAAAAGAATAGAAAAGAAAAGAAAAGAAAATTAGCTAAAGAGCCAGTCGCGGTAGCCTTTAATCCCAGCACTTGGGAGGCAGAGGTAGGAGGATCACTGTGAATTCGAGGCTACCCTGAGAATACATAGTGAATTTGAGGTCAGCCTGAGCTAGAGCAAGATCCTACCTCAACAAAACAGAACAAAACAAAATTAGCTAAAAAGCAGAATGAAGGCTCATGGAAAATAGTGGGGAGGTAAACTCTAGATTCTTCCTACCTCTGGATGTATTGACTTTTCCATCTCAATCAAGACATGCAACCCATGTGAGCTCCACTTTCCTCATCTAGAAAAAGCAGGCAGTAATCTCTACATTAATACACTCGTATAGATTCATGAATTATGAGAACATTTCATAAATTCTTATGGTCTGTGTCAAATAAGTAGATTTAAATATTCTTCCCACATTCTTCATGAAAGCTCCTTCCCCTGTTTTTTTTGTTTGTTTATTTTTTGTTTTGTTTTGGTGGTTTTTTTTTTTTTTTTTTTTTTTTTTTTTTGGTTTTTCGAGGTAGGGTCTCACTCTGGTCTAGGCTGACCTGGAATCAGTTATGTAGTCTCAGGGTGGCCTCAAACTCATGGCGATCCTCCTACCTCTGCCTCCCGAGTGCTGGGATTAAAGGCGTGCTCCACCATGTCCGGCTTCCTCCCCCTGTTTTGATCCCTCCCTCTCCTCTCCAGCTTGTGTGACAGTGCATTGACCATGATTAATGGCCACATTATAAAAGCCAGTAGTTAGGTACCACCTCCATTTCTATGTCATGTTTCAGTAAACTGTAGCATACAGCTAAGAGCTAAGCTCACCTACCTAGCAAGTAGTATAATATGCATAATTTACTAATAAGATCAAATTTGAGGACCTGCAGAATTGATTTCAGGCTTTGATTCATGACTGCTAAGCTCATATGTCTGGTATAAAACATTAAGGGTCTAAAGATGTAGTTCAGAGGTAGAATGTGTGCCTATCTCATGTAACGCCTAGGTTAGATCACACAAAAAGATTATACCACTATAATAATAATAAGCCTTGCCTGAAAACTACATGACCTCAATATCGAATCTCGTTAGTCTATTAAAATATGCTGCCAAGATTAGAAAGATAAATATTATTTAAATACTGGGAAGGGTGTCTAAAGAATATTTACTTACATAGTTGGAATACACATTGCAAAACTTGAGCTACTCCTGAGACCCAGCAGTTGGCCCATTTCCATACCTCAAAAAGTATCCAAACTCAGTCATTTTTTTTTTCAAATCAGTTACATTTAGTTCAACCAGCACAGCAGAGTGAGCTGGATGACCCAAGACAACAAGGAAGCCCCTGGCCAGGTCCACATAAATGTTTGAGGTAGCCCTATTTGCCTCAGAGCTATGCTATGAACCACCTGGGAAGATGTACAAAAACTCACTCCACTGTGTCATCAGCAAGACTGTGGAACAAGGGATTTCTATTCATCCAGCCATAGCTAATCTGTTTGATAATTATACATAGATAAGAAAATCTTTGTGGGGGAGCTGGAGGAATGGTTTAGTGGTTAAATGCTTGACTGTGAAGCCTAATGACCCCGGTTCGAGGCTTGATTCCCTAGTACCCACGTAAGCTAGATGCACAAGGTGGCACATGTATCTGGAGTTCTTTTGCAGTGGCTGGAGGCCCTGGTGCACCCATCCTCTCTGTCTCTCTTTCTCTGTCTGTAGCTGTCAAATAAATTAATTAATTTAAGAAAATATTTGATCTAGAACATTACATATAGCAGCACTCTTTAAAAAAGAAAAGAGAAGAAAAGAAAAGAAAAGAAAAGAAAAGAAAAGAAAAGAAAAGAAAAGAAAAGAAAAGAAAAGAAAAGAAAATCTTTGTGGGAGTCCAGGCTTCCAAGGAAGAATTTCCTCGTTGTTGGTGCAAAACATCTGAGAGTGGACACATTGAAGAAACTTAGAATGGCTTTACTTCACCCCCCCCCCCCCATCTCCCCTCACACTAGTGCCTACAGAACCCCTTTGGCCTATGATTTCTACCAGCATCAGGAGACAGTGCTCACCTCCCTTGGTCATGTGGGTCCAAGAAGCCCACTTCTTTCTTACTCCACTTGGAATATTGGGATTAACACATTTATTAGTTACTTTTCTCTTTGCTGTGACCAAATGCCTGACAGAGGGCTTTGTTGGCTTATAGTTTGAGGGGATATGGTCCATTGTGTACAGAATAGTGTGACAGTGGGAACAGGAGGCAACTGGTCACATTGTATTCATGTTCTGGGAGCAGAGTGTGATGGAGAATGGGGCTGAGCTATAAGACCTTAAGGCCAGTGGTCCACTTCTTCTAGGAAGGCTCACCCTTCTAAAGGTCCCACAGCTTTCTCAAACAACATCTCCAGCTGGGGACCAAGTGTTCAGACACAAGAGCCTCTCAGAAACATTCTACATGCAAACCACAGGACATGTATTTGGGAGAAAAGCCCACCGAGAAGTGGGAAGCCTATTGCTGCTGCATATACTATGTTTCTCAATCTAATTTATAACAGTATGCAGAGCCAATTTGATCTCTGTCTTGATTATGTTGCTCTCTCACTTTGTTTAGAGTACAAAGAGAATGTGATTATAATTTCTTGGCAATGTATATTTGTTATAGGAACCTCTCAAGTCACATATTTGTGTTCAAGATTCACTGCTTAATAGGTATGTGTGGCCATAGGAGTTACTGATTCAATCTATCCAGATCTCTGTTTTCTCATCTATAGAATAAGGTATAGAGATTGTTTCTGGGATTCTATGGCATTTAGACAAGGTATCATCCAAGAAAAGTATTCAGTGAGTGACTGGCACCCTCTAGGAATGTAAGAAATGTTACCTATAGTATTTATAAATTCAGATTTTCAGTTTACCCTTACGCATTATTAAAAATATTTTAGTCTTTGTTGCAGAAATGCACCATACTGTTTCTTTTTAAAGTTCTTTTAGCATTAACACCAGATAATGTTCCAAACATATCTCCACCTCAATCTCTGGGAAGAAGGATTTGAGGCATTAGCTGATACTGGTGAAGATGAGTTTGAGCATTAGAAGTGTCAGTAGAGATGGGATTGGGGTATTACTGATATCAGTAGAGATGAGTTTGGGGCATTAGCTGATATCAGTGCTGAAAGAACTGGTTTAAAAGGAAAACACAGCACTAAAATTCTAGGGCAAAGATCGAAATTGGACTATTGTCAGAACACAGAAAATAAGAGAAATCCAATTGTATAAAGGAAGAAACAAGTTTTACAACGTGTGTATGCGTTCAAGGAGAGAGTGCAAGAGTCAGGGAAATCAATACCTCGCAAATTGCTAGCACTCGGAGGTTGGCAGGTTATCACTTCCACAGAAAGGAGGGAGTAAGCAGGTTTTGGAAGCCTGCTGCCCAGCAGCATCACAAACTGGCCAGTGGTGTCCATGTAGGACTGCTCAGCAAAAGACACAGTAGATACAGACAGAGGTATTTCTAACAAGGCTTTGGGAGAGGGGTGTTCTAATGTATTTCATTGTAGGAATATTCCAAGATATCTGCTGCAAGCTTATACTGAAAATTGTGCATGATGTTGAGGGACCATTAGACATAATAGATGATGATGATAATGATTGTAATGACTGACAACATCAGCTAACATTCACTGATCCTAATGTAACACTCCAAGCCATGTGCATTTGTCATGTTGTTTCTTCACAATACTCTTATGATAAATGGATATAACCTTGGCTTCCTTACTTTGTTTAGGGAGATGAAATGATTCACCCACCTTCCCAAAGCCTGTAAGTAGATATGGTAGCTGAGAGGAAGAAAACTCCTTAGAAAAGTCGTAAGAAATTTTTCTGTAAGAATATATTGGTAGGGCTGGAGAGATAGATTAGCAGTTAAGGCATTTGCCTGCAAAGCCAAAGAACATTGGTTCAATTCCCCAGCACCCACCTAAACCAGATGCACAAGGTGGCACATGCATCTGGAGTTTGTTTGCAATAGTTGGAGGCCCTGGTGCACCTATTCTCTCTCTCTCTCTCTCTCTCTCTCTCTCACACACACACACACACACACACACAAATAAGTAAATAATAAATAAAATATTAAAGGTGAAAAAGAATATGTTAATATATATTAACAAGACATAGAGTTTGAAAGATCCCAACAGCAGAGGGAAAAAAGACAAATTTTTATACTCTTAGAAGTATAGATTAGATTTAATGTTCTTTTGTGAAAGACTATTTTGAACATGCTTAAAAAAATAAACATATACCTTGCTTTCAGAAACAGCAAGAAAACATTTCCAACCACCACAATCAATAACTCATGGTTACTAATAACTCCCAACTAGGGATAGATATCCTTGTTCCCAACTGAAAGCCAATGAATACAGTCTTTACTCTTCATAATTCTATAAGCTGCCTGATCATTCACTTTCATACCAGAATGACTCACTAAACTGTGCTTATAGCATTCTAGGGTTTCTGAAGTCTGCATCTCAAAACTCTCCCACAAATCAGTTCCAAAGGCCTAAGAAACATATGGTCAGGTTTAGCATAGCAACAGCCCCACTTCTTGGTACCAATTTCCTATATTATGACTTTTTATTTTGCTGTGAAGAAAAAATCCAACTTAATGAAGAAAGGTTTTTGTGTCTCACATTTTCAGAGAGATTTCAGACCACTATGGCAGGGAAGGCAGGGTGAAGCTAATGGTGGTGGCAGCCTGTGACAGAGACTTTTCACTGCATAGATCAATAAGCAGAGAACATAGCCCAGAACCAGCAGTGGGTCTAACTTTCAAAGGCCCACCCTAGAAATCTACTTCCACCAGTCAGACTCAACCTCCTAAGGCTCTACAGCCTTCAAAAATAGTATCACGGGGCTGAGGAGATGGATCAGCAGTTAAAGGTGCTTTCCTGCAAAGCCTGTGGTCTGGATTTGAGTCCCCAACACCCATTTAAAGGCAAATGCACAAAGTGATACATGAATCTAGAAGTGGTTTGCAGTAGCAAGAGTCTCTGGTGCACCTATACTCTTTCTTTCTCTCTGTCTTTCAAATAAATGTAATAAAATTATTTTTTAAAAGTAAAAGTACCACACAAATCAATGCAGAGAATCATAACCAAATTAATCACTGATGAGTTCTCATCCCTATACGAGACATACACATCCTCCTTTCTAGGACACATGGAACACTGCAAAAGATGGAATGGAAAGAATGTAAGGGCTGGAGAATGGGGAGGAATCCCATGGAACTCTGGTGACCAGACACAAAAAGAACTTGGCACTCATGAACTCACTCAAGATACAGTTACCTGAACAAGATGAGTTCAGTCAACATTGTGCTATAGATACAGGAGGGGCTTGGACACCACTCCCCTCCCTACTCACAGTTAAAGTTTGCCAGAGAGCAGGAGTTACTGTCTTCTGCGACAGAGCCACTAGTAAGAGATAGGTGTACAATGAGACTGAAGAGGATATGAATGTATATGATCAAAATGTAATGTATATATGAAAATGTGACAAAAAATAGTACCATATGGGCTGGAGAGATGGCTTAGTGGCTAGGGCGCCTGCCTGCTAAGCCTAAGAATGCTGGTTCCAATGTCCAGCGGTTCCAATCTCCAGGTCCCACGTTTAGCCAGATGCAAAGTGAGGCAAGGGCGCAATGCTGCACTTGCCCACAAGGAGGCGCACGCATCTGGATTTCGTTCACAGCAGCTGAGAGACTGCTGGCCCTCCCATTTCTGTCTCCCTCTCCCTCTCTGTCTATCTCTCTCTGTCTTTCTGTCTCCAAAAATAAATAAAAAATAAAAAATAATTTTAAAAAATAGTACCATAAACCTGGGGCACAGCATTGAAAACATAAACCTGTGGGGGATATTTCAGCCTCAAATCATAATAATTCCTGGGGAAAGAACTAATATATGCTGTGTAAGAAATCTAAAACTTCTACAATATACCCTCTGTCTTCATGACTTGAAGAGGCAGAAGATAGTCCCTGGAAAGGAAGAAGCTGTGGAGCTGTGAGGACTAGGGAGGAAGACTGCCATGTGCCATGTGTAGCCCTCTAACCACATCTCTGGCCAGACCATCCTAGAACACAGAAAACCCCAAGCTTTCCAGCCAAGGATGAGAAAATGGAATTGAGATTTCAATTGGCTTCCCCCACCACTAAGAAACTGAGGCTTTAGTTTGTTATTATCTTTAAAAAGCTGGAGAGGAGGTTCAGGTGGTGAGAGCACTTGCTGCCCGAGCATGAAGACCTGAGTTCCATCTCCAGCACCCAGGTAAAAAACCAGGTATGGTTGTGCACACCTGTAATCCCACTGCAGAGTGGGATGAAATGGGGGGAGAGATAGGAGGATCATTGGGACTTGCTGGTCAGCCATTCTGACCAAAAAATGACAAGCTCCAGGTTCAGTGAGAGACTGCCTCAAGGAAATGATAGAGAGGGCATTCAATAGCCTCCCATTGCCTCTTCACACATACACAGACAGGCTGCAGACAACATCACATCTACATGTTTACATACACCTCACACACACCATTCATACTAAGCCACCTATATTACACACAGCAAAAAAAAAAAAAAAAAAAAAAATCATCAGAGAAGTCAAACAGAAACAAGCAACACATTATTTCAAACATCCAACATTTAAACTTAATTTACTTAGTTTATGAAGAAATAGGAAAATGTGATCTATTTTCAAGAAAAATTATTCAGTGTAGACTGAATGATTCAGTTATTGAACTTAGTATATTTCAAACCACTCTTAATGACATAATGAAAAAATATGCTTGCAATGCCTAAAATATAGACAATCTTGGCCCCAAAATTTAAAAAGCTAACTTAAAAATAGATACTTTGTAACTTAGCTTTTTAAGTCAATGGATGTAGTTAGCAATGGAATGGTGATGATGGAGATTTTGTGAACTTAAGTGATTGAAAATCCAAACTGCTAAAAAATTTTTGAATAAACCACTCTTTATGGCAATATTAAAATATTTAACATAGTTAACATGCAATTAGAAATCTAGAAGGAAATACATAAAGTAAAAGAAAAATAGTTAAAGACCTCAAAGGCAAAAACATCCTAAACATGGAGAAAGCCAGAAAATTATAAATTATAAATTATAATTTAGGGTCAGTGAGTGAAGGTGCTTGGTGTACAAGCATGAGGACCTGTGTTCAATCCCCAGCACCCATGTGGAAGCCGAAGTCCAGCACTGGGGACACTGAGGGAAAGCAGAGCCGGGAAGCTCACTGGAGCTTGCTAGTCGACCCGTGTAAATGAAACACAAGGAGATCCGTGTTCAGTAGGAGACTGCCTCAAGGAAATAAGGTAGAAAAGCAACAGAGGAAGATATCTGAGAATCTTCCTCAGGTCTCCACACATGGGACACATGCATCTGCACACATGCATGCGTGTATCATATCCACAATCTCTCTCTCTCTCTCTCTCTCTCTCTCTCTCTCTCACACACACACACACACACACACACACACAAAATAAAAATAAAAAGAATTCCTGGCTGGAAAGATGGCTTAGTAGTTAAGGCACTTATTTGTGAAGCCTGACAACCCGAGTTTGATTCCCCAGTAACCACATAATGCCAAATGCACAAAATGGCACATGCATCTGGGAGTCTGTTTGCAGTGGCTGGAGGCCTTGGCACATCCATTCTATTGCTCTGCCTCTCTTCTCTCTATCTCTCTCTCTGCTTGCAAATAAATAAATAATTTTTTTAAAAAAAGAATTTCATGGAGCTTCAAGTAGGATAAATTTGAAGAAAACGCCCCAGGTGCATCATGAAAGCAGTTGGAAAAGACTGATAGATTATATAACTAGGAGACAATGATTCAAATACCTGCCAACTTCTTTTTGGGAAAAAAATGAAGATCTGAAAAACAGAAGACTGACACTTTTTAGTTCTTTGTCAACACTGTCCTGTACCTAGCAAAAAACCAAAAATGTCTTTCAAGAACTATGATAAAATAGGGCCTGGGCAGATGGCTCCGATTAGCATGAGGCTCTGAATTTGGATCCTCAGCACATATATGAAATACTAGGTATGATAGCATGTGCCTTAATCCCAGCTCTGGGGTGGTGGAAACAGGATTCCCCGGGACTTGCTGACTGACTACTCTAGCTAACTTGGTGAGTCCCAGGTTCAGTGAGAGACTCTGATTCAATCATAATCATGTGGGATAGCAAAACTGAGGAGGATACCTGACACCAACCTCTGTCGTCCCTCCCCACACACATGCACACATACATGTGCTCACACACATAAGAACACACATACATGTACAAAAATTTTAAAGAAGGAAGACAAAGATAAGGAATTTGAGGGTAAATTAAGCCAAGGGAATTTATTGCCAGTGGATCCACCTTGCCAGAAGCCCTTGTGATTTTTCTTGTTACAGTTTCTATTTAACTCCATCCTGAACTTTCTATTCAGAGTGGCCATAAGCCAAGCAAGCTGCTTATTTTGAGAGCAGGCCTGGACAGAAGGGGGTTCATATGCATGTGTGAGGTGAAATTCAAGAAGGAATTGAGGGCTGGAGAAATGGATCAGTGGTTAAGGCACTTGCCTGCAAAGCCTAACAACCTGGGTTCAATTTCCCAGTACCCATGTAAAGCCAGATGCACAAAGTGGCACATGAATCTGGAGTTTGTTTGCAGAGGCTAGAGGCTCTGGCACACCCATTTACTTGCTCTGTCTTTTTCTGTCTCTCTGTTTCTCTCTTTCTCTCTCTCTCTCTCTCTCTCTCTGTGTGTGTGTGTGTGTGTGTGTGTGTGTGTGTGTGTGTGTATGGAACTGAACAAATATGTTATAAACAGGTCCCCGTTGCTGCCAGGAGACAGTAGGAGGCAATAGGAAATTCAACCAGAGGCTGAGAAATGAGAGGTAAACAGAGAGAGATCTTGTGGAGTCATGCCGTTAGTAAGGTCCATGGGTGTGATCCCTTAGGTCTTCCTATGGAGGATACAAACTCATTAAAGAAAACGTTTTTGAGGTGGAAACTGATTTACATGACTTGGATGTTGACCTCTCTCTTTTACCATGGCCAGCATCTGTGTGGCTTTTGAGTTTGGGATCAACAAGATAAGAAACCAGGAGGGAAGTTATAAGGCTACCAAAAGTGATGGCATGTGATGGAGTTTTCAACATCTTATATGAGGCCTGAAAATGGATGCTGAGGCGGCAGTTATATTGAACAAACCCATGACACGGTTGTTAACAAGCAATGAAAGTTTGAAAACCACTGCTACAAATGGGGATTTAGTACCACCAGCAAGGTTAATAAAGACCTAACTCTAAATTCTATGGTTGCATGATTTCATGACACGCAATAAGAAAACCTGGCCATCTGAATTAGACCTCAGATATTGCCAGTGTGCACAATATACTTCTGTAAATTGTGAAATGTGTTACTGTTCAAATGCAAAAGCATAGCGGAGAGCTTTAGAGATATCATTCTCCCAGGTTCTATGTGAAGTCTAACAGGGTTGTGGCACCCCAAAGGTTTGAAGGTAATATGACTTAGAGGATAAAACAAAGCTATGGAAGCTACAGCAGAGCTCCTTCAAGCAGCTTTGTAAGCATTACTTGTCAATAGCCATAAACTGCAACTGAGAGGGACAGGAGAGGCAGACAAAAGGCAAACAGCTGTGTTCGTAGGCACCCATTTGGGGAACATCAGTTTTTGTTTAAGAGCAGGTGTGATGGGGAAAGGCAAAGTCCTTGCCTGGCTAAGTGACTCAGAGGCGCTTACAATGTGACAAGAGTAAAAAGTGTTTTCATTCAGTATGGTCAACTCACAGCTGGACCTCAAAGTTCTGTACATGACAAGCATCCCTCAAGTGGTGGGAGAAAAAAGAAAGATGGGGAAAAGACAATGTAAAATCTGGCAATGTCACATTTAGAAATAGATGTTATAACTCACTGGATAGAACATTTCGCATCACCGGGCAGAGGGGAGATAAGGGGAAGTGGAGCTGACGTTCACCCTACAGGGGACTCGGATATAGGGAAGAGAATCCCAATTGATGGCACAACTGGCAGTATGGTGCTGTGGTTAGGACCTGGTTAAAAATCATGCACACCTGGAAACAAGTCTAAATAATGCTGTACCCTTCATGTGGCCCTGAGACATTTGGCTTATTTTCTTTATGTGGTGCTGGGAATTGAACCTTATGCATACTAGGCAAGCATTCTACCCACTGAGCTACAGCCACAGCCTTTGCTTATTTTCTCTGAATTTAAGTTTCCTCACCTGTCAAATAGACACACACACACATCGTTTCCACCTATAGGACATAATGTGACTGTTTTCTCCAATTGGTTTTTTTTTTTTTCCTTTTTGAGGCAGGATCTTCTAGCCCAGGCTGGCCTCAAACTTACAACAAACCTCCCACCTTAGCCTCCTTGGATTCTAGGCATTCTCCAACTATCTTCACTCTCTTTTCTAGGGGAACTTTGGATGATTCTCAATTTCTTATTTTCCTGTTCTTTAGAAAATCATATCGATCAGTCCTGATGGATTAAGAGCTAACTTAAGGGAAGAACATGAACCAGGAATCAGAACGGTGCATGAGATTTCCTGGTGAGGCAGGGTGGCCATCCAAGTCCCCCATGCTCCCTTCACGCCCCATCAGCCATTCTAAAAGGCACACCATGTATTTAACATTTGAAGGAAAACCACATCAGTTTCATTCAGTATTGGTGTTTGTCCTGATTATTTGGATCATTTGAGGGATCTCCAAAAACCTCATAAAATGACAGAATGTTTTCTCACTTGCTGCATTAGATAATGGAGGGTTTCATTTGAAAAGTGTCCAGGCAGGCAAGGTGAATCCCCAAGACCAACATCTTTTTTTTTTTTTTTTGTCCTTTACTTAACTCCATGTAAACTCTTAATTCATTCCTTAATTCTAAAATGGCCTTTGATTCCTTTTTGTATTTGTCATTAAATTATGTCAATAAGGATTATTTCTTCAATTTCTGACGGAAATAAAAGGAATCAACCATGTTTCCAGACTATTGTCTAATGTTTTGCAAATTGAGAAAGGCAACTCTCCTGTTGTGGAACATTGTCCTCTGGGCATAACATGGCCGTTACAATTTTCATCAGAACAGCTATGAATACTCCCAAGACATCCTCACAAGATCAGGCCAGTTGACATCCCTTCCTAGGAGAAAATGGGGAGGGTCATGAGACACTCATCTGAGATTCCAGATACACCATGTCTCCTGCACTCCCCAATCTTACCCTAACTACACACAGTCTCAGAATGTGCTAGACTATACAGGTAGTGAAAGGTCAACCAAAGGGGGACTCCCTCTATGCAGCTTTTAGAAGGTTGGACTTTCTGGTGATCCAGCTGTTTTGAAGTCACCATGCCCCTGTAAGTACCCCTCACTCATGTTCCTGTAAGCCAGAAACATACTGGTTTACCAAGCTAGATTTGGTTGGAATTATTTCTTTGGCCAGTCAATTGGTGCCCTCTCTTGGATGAATGGACATGTGTTCATACCTCCCAGGAAAAGTAATGCAATATTCCTCCAGCCAAAGTCATTCAAAATAGTAGGTAATTATGTTACTAGTTGTTTCATAGATATGGCCTACTTCAAAGGCAATAAAGACACAAATTGGAGTCAAATCTAAGCCTGTTTAGTTAGTTGTAAAGCCAAAGCTTAATTATATGACTTTATATATATCAAATTTCCCATCATAAAGCTGGCACTAGTAAAATGTTTCAAGGAAGTGTCAGGCATGTAATAATGTTTGAGGGTAGAGTGAATGTTTAAGAGTAGAGAGAATATTCATTTTTCACATCAGCCACTAAGTAAAACAAATATTAAAATCTAATTACTCCACACTACCATGTCCTGAAAGAATCAAAATGACCCAAATTATAACACGTACAAACCTTTTCATTTTATTACTATTACCTTTCAGTTTCTTACAAAAGATATAGAAATCAAAGGATGAGATGAAGCTACATAGACGAGGCAAGCCTGGGCATGTCTACAAGGCAAAGAACGTTGCAGAGTTAGAGGTGTATTGTGGGGATTTTGAATCTTCATGTGTCACCATATTTTAGATGGACTTTGATTTCATTTTAACCACGCAGATCCAGTGGTGGTGATGGTGGTAGTGGTGTGTGTGTGTGTGTGTGTGTGTGTGTGTGTGTGTGTGTGTGTGTGTGTGTGTGTGTAAGGAGGGATGGAGAAGGGGCCTCTGCTAAAAGATATGCCAGTTGAAAAATGGGAAGTCCTACCCTCAGAACAAGCCAAAATCCCTCACAATCTTCAAATCCAAATGCAGATTTTGAAGGGACAGTGATTCCTCAAGCAGAGAGATCATAAATGAGAGACATATGAAGAGAAATCACTTTTTGTTATACCATATGACTTGGAGGGCAGCAGATTGATCTTGTGAGAGAAGTATTGTTAAAAACTCAGCTATGAAGTAGACCTAAAACAAACCCAACATGGCTCAGGGAAATTCGTGGAAGAGGGGGTGGAAAGATTATTAGAGTCACAAGTTGGGACATTACGCACAGAGACATTGCCTCTTTACCATAACTGATAGCTACCCTCACAATGCACTACCTACATTCCCCATGGAGACAAATGGCATCCCCAATGAGGAGGATCCATTCAGAGGGGGGAGGACAGGGATGAAGATACAGATGGTACCAACATATGCCATTTACATACTGAGTATGAGTATGAACATCACTAATAAAGAAAAAAAACTGAGCTATTCTGGGGCCTGACATCAGAGAAAACTACAGGCTTCAATTTTGCCTGCCACAGCCCCTAGTGTTCAGTTAAGAAGACCCCTAATAGGCAGTTGTGGAGGACAGTGGGGCTAGACACCAACATGCCAAAGAGTGAAAGTGCCAGAAGGTTCCACTCAGGAAGGGAAAGATAACCCCATCCTGAGTAGTTGGGTGCAGACCTCAGCAACACAGAATAATCCTGGAGTTTGATAGCTGAGTCTAAGGCCAATGGTTAGATCAACCTCTAGAACCACCTATCTGGTTTTCACTGCTGTAGAGCCTGAGGACTCTGAAGTTGTAGGAAATACTCGATAGCCACAACTACATCCCTCTAGCAGGGTGACTGATACACAGGAGGTAGAGCCTGAGGACTCTGAAGTTGTAGGAAATACTCAATAGCCACAAGGACATCCCTCTAGCAGGGTGACTGATACACAGGAGGTCTTAAAAGTACAAGAACAGTTTTTCTACCTATGCTGATCTCAGTATTGTACTGGATTCTCATAATCCCAACACACTTGGGAGGTAGCCCCTAGCTAAAACATTAGCCACCCATGAGATATAATCTGTAGTGCCTGGGAAAGATAAAAGAGAACTTGCCCAGCCCACAGACATTATAGTCAAGATGCCAAAAATATGAACCAAAGAATAATATTAGAAACTGTAACCATATCATCTCACCTTCAAAGTCAGAAACATGAGAAAACATCAGATCTCACATCAGAAACCCTAAATACCAGAGAGTATAGAATGATGTGTTTCAACCCCTGAAATTAAGTAACTGCCAATTAAGATTGCTCTATCCAGCTTTCAAAATTGATGTGGAAATAAGGATATTTCAAAACATAATCTATTCAAGTATAAATTAAGGCAGGTATGACCACTAAACCAGCACTTTTGAAAATATATCAAGCAATACTATACACAGAGGAAAAAAAAAAGCAGTTTTGATCATGAGAGCACAGAAAAAATTAGTTTGATGAGCAAATGTGAACAAAGCACAGAAAACCTCTTATAGGAGAGAAATTAAAGAACAAACAAACAACACAATTAAGGAATTAATAATCATCTCTTAATAACAACCTTACATGTAAATGGCCTAAGCATACCACTAAAGATATGCAGACTGGCTGGATGGATTAAAAAATAAAATCTACTGTCTGTTGTCTCAAAGAAATACAGCTCACTGGTAAAGATGATCATAGTTAAAGAATGGGAAATAAGCAATCAAGCATATGGAACCCAAAATCAAGTCCACATAGCTATTTTAATATCTGATAAAGTAGACTTCAAGCCAAAATTAATCAGAAGAGATAAATAAGGCCACAATATATTAATAAAGAGAATGATACCTCAAGAAGATAGAACAATTATAAATATATGTGAACCAACATTGGGGCTCCCAATTTCATAAGACAAATACTAATGAAAATAAATTCAAGTGGATCTTGGTTCAAAATTGCTGATTTCAATAACCCATTCTTATTCTCTAGATAGAATGTCCAAATAAAATCAACAAAGGACCCTCAGTATTAAACAACATTGGTCACATGGATTTAATAGACAAATACAGACTATTTTATCCACTAGATATAGAACACACATTCTTCTCAACAGCTCATGGAACCTTCTTTAAAACAGACCACATTCTAGGCCACAAATCAAGTCTTAGCAACTACAAAATGATTGGAATGATTTCTTGTATCTTATCACAATGCAATAAAACCAGAGACCAATAGTAATGAAAAGAAACAGAAAACACACAAAATCATGGAGCCTAAACAAAGCACTCAAGTGACCAGTGGGTCACTGACAAGAATCAGGGGGAAATTTTTAAATTCTTAGAGTCAAATGAAAATAAAAGTACAACTTACCAGAACCAATGGGATACATTTAATGAAGTAGTTCTAAGAGGATAGTTTAGATGGGCTCTTAGTCCCTCCTGCCCTCCACATGGCAGGAGCTCTCTGCACACTCTTTGGTGTCCTCTTTAAATCCCTTTTTATATGTTAGGCCCATGCTCACTTCCCACATGGGTTCTTGGGCCACATGGGTGTATCCGTTTTTCTTTTTTTGGTGTATGGACCTCCCTCTTCCTCATCTATTCCTTATTAAAATGTAATAATTTAATAATTATCACTCAGTCTGGTTTATTCTTTGGTTAAAAAGCAGACTGAACTCAGGGTTTGGGGTAAAAGGACTTCTCCTGAATCCCCATAACTCTGTTACAAACTTGTGGAGACAGAAACCAAAGGGAAAATTCCATTCACAATAGCTTCAAAAAAGCACCCAGGAATAAACCTAATCTAGAAGGTAAAGGACTTCTGCAGAGCCAGGCCTGGTGGCACACACCTTTAATCCCTGTACTGGGGCGCGGGTCGGAGGATTGCCATGAGTTCAAAGCACCCTGAGACTACATAGTGAATTCCAGGTCAGCCTGAACCAGAGTGAGACCCTATGTTGAAAAACAAAACGAAACAAAAAAAAAAACCTTCTGCAATGAAAGATATTGAAAAAATAGGACTAGAGGTATGGCTTAGCAGTTAAGGCACTTGCCTACAAAGCTAAAGGACTCAGGTTCAATTCCTCAGGATCCACATAAGCCAGATGCATAAAGTGGAGTATGTTTCTGGAGTTTGTTTGCAGTGGTTGGAGGCCCTGGCATGCCCATTTTCTCCCTCTTTCTCTGCCTCTTTCTCTCTGTCAAGTAGATAAATAAATAAATTATTGAAAAAAAAGACAGCTTACAGATAGCAACAACTTACAGAAAGCAACAGCTTACAGATAACAACAACTTAGAGTATGCGACAGCTTACAGATAGCAACAACTTACAGAAAGCAACAGCTTACAGATAACAACAACTTAGAGTATGCGACAGCTTACAGATAGCAACAATCTACAGAAAGGGAAAAATTCTTAATCAACTAATATAAAGGGGATTAATATTTAGAATATATAAAAAATTGCAAAATTTAACACCAAAAGCCAAATATTCTGCTTGATAAATAGGTTACTGACCTGAGTAGATAGTATAGGAAGAAGAAATACAAATGAACAATAAATACTAGGAAAAAAAGTTCACCATTCTTAGACATCAGGGGAATGCAGAGGAAAGCTGCATTGAGATTCCATCCCATCATGGTCAGAATGACAATCATCAAAAAAAAAAAAATTGACAGGGCTGGAGAGACGGCTGAGCAGTTAAGGCGTTTGCTTGCAAAGCCAAAGGATCCTGGTTCAATTCTCCAGGACCCACGTAAGCCAGATGCACAAGGGGACGCATGCATCTGGAGTTCATTTGGAGTGGCACACCCATTCTCTCTCTCCCTCTCTCCTTCCCTCTTTCTCTCTCTCAAATAAATAAATAAAATATATATGCTTTTAAAAATGACAACAAATGTTGAGGATGTGGGGAAAGAGGATCCCTTCTAATTGTTGGTAGTCATGTATATTTGTGCAGGACTATGGAAATCAGTATAGAAGTGTCTCAAAAAACCATCTATAGTACATTTAGGTCTTACCTGAAGGATTCTAAGTCAACATGCCAGAGATACTAGTATATCCATGTTCATAGCTGCACTGTTCACACTAGCCAGGAAATTGAATCAACCTAGCCATCCATTTATTTATCAACAGATGAATAAATATAGAAAATGTAGTACATATGCAAAACTAAATTTTCTTCAGACAAACAAAATGAAATCCTGTCATTTGCAGGAAAATGAATGGAACTGGAAATCATTGTTAAACAAATAAGCCAGATTCTGAAAGATAAGAACTGCATACTTTCTCTTATGTGTAGATCATAGATTGAAAGGTATATACACGCATATATACATAGATGTATGTATACGGTTATTAAACTAGAGAGGCAGTCATGAGAGAGGAGGAAGACATCCTAATGGGGAGGAAAAGAGAAGGTAATGGAATATATGTCATAAGAATGCAAAAGGGGGTTTCCGGTCAAGATGGCGTCCATATAAGCACATCTCAACCTGTGTGGCAGCAAAGATGGACAATGAACCTGAAGGGAGGATCAGCCAATCACAACTCAGAATGCCAAGATGGAGGGAAGAGTAAGAAGTGTCTCCCATGTGGTCCCTGTGTCAGGACAGGGATAGTGGGAAGCTATGTGCCAGGAACAGTGTGAGACATTTGCTTAGACCTATCGTTATTATTTCTAGACCTCTCTACCTCAAAAGTATGTGGCATTAGCTCAAGTCTATCAATGAGAAAACAAACTTACAGAAGTTGACTGGAGATCTCTGAAGTCATTAAGTAGTAAAGGTTGAATTTAAACTTAGGAAGGTAAAACCAGCTATGTCTTTTCTACCATGAAACTGATAGCTTGTGTTGGAGCTGCCCAGAATCACTGAGCAAGGTCTGGCTGCATGAATCTTTTTCTAACTCTATGTTCCGTAATGCCATTTTGAAAATCAGCCTTAAAAATAGCATTTATGGGCTGGAGAGACGGCTTAGCAGTTAAGGCGTTTGCCTGCAAAGCCAAAGGATCCTGGTTTGATTCTCCAGGACCCACGAAAGCCAGATGCTCAAGGGGGCACATGAGTCTGGAGTTTGTTTGCAGTGGCTGGAAGCCCTGACACTCCCATTCTCTCTCTCTCTCTCTCTCTCTCTCTCTCTCTCTCTTCCTCTTTCTCTATATCAAATAAACAAATATATTTTTTAAAAAATAGTATTTATACGACTGGAAAGATTGCTTAATGGTTAAGGTACTTGTTGGCAAAGCCAAAGGACCCAGGTTTGATTCCCCATTACCCATGTAAAGCTGGATTCACAGAGTTCATTTGTAGTGACTAGAGTCCCTGGTGCACCCATTCTTTCTATATATGTGCCTCTCTCTCTCTCATAAATAATATTTTTAAAGAATATTTAGACTACTGAAATTGATAGAAGCTACAGATGAGGGCTTTGATGTCTATACCACTGGCTGCTGAACATTAACCAGTACAACGGTTAATTCAGTCAGAAATGATACATTGGCTGATCTTCATGGTGGGTCTGAGGAGAGTTAGATTGAGGAGGGTCAGTCAGGTAGCAACCAGCTTCACCAACCTAAAAATGTTCTAAACCAAGAGTCAGCAAGTTTTCTTGTAAAGGGCCAGATAGTAAACTTTTTAGGCTTTCTTCTTTTGTTTTTATTCTTATGAACCCCTGTAAAGGTTTTCAAAAATCATTCTTAACTCACTGTCTTTACAAAAACAGGCTATAGGCTGTATTTGGCTAATAGCTGACCCTTGCTGCAAACCAGAAAAAAAAAAAAAAAAAAGGAGATGAAGGAAATGGAAACTATTAAATCTTATTCTGAGTTAGAGAAAATACTCTGGGGCTAAGGAAATGGCTCAGTAGATAAGGTGTTTGCCATGCAAGCCTGAGTACTTGAGTTCTGATCCCCAGATCCAAGGTAAAAGCTAGAATCATGGGGGGCTTCTGTAATGGCAGCACACCAATGAAAAGGAAGGAGTCAGAGGTAGGAAAATTTCCTGGAAGCTCATGGACCAACTAGTCTGAAGAACATATCAGTGAACAACAGTAAGAAAGAGAGACTCTGCCTCAAGGAAGGTGGAAGACGAGAATCAACACCCAACAGTTGTGCTCTGACCTCAGCACGTGCAGAGCCCTGCACACCAGCACTCACACACGTGAACATGCAAACGATGCATATACCCACCAAAAAGAAAGTGCTCAAGCGACCCCAAAAAAGCACTCTGACACTGGGGATGGAAAGGTTCAAGTGGGGTTAGGGGAGGTAGATGGAGGAGATGGGGTGGAGAGAGGGTTAACCAAAATGTTATGAAAAAAAAGCCATATGGTACTTCTTTGTTAGTTGATTTTAAAACACATTTTTTTAAAGAGAGAGTTTGGGCAGAAGTATTCTATGGGAGTAAATAATGCTGTACCCAGAGGCTATAGTTTGTTAAAAAAAAAAAAAAAAAATCCCATTTCCAGGGTTGAGATACCACCCAGAACGTTGTTGGTCAGGGAGGACTCTGAGGCTCCCAAAACAATTCAAGCTCTTGTCAATGCTCTTGGTTGCACATCAGAAGTAGACAGTATGCCCCCAGTATAGAAGACATCATATGCTTCAGTGGCAAAACACGGAGAAATCAAGCTGGAACTGAGCTAAAAGTCTCCCTCCTGCTGGCTTGCCATCACAGTGCTAGAAAGTGCTGCGCAACCTACTTGGGGGAAAAAAGGCATCAGCAATCTTACCCAGCAGTGGACCCTGTGAGCTACACAACTGGACAGCCAGGCAAGATGTGTCCACTAGTGCAATAGTGGCCTGACTGTTATGGGATAACTAAATGCTCTCTGATTGGATTTAAAACCCACTCCATGGGAGAGAATTAATACCTGCTCCTGAAAACCTACTCAAAAGCCTCTGGTTAGAAATGTCATAGGCCTGAAAGGGAAGCTACTACTGCTGTTTGGCTTAAAAGTATATGTTGTGCTTATCAATTTGCCCTCTAAATATTTATGTTCGGGTCCATAGATTACTGCTGCTATCACCTTTGGTCTGAGAAGCTTCTTTTAAACAGTTGGTTGTCAAAATTTATCAAATCAGAATAAGTGACTATGAGTGCTCAGCACTAAATGAGACATTTCTATCACCACCTCCAAGGCTCAGGGAACATTGCAGAAGAGGGACTGTGAACACGTGTAAGAGCCAGAGAATGGATGGAGGAGGAGTGCTTTGGGATGCTGTATTCTGGGCACGAAGTAGCCTTGCATTGATGACCTCACAGCAACTATCATCACTTGTAAAAGATCGTCATAATATTGGGCTCATAAATATGTCATTACATTTGATGCAGGAGGGCCAAAAAACAAGAAATCAAAATGGAAGAGCGATTAGTTGGAAACGGATTAAATAGAAGGAGACAAGATAAAAGGAACAAAAGAAGGTAGTGGGAAGGGATTATGACCAAAATACATTATGTACATGGATGAAAATTGTCAATAAAAAAATAGCCGGGCGTGGTGGCACACGCCTTTAATCCCAGCACTCGGGAGGCAGAGGTAGGAGGATCGCCGAGAGTTCGAGGCCACCCTGAGACAACATAGTTAATTCCAGGTCAGCCTGGACCAGAGTGAAACCCTACCTCGCAAAACCAAAAAAAATAAAAAAATAAATAAAAAATAAATAAATAAAAAGAAGTATTCTGTGTCAATTGAAGGAATACCTTCTTCCAGTTCTTCAAGTACTTGTGCTAGTTCATTTTTTTAATTGTCAACTTGTTGGTTGAATTAATACAACAGGACTCACCTTTGGGTATATCTGTGAGGGTGTTTTCAGAGACGGTTCATTGAGAGAAAAAGACCCACTATGAAGACGTTGGCTCCATCCCATGGGCTGGGGACCATAACTGATCAAAAAGTGGAAATCATGAGGAAGCCATCTGAGCACTGGTGTTCCTTTTCTCTGCTTCCTGTGTGCCGAGATGTGAGTGAGTGAGCAGCCTTCTGCTGTGAGGGACAGAAACTGGTTTGCTGGGCTGTAGCTCCAGAACTGTGAGCCAAAATAAACTTTTATCCCCAGAAGCTTCTTCTTCTCAAGCATTTGGTCGTAGCAAGAAGAAAAGTAACTAGCACTGAATGGGATATTACAGCAGACCCGTGTCTTCCTTAGGACACATAGTCAGGTGGTAAACACATAATACCAAGCTGCCATTTGATTGGCAGGCCTTTTTGAGTCACAGAGTTTTTACTTGTTTTACCTTAGATACACAGTGTGGGGTTGCGCAGAACTGATGACTGTAATTAGGATGGCTGTGTGTTGTCCTTAGCTTGCTTTGTGTGTGTATGATGGGCAAATATTTGAACAGTGGCACATACTATCTCTCTCCAAGTCCCACATTGTGTGAAGGTATTATTAATCAATACTTCTGAGATTCAGACAATTAAGACAGAGGTGAGTAAAGGATTCAGAATGCCCACATATATTCCAGAGCGTTTTATTCCATCCCTAGTCACTTCTTCCTTCTTCAGAGGAGAACTTTTTTCATGAAATATAGTAGGGAGAGATATGAAGACCTAGTCAGACTAAAGTAGAGTCAAGGATAGAAACAGGCTGGCAGGTAAGCAAGCTATTGACAAAGACTCTGCAAAGATTATTAGTTTCTTGCCAGCCATGGTGGTGCACACCTTAAATCCCAGCACTCAGGACGCAGATATAGGAGGATCACTGTGAGTTCGAGGCCAACCTATGACTACACAGTGAGTTCCAGGTCAGCCTGGGCTAGAGTAAGACCCTACCTCAGAACAAACAAACAAATAAATGAGAGTGTGAGTTCTTTATGTTGGGAGCTGATTCCCTCTTCTTCCCTCAGCATTTTATGGTAAGTATTACTAAGAGGATGGTCAGGGGGATATGGATGAGGTTAGTGCATATAGAAAGTTATCTGTTTGAACTCAGGAAATAAAGAACAGAGAAGAGCCGGGCATGGTGGCACATGCCTTTAATCCCAGCACTCGGGAGGCAGAGGTAGGAGGATCACCATGAGTTCGAGGCCACACTGAGACTACATAGTGAATTCCAAGTCAGCTAGACTAGAGTGAAACCCTATCTCAAAAAAACAAAAAAAAAAAAAAAAAAAAAAAAAAAAAAGACCAGAGAAGGTACTTCAGATTCTGATTGCCTAAGCTGGTCTAATTGCTATGTGTCAGGATGGATGGATTAGAAGAATAAGAAAAATTGCAGATTTTTATCTATTATCCAGGAAAAATCTGATTTCATTGGTTAGAAGTTGGGTTTCTTTTTTTTTTAAAAAAAAAAAATTGGTGAATTAGATAATATTCAGAAAGACAAATGTCTCATTTCTCTCATATGCAGAATCTATGTTAAATATACATGTAAATATACACATATAATATCAAGTTGAAAGTAACTATAAAGGGAGGAAGGAGACAAGAAACAGTAATGAGGAAGAAGAAAGATAAAATCTCTCATATGCAGATTCTAGATTTAACTGTTGTACAGAGAGAGAGAGAGAGAGAGAGAGAGAGAGAGCGTGCGTGTTTCTTTTCTCATTGCTGGAACAAAATACCTGACAAAAATCAGTTTAAGGGAGGGACAGTTTATTTGGGCTTACAGTTCCAGGTTATAGTTCATCATAGCAAGGAAGGCTTGGCAGCAGGAGCTTGAGACAGGTGGTCACATTCAGTCCACAGTGAGGAAGCAGACAGGGGTGAATGCTGGTATTCAGCCATCTCTACTCCTTTGTACAGACTAGTGCCTCAGCTCATGGAATGGTCTTACCTACAGGAGGTGGGAAGACCCACCTCATTAACCTAATCAACATAATCCCTCAGAGGTATGTCCAGAGAACAACCTCATCTATATAATTCCTTAAGGGTGATCCCAGGGCCTGTCAAGTTGACAGTCAACATAAACCATCATATTACATAGTACACATATATATGTGACATGAAAATGCATGAGGGGAGGAAAGGGACCAATGAGAGGGGAGAGGAGGCATGGAAAAGGTAGTAGGGGAACAAATATGAGCAAGATACAATACTATCTATGTATGAAAGTGTCCTAATGAAATCCATTTTGAATACTAAAGCAATTAAAAAATTAAAAGCATCTCAGACAATTCTGTGCTCAGGCACATGGGAGATGCTGACTTTGAAATGTTCTTCTAGGCAAAAGACACCATTCTCAAAGTATGGCCTGTAGAGCCCTGTTTGAGATCAGATGTTTGGTAATCCTCACACAAGAACATTTGAACATTTTATAAATTTGAATAGTAGTTTAATTTTTATTTTCCCATAATTTCTCTATGTTCTTCACAAAAATGGCTCTCCTAAAGGTGGCTCATGAACCACAAATTCTGTTTCTTTGGCTACTCTTGACTATTAGTCAATCAATCTGGTGAAGTTGGGTCTTCATAAAGATTTTTTATTAAAAAAGATTTTTATGCTTATATATATTAAATTTACATTAAATTTACATTTAGTTAATTTTTTTTTTTTTTTTTTTTTTTTTTTTTTTTGGTGTTTTGAGGCAGGGTCCCACTCTAAGCCAGGCTGACCTAGAACTCACTCTGTGGTCCAGGCTAGCCTTGAATTTATGACAGTCCCCCTACCTCAGCTTCCCAAATGCTGGGATTAAAGACATGTGCAACCACATGACTTATTTTATTACTTTGTATAATATAATTTTTAAAACTTTTTTTTTATTTTTTTTTTTTTTTTGGAGAGAGAGAGAGAGAGAGAGAGAGAGGAGGGAGAGAGAGGAGGGGATGCTGGGAACGAAATCCAGATGTGTGCGCCCCCTTGTGGTCAAGTGCGGCATTGCGCCCTTGCGTCCCTTTGCATCTGGCTAAACGTGGAACCTGGAGATTGGAACCGCTGGAGATTGGAAGCAGTGTTCTTAGGCTTAGGAGGCAGGTGCCTTAACCCCTAAGCCATCTCTCCAGCCCAACTTTGTATAATATAATTTTATGTCTTGACTATTAAACAAATAAAGGGAGTAGAGTGGATTTCTTATTATAAGATTTGGGAACATTAACTCCACTTCTACATGACTTTTAAACATATAGCAAATAACTTCTTTTAACTTAACTGTAAATGAGCTAATTTGTGCAAATAATTAAAAAATAAAGTACACTTTAATCTCAGCACATGGGAGGCAGAGGTAGAAGGATTTCTGTGAGTTCGAGGCTACCCTGAGACTACATAGTGAATCCCAGGTCAGCCTGGGCTAGAGTGAAACTCTACCTCAAAAAAAACCCCAAAATAAAAAAAAAAATACAAAATACAAAAATTAGCCAGGCATGGTGGTGCATGCCTTTAATCCCAGCACTTGGGAGGCAGAGGTAGGAGTATCACCGTGAGTTCGAGGCCACCCTGAGACTACATAGTGAATTCCAGGTCAGCCTGGACTAGAGTGAGACCCTACCTCGAAAAACCAAAAAAAAAAAAAAAAAAATTAATACAACCATAAATCTCTGACTGTTAAAATTTATTTGATCCCTAATCAATTTGCCCTTTGGCAAAGCTTTATAAAATAGTCACTGCAGAAACATGAAAATACTTTACCTCTGCATTCTTCCCTTTGCATTTGGCAATAAAATCTAGCCACAGGGTAAGCATATGGTCTAGGCTTAATAATCAAAATAATCTGTCTTCCTAGCCAGTGTTATCGGTTCCAATACAGACATGTGACCGAGGCTGGCCAAGTCAGTCTTTGCGTGATTTCTTGTTTATATTTAGGCAGCAGAAGAAAGAAGTTTTTAAATATTTTATTTATTTAATTGAGAGAGAGGAAGAGGGAGAGAGAGAGAATGTGCATGCCAGGGCCTCCAGCCACTGCAAACAAACTCCAGATGCATGCACCCCCTTGTGCATCTGGCTTACGTGAGTCCTGGAGAGTCGAACCAGGATCCTTTGGCTTTGCAGGCAAAGTCTTAACCACTAAACCATCTCTCCAGTCCCCAGAAGAAAGAATTTTAATGATCTGGAATCACAAACCACAAGGTCCATGCAACTTTTTACCCACAATGTAATGAACTTGCCTGTAAATGCAGGCACCAGAAAATCACAGTGCTAGGATAAGGCATGGGAGAGAAAGAAGACTGACAGTGTCCATTGAACATCTGGACACAACATACCTCAACTTCTCTACACTCTGCACTTTTCACTGGTGAGCTAATACTTTGCTTGCCTGAACTCAAGTCCTCATGTCAGCACTTTACCAACTGAGCCATCTCCCCAGCCCCTATGAAAGGTGCTCATGCAATCATTAGACAAAGCACCGAGAGCTGTCTGCCGAAGCAACTTACTTTTCTCCAGAGCATGATATTGCATTCACTCATTGGCATTGCATTCACTCATTGGCAAGAAACTTCTTTAGCCAACCGAAAGCTATTGTTACATATGGTTAAATTTAACTCAGAAGGAACTAGTCAAATTCCTATATCAAGTGATTTTGTTACATAAGCACAATGTGAATATCATATCAAGTGAGTGGAAGTGTGTGTTCTGTAACATACTTGCTTTTGAGTGGATTGAAATGATTGATACTTGAATGTGAATAGTCTCATGATACCTGTGTAGCATGTCTAAGAAGCTGGAGTACTCAGGACGTTTTTACATTTGGTTGCCATTGAAAACTGATAACATACAAGAATTTGCATGTCAGTCATTTTGTGATCCATGGGGTAGCCCAGAAAACGCCATTGGGATCTTCCTACCAGGACAGCAGGTATGTGTGCTGTGACTCGTACCAGAAGGCCAACTCCTCTGTCCCTTCATTATCAGAGAACTCTTCAGGTTGAATGAATCTCCGAGAGATAATAACAATAACAATAAAGGAGTCAAGTCATAAATGGCTACTAAGCAACTAAGACTTTCATTTTCAATAGATCAGGCAAAGCAATAACACATTCTCAATTTCTACATATATTTGCTACAAAGGGATTAATATCTATGAGGTTCCCTTCTAAATATGATAGGGAAAAATTCAACAGTAATTAAGTATGCCCTCTTAATCATTTTAAGTGTCCATTCCAGGAGTGTTAAGTATATCCACATTTTTTCACAACAGATCTCTAGAACTTGTTCATCTTACATTGCTGAAACTCTACACCCACTCATTACTGATTCCCTCCTCCCCAGTCTTGGAAGCTGCTTATCATCTTTCCATGACCTTGACTACTATAGACGGTTCATAAGAGTGACATCGTACAGTGTATTTGGCTGAGCATAATGTCCTGGAGGTTCATTCGTGCCTGTCGTGGTATTTCCTTGTGCAATGGCTGTATAATGATTGTCCACATGGGTGCACCACATATGGGCACCGCTTCTTACCTAATGTGACCAGAGCTGCTACGGGCATCAGTACGCCAAATGTAGCAAGTTTGGGGAGAAATCCTTTTAGTCTAGCTCGTGGATGAGGAGATGCTCTGCAAGTCCTGGTTTCTGGAAACTTTAGTTTTCCTCAGAGCTTGGCATCAGTAAACAATTGGGAGAAGCACCTGGTGCCCTCGATGTTATCATCGGTGTGCAGGCCTGGTATTGGGACCCTTAGCCCTGTATGTGTTACTGCTCTGGTGTGGGCCTAGGAAGTCAGGGTTCCTTTGCCCTTAATGCTGGCCAGTGTGACAGCTTTTAGCCTAATGTCTGAGACCCTTCTCCCTGAAGATGAGACAGTTCTCTGAAATTCTTCCCTGGGAACAGAGCCTATAGTTTCTCCTTTCTGGATCCTTGTCGACTTTTACCCTTCCACTGTGTCAGCTCCTCACCCTCTGTCTGCTGCCCATATTCTTCCTGCCCTGGCCATACTTGAACAGTTCAACTGCTCAGCTACCTGTCCCGCCCCTTCCACAACTCGGTCTGCCACCAGCAACCACCCCCAACGCCTCCCTTGGCCTCTGCCCTCACTCCGCTCTCGTGGGATGCTCAGTGTTACCAGCTCAGCGCACACTATTGAAAGTCTACCCAGAAAGACCACGGAGAGAAGCCTTTTATTGTGCCTCGCGTTGCTACGCTGGGGAAGGGCGCACAGGAGGGTGTGAGAGAGCTGAGCAACCTGCTTAAACCAGCTTCCAATCCCAGCCATTCCTTTGAGCCAATCACAGCCACTTATTATGGAGCAATCACAGCTTTGCCTGTCAGCACCAGTCACATGAGACTGTCCCTCGAAGCCTAGGAAGTGCTTCCTTGCTGGAAATGGCTGCAGGGTCATCTGGAGTACACTAGCGCTGGTGAGAACAGGTCTGATATAAACTACTTCAGATAACCCTGGCTGAGATTGGGCTTTCTAGTGCAGGAGCAATCAGCTGTGATGGTTGTGTAATTTTCTCAAGGTGCCTGGAGTGCTCCAAATCTCTGGTGCTGAGATATATATATATATACACACACACACACACACACACACACACACACACACACACACAAGCTGACTATTTGATGGACAGGCTTTTTTTTTTTCTTTCTCTCAAGGCAGCCAGGTCAGCAAGAGATTTGCCCATTTTCCAATGACCTTGCTTATTTATAGAAAAATGATCAAAAGGAGCACTTATATTAAGGGTTTATCAGGGGGACTAGAGTGATGGCTCAGTGGGTAGAGTGTTTCACGGGAAGTACTAGACCTAAATTAGGATCCCCAGTGCCCACAGAAATGCTGGCTCGCCTGAGAGAGAGGAAAACCCTGGGGCTTACTTTAGCCTAGTTGGTGATGTCTAGGTTCAGCAAGTAAAGTGAGGTGAGGTGAAGTGAGGTGAGGTAAGATAAAGTACTCTGGTTTACACACACACACACACACACACACACACACACACACACACCACAGAATTTATCATTAACCAGAACCGATGTTTGGCAGTGATAAGTGTTTACCACCTGACCAGTATTCTAGGTTGAGGTGGGCTCCCCTGATATGTCTCACAAGCTTCTCTGAGATTCTGTATTGAATTTTGAAACATAGATTCAGAGTGGGATTGCTAGATCATACAGCAGTGTTATTTTTAAGTTTTGGAAAATTCTGCATGCCATTTTCCATAATGGTGGCAATACACAAGGTCTCTACCATGTCCACAACCTCATGAATGCTTGTTATGTACCATTATTTTCCTAATAGTCATCGTGATGGGTGTAAGGCAACATCTCATTGCAGTATTGAATTATATTTCTCTAATTATTAGTGATAATGTGTATCTTCTGGTGTGTTGATATATCTTTTCCTGGAGGAAAGTCTATATATATTTTTTTTGTCCACTTTTTTTTGTTGTTCTTGTTTGTTTTTTGAGGTAGGGTCTCGCTCTAGCCCAGACTGACCTGGAATTCATTATGTAGTCTCAGGATGGCCTTGAACTCATATCAATCTTCCTACCTTTGCCTCCTGAGTGCTGGAATTAAAGGCATGTGCCACCACGACCAGCATGGTCACTTCTTTTTTTTTCAGCAAGCCCAACAGACTGGCCTATTTTTATGTAAGAGAAAGAGAGAGACATAGAGAGAAAAATGGCATGTCAGGGCCTCCAGCCACTGCAATTGAACTCCAGATGCTTGTGCCACCTTGTGCACATATGTGACCTTGCACACTTGCGCCATTTTGTGCATCTGACTTATGTGGTACCTGGAGAGTTGAACATGGGTTCTTAGGCTTCACAGACAAATGCCTTAACTGTACACCATCTTTCCAGCCCCCTTTGCCCACTTTTTAATCTTATTGTTATAGTTTAGATCCAATATTTTATGTGTGACCCAAGACAATTGTGTTTCATCCAATGTGACCCAGAATAGCCAAAAGATTGGACACCTGTGACTGTTCCCCACCAACCCATATATTGAGAGGTTAGTCCCCAGCCTGTGGCACTACTGAGAAGAAGTAGAACCTTGAGGAAGTGTGCCCAGTGGAAGGAAATGAGGTCATTGGGGATGGGGGTGCTACTGAAGGAAACATGGGAATCCTGGCCTTCATCTTTTGCTCTCAACTTCCCCACCATCATGAGGTAAGCCATTTCCTCCACCATGTGTTCTCTCCAAAGACCCAAAAGGCAAAGAAATTAGGCAATCATTGGCCAAAACTCAGGAGCTGTGAACCAAAATGAACTTTTCTTCTGTTTAAAAAGTATTTATTTATTAAGTGGGAGAGAGAGAATAGCACACAAGAGCCTCTTGTCACTGCAAAAGAATTCCAGACCCATGCAACACTTGATGCAGCTGGCTTTACCTGGGTGCTGGGGAGTTAAACCTAAGCCCACAAGCTTTGTAAGCAAATGCCTTTAACCACTGAGCCATCTCCTTAGCCCCTTTTAAAACAAACGTTTCTAAGGCATTTGTTAAGGTACCAGGAGACTAACATACAGCTCATATGTTGTGTTGTTATTGATATCTGGGAATTCTTTTTATATATATATATATTATTTATTTATTTGAAAGAGAAAGGAAGAGGCACATTGAGAGAGAAAATGGGTACTCCATGGCCTCTAGCCAATGCAAATGAGCTCCAGACACATGTGCCATCTAGTGCATCTGGATTTACGTGGCTACTGAGGAATCAAACCTGAGTCCTTAGGCTTTGCAGGCAAGTGCCTTAACCACTGAGCCATCTCTCCAGTCCCTAGAAATTCTTTAGATAGTTTGGATAATAGCCCCTTATGAAATATAATATTTTCAGTTAATTGTATATGCTGTCTTTTCATGCCATTTATTCTTTCCTTTACTATGCACAAAATTCCAAGCTTGGTATTACTTCATTTTCTCTTTTCATTTTGTTGCCATAGCTTTTGGTGGCACTGCCAAAAACAATGTTGTCCTCCAGCATTTTCCTATCTTCTTCTAGAAGTTTAATCATTATCGGTCATACATTTAAGTCTCTTATTTCATTTTGAATAAAATGTGTACATGGAATATGTTAATTTTTCATCATTGTGACAAAATATCTGAGAAAAACAACTTTGAGGAGAAATGCTTTCATTGGGCTCATGGCTTCAGTTCCTTGCTGGCTTCCAGGGCTTGTAGGCCCGGGCAAGGAAGAATCATCATGGCAGGGCATGGGGGAGGAAAGTTGTTCACATCATGGCTACCAGAGAGATAGGAAGGGGCTATGGATAAGGTATACCCAACAAAAATATGGCTTTGGCCACCTATATCCTCCCACCAGACCTCCCCTCCTAAAATTTCATTTAGCTATGAACTCATTGATGATCAGTCCATTGATTAGATGTGAACTCTCATGATCCAGTCACCACTCAATCATGCCATTAGCTGGGGAACAAGTCTTCCACACACGAGCCTTTCAGAGGGTACTTCATAACCAAACCACACCTCTCCCTGGCCCCCAAAGGCTTAGGCCCATCTCTGTATAATGTATAATGAATTTAGTTTAAGGTTTTCTTGCCCAGGCCTACATAAATGAAGATGCCTCACAGTCTCTACAGTTCCAGTATTTCCAAGTTCAGGGTCTTCTCTGAGACTTGAAGCAAGCTCTTCACTATGAATCCCATAAAATAAAAGAGAAAATTACCTATTTCCAACATTCAGTGATGTGCCAAGCCCAGAACATACCCCTGCCCCATGCCAAAAGAGAGGAATCAGGGCACATAGGCTCTGCTTCCAGATCATGTTGAGAGTTAGCCCTCTTGGCACTCTACTGCCATCTTGCTATGATAGCCATGTCCTTATCCTATAATGACAGCTCAGACTCCAATGAAATGGACTTTGACCAAGAATTCAAATGATTTCCATACCCTTACTGTGGTAGTTTGAATAGATGACCCCCAATATATTCAGTGTTTTAATAGTTTGTAGTTTGCATCTGCATCCAACTGGCTGGAGGCAGTATCACTAGGCAGATCTTAAGGTGTGGTGGTGGGTTTGAGATTTCAATCTAAAGATATGCAAAGTGTGCTTAGCTGGAGTTCCTGAGGTGTGCTGTGCTGTGTGTCTTTTCTCTCTGTGTTTGGTTCTGTGAAAGCAGGCTAGCTTCTTCTGCCATTATGGAACTTCCCCTGGATCTGTAAGCTTCAATAAATATCCTTTCCTCCATAACCTGAAGCTGTCTGTTACAGAAGTTGGTACGGAGGAGTGGGCTGAGATGAACATGATCATATGGATTCTGGTCTTTTGAAACCTTTGTTTTGGAGGAACTGACATGGACTTGGTGCTTGCAAGTGAAGATGCCTTCTGGAGTGGTAAGCCAAGTTTTATGGACTATTCTGATGAAGTTTGAGAATGCTAAGCGCAGACAGTATTGAACTTCAATGCTTGGCTTATTAGCTTTCTAAGGGGAAAGACTGCAGAGGACTCTACTGGAACTGGGCTACTAGCATAAGGGATGGCTGTGTCCTGCTGCCCAGGCCCAGACAGTTTGATCAAGGTTAAATTTGTAATGGACTGATGTGCTTGGCTAAAGATATTGGACTGAAATATTTAAGATTTTAAGTTGGAAAACTTCAAACAAGTTAAAATTAGAGGCACTGAGACTGGTTTTAGGTTACTGAAGCTGCTATTGTCAACACATTAGCAATCTTAAAGAAGGTGGCCCAACTGCTTTTCATTAAAACAATGGAGAAGATGCCTGAAGAAAGACTGTTAGAAATGCAAACTCTTTTGGAAAAGAGTTGAATGGAGAAGGAACCTGCTTTTCAAGGTTATGATTTATTTCATCCCTGAATTAAGAATATGTCTGTGTCCTTCACACCTCATATTAGTTTTGGAAGCATGAAAAATGCATGAAGTGGTCATGAATTGCACACGGTTCCAGGATCCACTGCTGGCATGAGGCAGAGCATGATGCCCTGATAGGCTGGCAGAGCCTTTGGAAGATGAAACATGATTTGCATGGTGACCTGAAGATATTTTGGATATCCAGGACAGTGCATGGGCTACCATGGAGTTTACTATTGGCCTGGGATGGAAGTTTTCCCTGGCTACTCTGCCCAGCTGGAGGGGTGGAATTGGAAAACCTGAAGACTATGTCTCTGGTTATAATTGAACTTGAACTGCAGAAGTTTGATAATTGCAGATGGTGGTTGAGTTTGCATTATTCTCGTCTCTCCTTGCTATGTCTTATAACAATTGAAAATGTGCCTTTATATGTTGAGAGTATATAACTTGTTTGATTTTACAAGACTCATAGCTAAGAGACAATCTTAAATCTCAGATGAGATTTGGGACTTTAGAACTATCTTAAGTTGGTAAAGACTGTGGGGACCTTTGAAATTGGACTGAGTACAATTTGCAAGGTGTGATAGTTATAAATCTATTGGGGAACCAGGGGCAGGATATAGTAGTTTGAATAGATGGTCCCCAATATATTCAGTGTTTTATTAGTTTGTAGTTTGCATGTGCATTCACCTGGCTGGAGGTAGTGTCACTAGGCAGATCTTAAGGTATGGTGGTGGGTTTGAGATTTCAATCTAAAGATATGCAAAGTGTGCCTAGCTGGAGTTCCTGAGGTGTGCTGTGCTGTGTGTCTTTTCTCTGTGTGTTTGGTTCTATAAGAGCATGCCAGCTTCTTCTGCCATTATGGAACTTCCTCTGTATCTGTAAACTTCAATAAATATCCTTCCTCCATAACTGTGCCTGGTCTGGAAATTCATCTCAGCGAACCTGAAGCTGTCTGTTATAGAAATTGCTGCTCTCTGCTTGGTGCTTGGTGCTTGGTGCTTTCCAGTGTGGACTGAAGAGCAGCATCTCTCCAGGACGCCTCCAGGCCTTCAGTGAGGATTGGGACTGCTGAGGCATCCAGCCTCATGGACTAGCAGCTACTGGGTTCCTTGAATCTCAGGCCTGCAACCTGCTATTGCTGGACTGTTGTAAGCTAATCCAATAAATTCCCTTTTAATACAATTCATTCTATCAGTTCTGTTCCTCTAGAGAACCCTGACTAATACACCTACCAAAGAAGACATGAAAATTATTATGTATGCTGAGGAGATACACTTTCCATTGAAAAATATTAGAAACTCCATGAAGGCAGATAGTATGCCCACAAACAACAACAAAACCAAATTGAAGCATCTGGGGAGAGAACTCAGTCAATATAATGCTTGCCACATAAGCATGAGGATCTGAGTTCAAATTCCCAGCACCCATGTAAAAGCTGGGCACAGCAGCTCACACCTGCAGTCCCAGTGCTAGGGAAGTGAAGACAGAGGATCCCAGGGGCTTGCTGACTAAATAGTTTAGTTGAATCAGTAAGCTTCAGGTTCAGTAAACTCTTTTGCAAAAAGTGGTGACACACACCTTTAATCCCAGCACTCAGAAGGGTGGGGTAAAAGGATTGCTGTGAATTCAAAGCCAGCCTGGAGCTAAAGAGTGAGTTCTAGGTCAGCCTGGACTAGATTGAGACCCTCCTTAAACCCCACCCCCAAAATAAAGTGGAGAGTGACTGAGGTAGAAAGAGAGGGAAGGAAAGAAGGAGAGAGAGGGAGAAAGAGAGAGATTGTGAATCTCATTTACAATGGCATCAGAAAGATTAAAATATTTAGGATAAACTTAACCTAGGGGTTAAAAACATGCAAATACAAAACTATGAAACATTGCTAAAACAAATAAAGAATATTCAAACAAATGGAAAGATATCCTATACTTATGGATTGGAAAATGAAATATTATTAAGGTAGCAAATTACCTATCTATAGATTTAATTCCTATTAAAATCTGGAGGAAATCTTTTTGCAGAATTAGAGAAAGAAACTTCATATGAAATACCAAGGTATGTCATGCAGCCCAAATAAGATTTTAAAATAAACACATTGGTGGTCTCATATGCCCTAATTTCAAAACTTTACTTACTTTAAAGTAACAGTTATTAAAATGCTGTGGTTCTGGCATAAATGTAGGCATATAGATTGAAATGAGACAAAAGAGAAAGCTCATATACACACAAATCATTTTCACCAAGGGGGTCCCAAGATTGTACAATAGGGGACATATTTGTACACTAAGTAGTATTAGAAAAAAGTGCATATTCACAATGTATAAAAATGAAGTTGGATGCTACAATGGTTTTATTTTTTATTTTCTTTCCTCTGAGTGTAACATAAATAGCCTCTGGTTCAATTCCCAAGAGTCCTTCTTCCCTTCTGAGGTTGCATGAGCACGTTTACTGTCTGCATTTTCATCAGCATTTTAGCCTGGTGAGGTCACACCAGGATTACTCATTAAACTCTGCTTATAACCTAAGTTTTCTGCAGCATACATCTCTAAACTCGTCCAAATTCCTTCAACAAGCCAGTTCCAAAGGTTTCTCAACCACTGGTCAGGAAGAGTCCCAGCTGTGACCTACTTCTTGATACCAATTTCATCAGTGTTTCCATGCCTGGATATTTTTCTTAATTTCTTTTTCAGATAGATGAATGTGTTTGTACAGAAATACAAATGACTTTATAAAGATTTTTATTTTGTGTGTGTATGTGATGTATGGAGATAAGAGGACAAAGCTCAGGTCAGCTCTGTCCTTCCTTCAATCCTGATATGAGGTAGGGTATCTTGCTGTTAACTGCTCCAATTACCAGGCTAGCAGTATATACACATGTATGTGCATGTGCCATGCTGGGGTGCAGAAGTCAGAGGACAACGCCCAGGGCAGTGCACTCCTTCAACCCTGATGTGAGGCAGTGTAGATCAGTGTTCACTGCTGGACTATGAGCTTCCAGGAAGTCTTCCAGTCTCTTCCTCTCTTCCCACAGTAGGCATGCAGGAATTACAGAACTGTGACAGAGTTTATGGCTTTTACATGGGGTCTGGGGATCCAAACTTGAGGGAGTTTAGGGGTGACAAGACCCCAAAATGAATAGCTTTCTCCTTGACTAACTGTGGGAATGGTTCTTAGGACTGATGGGGAGGGGGCGGAAATTGAGGTCATTACACCTTACTACAGTCAGAAACATCAGAAGGGTCTGGCCTTTCCTTGTCCCTGCCCCCTTAAGGAATCTTCCACTCCTGTGTGAGAAGGCCCTTCCTAGAGAATTAAGATTTCTTAGAAGATGGCCCTTTCCCAAAAAACCCTGACCCCAGACGCGTGAGGTCAAGACTAACTGGCTAAACCCAAAGCTTATACATGGGGCTCACATGAAAATTTCCAACCTGAGTCTCGAGGTGGGTTCCCAGGCTCAGCATTCTTTCCTTTCTTAAGTTTGGGGCTTCTCAAACCCTGTTTTGCCTCCTTGGGCAAGAGTTATGTCTTCTTTGCCTTATGTTCTCCTCTTAAAGGTCTCCCTCCTTAAAGCTCAAAGACTTAAGGTTTTGTAAATATAAAATTGTGGGTCTTTACCATTACCATTACCATTCCCGGAGTCATTGGCCACTGATGTCCCGGGGGAGAAAGGAGTTGGGAGGGAAGCAGCAGGGTCCTTCCTGGAGCAGCGGGTGAGTGCGACGAACATGATGGGCAATGAACACCCAGGAGACCGTCTGATGGACAGCACTCGTTTATTCAAAAGGGGAGTGGGTTTATAAACACTTGGGGAAGGTTGAAACAGCACATACAGACTATATGGCAAATCGGATGCATAGTTTATGGGCTGTTATCTAGGTGGCAGAAGGACTAGTAACTTCAAAGCTATGGGGAAGGATAAGGGAAGGGAAGGGCAGAAGAAGAGATTAACAGAAAGATGGTGAGAAGGCTACATGACTTCAGCCACATGAGGGTCTCTTGGGCAGCTAGCCACAAGGTCAGGAACTGTGGGGGACAAAATCTGACTTATGGAATGGTCAGAGCTTTTGGGGTCCAGGGGGAGGGCCTCGCCAGTTCTGCCCACTCTGGGCAATGACAGCACACTACGACCTACAACGTAGGGAAGGCCAGTCACCGTCGCCAGGGACTCCCTGGTGATAGGGCCAGCTGCAACCCCACAGCCCAGGGTCCCTGGCCATGTCCAATAGTTCAGGCCAACCTCCTCACAGGTCCAGCCCGTTTCTAGCAAGGCCCAACACAAAATCATGTCATCTATAAACAGAGATGTTTTTATTTTTTCTTTCCTGGTTGTTGCTCTTCATCTTGTTTCCTGGCCTAACTATTCTTGCTAGAATGTGAAGAACAATGTTTAATAGTGTTGGAAAAAGTGAGCCTTTTCATCTTCTTAAAGATCTTAGAGAAAAAGCTCTAAATTGTTCCCAACTGACTGTGGTTATATATGGGCTTTTCATATTTCCATTCACTACTTGAGGAATCTTCCCTCTATTCATAGTCAGAGTGCTCTGATTGTGAAAGGGTGTGGAATTTTGTCTAATGCCATTTCTGCATCAATTGAAATGGATCCAAAGGATTCTGTCCTCCCTTTACTGTGGTGCATCATCCTGATGTTCACATGCTGAGTCATCTTGTTAGTCCAAGCATAAATCCCAATCTCATTTCCTCCCCCCAACCCACTTCCTTTTAAAAATGCTGTTGATTCAGTTTGCTTGTAAAGTTATGAAGGTTTTTGCATCTATGTTCATCAGGAAAATCTGTCTGTGGTATCCCTGCCTAGGTTTGGAATCTGGGTAATGCTAGCTCATAAAATGAGTTGGAGAGTGTTTCCTCCTGCTCTATTCTTTGGAAGAATTTGTGAAGGATCATTGTTGATTCTTTTTTTTTTTTTTTTTTTTTTTTTTTTTATTTATTTATTTTTTATTTATTTATTTATTTATTTATTTGAGATGAAGTGGAGGGAGAAAATAGGCACACCAGGGCCTCTAGCCACTGTAAATGAACTCCAGATGCATGTACCACCATGTGCATCTGGCTTACGTGGATCTTGGGGATCAAACCTGGGTCCTTAGGCTTCCTAGGCATGTGCCTTAACAACTAAGCCATCTCTCCAGGCCCATTGTTAATTCTTTAAATGTTTGGAAGCATCTTCCAGTAAAGCCAGCCAGTCCTGGACTTCTCTTTGTTGGAGGGCTTAACATCCTCCTTGTTAGAAGTGTGCTTGGAATTCTTTATTTTGGCATGATTTGGTCTTAAGAGGTTGTATGTTTTCAGAAATTCATCGATTTCTCTAAGTTACACAGTATGTAGGTACACAATGGTTCATATCAATTTTTGCATTTTATTTCTGTGACTGACATCTACTGGAATGTCATATTTTTCTACTTTTAGTTATTTTGAGTCTTTTCTCTCTATTTGTAGTCTAGATGAGGGTGTATTCTGTTTTTTTTTTTTTTTTTTTTAAAGATCAACTCTTACTTTTATTGATATTTTATTGTGTTCATACCATAGTCTAGCTCACTTCTCTCTGTCCTAATCTTTATTATGTCTTTCCTGCTGTTGATTTGGGGCTTAGTTTGTTCTTTTTCTAGTTACTTGGAGTGTAAAGTTAGATGGTTGGCTTGCAGTAGTTTTCTTTTTGAATGTAGGCATTGCTGCTACCAGCCTTCCTTCCACTGTTGCTTTCACTGTGCCCCGTATAGACTGTGGGTCTGTTTTCATTTGTCTCCAGACAGTTTCTAAATTCCCTTTTTCTTTCTTTCTTGACCCATTGAGTGTTTAAGAGTACAGTGTTTAATTTCTACATATTTGGGGGTGTTTTTTTCCCCTCCTTCTATTGATTTCTAGTTTCGTTTCACTCCATTGTGCAGAAATGGGTTTTTGAAAGAGGCCTGATCATAACTAGAAAGAATATTTCCATGCTCAAGTCTTGTATGTTAACAGCAAAGCCAATATCTATTGTAACCTATTGCTTCAAGGGCAAAACACTGTAAGATATTCAAACCCTAGAACTTCTTTTAAATGAATGACTAAGACGTAAGTGGCATAAAGTCAGGAATTGCACACCAACATCTGATGGCCTTTTTTTATTCAGTTTAAACAATTATAACCTATTGTATTAAAATGGAATTTATTGAATAAGCTTAAAGCAGTCCAACAATAACAGGTTGCAGGCCTGAGAGTCAAGGAAGCCAATAGCTGCTCAGTCCATCAGGCTGGATGCCTTGGCAGTCACAATCTGGCACTGAAGGCCTGGAGGCTTCTGGGAGAGACGCTGCTCTTCAGTCCACGCTGCTCTTCAGTCCACACTGGAAAGCAGCAAGCAGCACCTGCAGCCAGGTGTGAGGAGAGGATACTTTCCTTCCCAGAGCTTCCTTCAATAAAGCCCCCCTCCAAGAGGGGCTGCCCACTCTGGGGGCAGGGCTCCCTCCTTTAGTTAATCAGGGACCCCCTTATGAGGAGTGTCTGTGGATTCCTAACAGATCAAGTTGACACAAAACTTAATCATCACACCTATCATTAGATTTATTTTTTTTAATTAATTTATTTTGGGACAGGGTCTCTTATAGCCCAGGCTGATCTCAAACTTGCAATGTAGCCAAAGTTGACCTTGAACTTCTGATCCTCCTGCTTTTACTTCCTGAGTGCTGGGATTACAGGGGTGTGCCATACCACGGGAGTATGGTGCTGAGGACTAAAGCCAGGACTGGGTCCATTACCGGGCAAACACTCTACCAACTAAGCCACAGCATATTAGACACTATTTTTTGCATGTATATGTGTGGTATGTGTGCATGTGTATATGCATGTTCATATCCATGTGGAGTGCATGCATGTGCGAGCACATGCACTTACTTGTGGAAGCCAGAGGACAATACCGGGTTTCTTCTTCAGTCATTTTCCACCTTATTTTATTTTAAATTTTTATTTATTTATTTGCAAACAGAGAGAGAGAGAGAGAGAGAGAGAATGCAGACAGAGAGCGAATGGGCTCATCAAAGCCTCTAGCCACTACAAATGAACTCCAGGTGCATGTGCCCCTTGTGCATCTGGCTTACGTGGGTCCTGGGGAATTGAACCATGATCCCTTGGCTTTGCAAGCAAATGCCTTAACCGCTAAGCCATTTCTTCAGTCCAACTTTCCACCTTATTTTTGAGACAGCACCTCATCCTGAACCTGGAGCTCACTGATGTGACTAGACCAGCTAGCTACCAAGTCCCATGGATCCTCCTGCCTTCACTTCCCCAGGGCTGGGATTACAGGTAGGTGTCACTACAACCAGCTTTTACATGGGTACTGGACATCTGAACTCAAGTTCCTAATGCCTGTGTAGCAAGCACTTTACCCATTGAGCCATTTCCCCTCTCTCACTCTCATAAATAAATAAATAAAATCAAACAGCTACATATAACTATGCCTGATATGTTGACTAGTACAACACTAAAAGAGAAGTTTACTCTAGGCTGACTTAAATTAGAGCATTCAGTTTACTGAATGAGCTATAGGGTGGAAGGCATATTGTGAGTGATTTAGAAAAAGCTTTAGTGCAGCTGGAGAATGAGGGTAAGGAAAAGAGAAACCATAGCACAAAACCATTATGAAGGACTTTGAGAAAGTTTTGGTCTAAAAATGAGAATTCATTAAAGCAATTAATGAAGCAATGTTTAGAAGAATAATGAGATTCTTTTTAAAACTCCCTATGGGAAGAATTACAACCAATGGGAAGCAGCTCAATACAAGAAAGAAGTTTATTTTTTTCTTTAAATACTTTATTTATTTGAGAGAGAGAAAGAAGGAGGGAGAGAGAGAATGGGTGTGTCAGGGCTTCCAGCCCTGCAAATGAAATTCAGATGCATGTACCACGCTATACATCTGGCTTATGTGGGTTCTAGTGAATCGAACCTGGGTTCTTTGGCATCGCAGGCAGGTGCTGTAACCGCTAAGCCATCTCTCCAGCCCAAGAAAGAAGTTTTGATTATGAGTTCTGTTATTTAGAGCCTGGTCCTGTGTTCTATGACTTGGCCTTTCCACTGATGTCATGACATGGCAACTTCACTTCCTTTCACTCAGAAGCACAAGGGAACAGGAGAATGGTCCTTGATAATAGTTCTGGGTCAAAGGTTATTAAGTTATTTGAGGACTCCCACATCATACTTCTAGGTTCACCAAATATCAGGTTCCTAGGCCTGACATTGATATAATACTTACAGTTTTGGATTGCAATCCATGAGTCTTGAGGGAATCTAAGAAGCAACTGTCAACCACACTTTGAGTAACTTTTCTAAAGGAGAACACTGCTATTATGATCTCACTAAGTTTTCTCTATAGATCACATCTTCTCTAGCTGGTATTTTTTTCATTTGAAGCATCACCTTGGTCTCTGGGACTCACAAGAAAAAAAATGCTCTAGCCCTTTAAACATTATTGACCCTATAGATGAAAGTGTTGCTGGGAAAGAGTCTGAAACTTCTGGGCTGTAAATTTCTTTAAAGTATGAATGATGATGATTTGCTATTTAGACATGAAGGTCAACGTGGAGACATGCGCAAAATGATTCACAACGGTCAAGAGGTGATAAACCAACAACATCCATCAACAAACAGAGAAACAAAACGTGGCCTAGACTGAGAAAGTATATACATGACATTCCTGTCTAAAAACAAGGAAACTCTGCTGCACACTACGGCATGGGTGAGCTTTAAAGCAAAATCAGTATGACACAAAATCACATATATTTCATAATCACATGTAGATGAGGTGTCTAGAATAGTTAAGTTCATGGAGACAGAAAGTGCGATGGTAGCTGCCGAGAGTTGGGGGTTGGAGAGAGTGGTTGAGTTGTTGTTTAACCTGGTTGTTTCTATTTGGGGTGATGAAAGTTCAGAAGGGAGATCATAATGACAATTGTAGGCACTGTGACGGCACTTAGTGATGTGGAACTGGACACTTACAATGGCTGACTGGTAAATTTATGCTATGTACATTGAACTACATCTCTTGTTTTTTTTTTTTTTTAAATCAGTTTATCCACAAGTAGGATTGCATTAAATTATACTTGGAGCATACATGAGATCACCAAGACAGAGGGACAAGTGCAGTTTTCAACATTTCTCCTCTAGCAAATGTAGTTTAAAAACATGTCAATCTGATTTCCAATAACATTATCAGGTGGATGAACATTATTGGTGGAATATGCAATGGTCATGTCCCAGGCATCAATAACACCCACATTCAGATCCACAAAAATATCCCTCATGATAAGATTCTGAACATAGCCATGAAAGTCACTGAACATCTCTGCATTTAGATGTACCTCCCTGGTGTTTTCAGTTTTAAGTATCACCTTGGTCTTTGAGCTTCGCAAGAATAGACGTTCTATGGCCCTTTTAACATTGAGGACCCTACGGATGAAAATGTTCATGGGAAAGGGTCTGAAGTGTTGGCCAAGGGTAATGACAATTACTGTGTCATCATCTCCTGCTAACCGGTCAATTTCACGTGGGATATAGTCGTCTTTCATAGAGAACAGCTTTTCGGTAACAAATGGGTAACCATGCTTTTTCCACTGAACCAAAATATGTCTTTCAACATCCAGAAGAACAAGTAATTTAAAGGGCCCGGCTCCATGATGATCAAAAAATGTTAAGCCTGATGGAAAACAAATTAATAAATCTCTAAACAAAAGAAAAATAACAATCCTAAAATGCATATAATTTATAGAACTCTAATCACATCACCTCTAGCCACAGAATTGTTACTATTACCAAATAAAGGCTTGTATCATATTTTAAATGTTTTAAAACCTAAAGCAGGACTGGAGAGATGGCTTAGGGGTTAAGGCACCTGCCTGCTAAGCCTAAGAAAGCTGGTTCCAATGTCCAGCGGTTCCAATCTCCAGGTCCCACGTTTAGCCAAATGCAAAGTGAGGCAAGGGCGCAATGCCGCACTTGCCCACAGGGGGCGCACACATCTGGATTTCATTCACAGCAGCTGAGAGACTGCTGGCGTGCCCATCTCTGTCTCCCTCTCCCTCTCTGTCTATCTCTCTCTGTCTCTCCAAAAATAAATAAAAAGTAAAAAAAAAAAAACCTAAAGCAAATGTTGAACTTTTCATCAGAATATTTGAAGAGAGAAAATACATTAACATTTGTGATTAAAAATCCTAAAATGTGGGGTGGAGAGATGGCTTAGTGGTTAACGTGCTTGCCTGTGAAGCCAAAGGACCCAGGTTTGATTCCCCAGGACCCACATAAGCCAGATGCACAAGGTGGCACATGCGTCTGGAGTTCGTTTGCAGTAGCTACAGGCTCTGGTGCACCCATTCTCTCTCTCTCTCTGCCTCTTTCACTCTGTCTCAAATAAATAAAAAAAAATAAAATATGAAAATGCAGGTCTTGGGAGATAGTTCAGTAAAGTGCTTCCCCTACAAACATGAGGACGTGAGTTGAATACAAAGAACCTAAAGAAGAAAGACAGCTGAGTATAGAAGAAAGCTGAGGGTTGCTGGCCAGCCAGTCAATCTACTTTACTTTATGGGTTGCAGGCCAATAGAAACCTTGTCTCAATAAAGGTGGGCAGGGACTGAGGAACAATACCCTAGGTAGTCCTCTGGCCTCCATCTCCACTTATACACACATACATATGCACTTGCACACACACCCCCAACACATGCACCTTAACACACATGAACATGTATACAGACACCAAAAACTAAAATAATTTAACTTTTTATTCAAAGCTGAAATACAAAAGTTTGACAGATTAAAAATATTAATAAACTAATCCCAGCACTCAGAAGGCAGAGGTAGGAGAATCATCATGAGTTCAAGGCCAGCCTGGGACTTCAGAGTGAGTTCCAAGTCAGCCTGGGCTAGAGTGAACCCTACCTAAATAAAAAACCCCAAAAATAATAATAATGATAAAAATAAGGGGCTAGGGAGATGGCTCAGCAGTTAAAGGTGCTTGCTTGTGAAGCCTGACAGCCTGGGTTCGATTCACCAGTACCCACATAAGGCCAGATGCACAAAATGGTGCATGCATCTGGAGTTCATGCGCAGCAGCAAGAGGGCCTACCGTATTTTCTCTCTCCCTCTCCCTCCCCCTCCTTCTCTCCTTGCAAATACAAATAATGTAAATAAATTTAAAAATAAAAAACGAGAGTGAGAAAAGGAAAACAAATAATTGTAACTGTTGTTATCTTTTAAACCCCTCAAGAGTCAAATATAATTTCAAGATACAAATAAATACAAAAACTGAATTACTCATAATCTCAGCATTGGGAGGCTGAGGCAGGAGGATAAGACGTTCAAGGTCATCTTCAGCTATATAGAGAGTTGGAGTCCAGGCTGGGCTACATGAGACTCTGTCTCAAAAATAAAAATAAATAATAAAATAACATACATACTTTTTACAACTTTTTGTAAATAGTATATCCATTGACGCAGCGTTGAGTCTCCCATGAGGTAAATGAGCTTTCTTTTCAAGCAGGCATTTATTTGTGTCATTGTACTGAACTCATGCTGTTTGCAAAATGTCGTGATCCACTTTCCTTTCAAAGTATAGCCACTGGGGAAAGGAGTCTTCATGCCAATCTGACACTGCTTTTGAATGTCCTCACTCTCTGACAATAACAGAAAAAAATTATTATAAGTAATATTTACTATCACAAATTATATTTTATTTATTTTTATATTTTTTATTATTTTATTTTATTTTATTTTATTTATTTTATTTTGGTTTTCCAAGGTAGGGTCTCACTCTAACTCAGGCTGATCTGGAATTCACTATGTAGTCTCAGGCTGGCCTTGAACTCATGGTGATCTACCTACCTCCACCTCCCAAGTGCTGGAATTAAAGGCGTGCACCCCACCTGGCTTACAAATTATATTTTAAATACTTTTGCTTTTGATTCCTTTTCCCTTTCTTCCCTTCACCCAGATTTTCCTTCTTATTTCCACCTTCCTTTCTTCCATGGGTGTTTATTTCATGAAGTGATCTTAAAGAGGTGGCTGAAATGTTTTCACTGGATAGTTTTTCTTGGAGCAAGGATCTCTTTTCTCTTGAGCCTTTGCAATTCCCTGGGATATACCTTGTCCCTAAGGCTACTCCACAGTGGGACAGCTAAGCAGTATCAGGAAGAAAACAGCAAGGCTGGGTGCCCCGGCTGAGTATATCACCAATGACACTGGCCTTGCTGGACCTTCAAGTCCCATCCTCCTCAAGCAAGGGAGAAGGGTCACACTTTATTTTGTGTCTGCCAGAATCATGGTCTCTGGCTAATTAACAAAAAGTGCTTAATTGTGGCTAGGACTGAGCATGGTTTTCTCAGTGTGTTCTTCTTTATGTAGAAGATAGCATGACATGATGTCCTTGTTCTGTTCTCCCAGGCTGAATTCACAAGCACATACTGAGCCTGCACCCAGCTATGATTCTGAGGCAGCTTTTACATTTGTCAGCAAAAAAAAAATAATAATATTGATAATAATGTCTTGCTTATCTTTCTGACTCTTTGAAGCTTGAGGAACAAATTAGGAGCTTACATTTATACCTACTGAATTACATCAGATTTGTTATCAGCTCCAAAAAAAAAAAAAGTAACAATAACAAAAAGTTCCTGACTTTAATAGACATTACCACCCAGGAAAAAGGGCAACAAAAAGGAAATAGAGGTGTAATGAGGATTCAAGTTAACTCAGGAGTCTAGAAACTTCCTTTGGTGTAAAAGTTGAGCAGCAGTAGTGGTTGCCCAGGCATAGAAGGCTTCTTCACATTGAACTGGATCCACGATTTATTTATATCTACATTCTTGTTCAGGTTTAGTGAATCACGTATATACAGGAAGTCCTCGCTAAACACTTACTAAATGCATAAAAATGGAGACAATATGTAAAGGTATGCCTGTTCATTGATATATTACAAGTCATTTGTTTTACTGAAATCCACTTTAATTCCAGTTTAGCAGAAGCATCAGTGCTGTATGGATTAGATACCTGTGTTGACCACTAAAGTTCATTTGATAGAACTTTTTTAAAAATTCAGATATTGCCAGGTGTGGTGGCACATGCCTTTAATCCCAGCACCTGGGAGGCAGAGGTAGAAGGATCACAGTAAGTTTGAGGCCACCCTGAGAGCACATAGTAAATTCCAGGTCAGCCTGAGCTAGAGTGAGACCCCACCTTGAAAAAAAAAAAATTCAGATATGGCCAGTTTGTAGCTATGTAAGTGACATGGTTTAGCTGAAAGAGAAATTAAAATACAATAGAGAAATTTGCTAACCCTGAATCTGTGTGACTTAGTGGAGGCATATCCACGTGGTGCTGCCACATTTCCTGACTGGGGAAGTGACCTCAAGTGCAAATGCATACAATCTGTGTGTATGTATGTATATATATATATATATATATATATATATATATATATATATATATACATACATACATACATACATACATACATACATGGGGTGTATGTATTTAGTTTTTTGAGGTAGGGTTTCACTCTATCTTAGGCTGACCTGAAATTCACTATGTAGTTTCAGGGTGGCCTTGAACTCACAGTGATCCTCCCACCTCTGCCTCCCAAGTGCTGGGATTAAAAGCAAGTACCACAAGCCTGTATATATATATATATATATATATATATATATATTTTTTTTTTTTTGGTTTTTTGAGAGAGGGTCTCACTCTTGTCCAGGCTGACCTGAAATAGTGGTCTCAGGGTTTGGAACTTTTATGATCCTCCTACCTCTGCCTAGTGCTGGGAAGCCTGTATATTTTGAGAGAGGGCAGCTGTAATTAGTGGTCTCTTTTGGATTTTTATGTCTTACTCAGGCTGAGAACTAGTTTAAGTAGCTACAAAAATAATTTCCAAGCATAAAATCCCTTCTTTAACATTTCAAAGTGTTTGATATTATTTGTTCACAAAAAAATGACAGACTAAAATGGTCAGTGTGGAATAAACACGTCCCAAAGCAAAGCAATTGTTCATGCTGGTACAGTGTGAACAGAGGAGTCAGGAGCCCACTGCACTTACTGTTACACAGCAAGACCTGGATGGATGGCAGGTTCTTCAGCACTTCCAACCCTACATTGGATCTTCAAGATACAGAAAAACAAATTAGCTTAACATCTCTGCAGATAGCACAGTAAGAAGTCTCTGGCTTAGATGGACTCAAACAAGCAACCCTGAAAATGCTTGTTGTTGCTGTTACTGTTGCTGTTCCTATTTTTATACATTTAAGATATTCTGGGGAAGTAATTGGGTCAGTATTTAAGAAAACTGTTGGCAAGGGGAACCTAATGTTATTTGCTATCTGTGTACATACCCACTTAGGCATTTGTGAAAGGACACGCTCTTCTGATTAAACCACAGGATTAAAGGGATTTGTCTCTACCTTGTTGGAGAAAATAAGAAATAGAGGTGAGATATGGAATGGAAGGAAAATATGACGATGAAGACATAAAGAAGGACTGTTCTCTTTGACCTGACCATGCCATTGAAATTGTCGACCTCTATTTGAATGACTTTCTGCTACAAATCCATTTACTTATCTGTTTGCTCTCTTTTTTCTCACTAGAATGTTAATTCCAACACCTAGAGTGGTGTCTAGAATATAGAAGGTGCTGACTATTTATACTATGTTTTTTGATTGAATGAATGAGTGAATAGATGATTGGGGAAATGTTACAGTTCTAGCTTCTTGAAACTTTTCTTTTCTCTTCTGGCTCTGCTGTCCTGGAATTCACTCTGTAGTCTTCAAACTCACAGCGATCCTCCTACCTCTGCCTCCTGAGTGCTGGGATTAAAAGCTTGCACCACCATACCCAGCTTCTCAGAACTTTAATCAATAAAATAAAATGAACAAAACAGGAGTAGTGACGCTTTACCCAGCAATATGGAATGGTTCCTAGAAGAGATAATGTCCAGGATGTATAAAAGAAGGGTGGGGGGAGGGTGAAACAAAATTCAAGATAGTCTGAATAAGAGTTATATAAACCTACTTTTTTGAATAATGGCACATACAGAAGCTATAGATTGTTACTAGAAAATTTTCAGTGCCTGGGATGGGATACCTTCCAGTGAGTTTTTGGCCAGGGAGGTCCCAGTAGCCCCCAAAACGTTACAGGCTATTGCCAAGGCCCTTGGTTTCCCTTGAGAAAGAGATGGTAAGACCCTATTCTGAAGACCTCACTTGCCTGAGCAGCAAGGCCACTGAGAAATCAAGCTGGTGCTGAGCAGAAAACCTTCTCCCTGTAGACCAGCCAACTGAAAGCTGGAAAAAGCTGCACTGCATGCAGCCATATGGGAGACAGAAACCATCTACGGTGAAAACAGTGGACACTGGAAACCTCAAGTTTGGCCAGACAGGCCCAATGACCAAACAGGTGCAATAATGGCATGTCTGCTCTTGGGGAAACCAACTGCTCCCTAATTGGACTGAAGGCCCTCTCTATGGGAGGGAATACATACCTGAAAAAACTAAGCAAAAGTCTATGGCAGGGGAGGTCATGAGCCTTAGGGGTATAAAGCCTATTCTTGTCTGGCTAAATGTATATATTATTCCCACCAAACTGTCCTGAAAGCACTACACTTAATGTTCATATTCACATATTAATGCTACTCTCACTTCTGGTTAAAGAAGCTTCTCTTTTCAGATGGAGATGACCACTGGGATGACCCAAAAGGCAACATAGTGCTGAGAAGAAGGGATGGAGGAGTGCCCAGCACTAAAACATATCTATCACACCCTCCCAGGCTCAGGGTCTATTGTGGAAGAGGGGGTGGAAAGAATGTAAGAGTCAAAGGAAGGGTACGAATCCTTACAATGCAACTTTCCAGACAGAAATTGGCCTCGATATCCATGACCTCGCAATGCCTAGCAATACCTTCACAAGACCTTCATGATAGGAGAAAAAGATGATGACATCAACTTAAAAGAGAGACTAATGGAGAGAGGGAGGGATATGATGGAGAGTGGAGTTCTGAAGGAGAATGGGGGAGGAGAGGGAAACATTATGGTTTATTGTCTGTAAGTATAGAAGTTGCCAATAAAATTTTTTTAATTATATGCTAAAAAAAAAAAAAAGAGAGAGAGAGATAATGTCCAAACCAATGGCTATGAAATGCTAGAGGTAAGGAAAAAGCTGGTCCATTTGTGAAATGATGGCAGTTCATTTTGACAGAGAGTAAAGAAGAAAGAAAGAAAGACAAAAGCTACAGAATTAAGCAAGTCCCTGCAAACTTATTAGCACTTAACTTTCACCAAAAGAGCTATGGTGTCATAATAAAGGGTTTAACCAAAGAGTTTGTTTGTTTGTTTGTTTGTTTGTTTGTTTGTTTGTTTGTTTGAAAAAACCCACAACATTAGAAACATTGATTTTAGTACAATGAAGAGAACAGGAAAGAAACCTAGCTGAGCACTGGGGACATGGTTCAGTGGATAAGGTGCTTCAGATATACAAGTGACTCGCTGAGCTTGGATCTCTGTAGCAGGTGTCGATAATCCCAACACACCTATAATGAGATGGGAAGTGGAGCTAGGACATCCCCATAGCTCATGAGCTAACTGGCCTGGGAAATGAACAAGAGACACTATCTCAAAGCAAGGTGAAGGGTGAAGATCAACATTCTAAAATTGTCCTCTCTCTCTCTCTCTCTCTCTCTCTCTCTCTCTCACACACACACACACACACACACACACACACACACACACACAATGACCGAGGCCAGTGAAACCAGCCCTGGAGATTGTTGTGACAATCTACGTGAAGTCTGCAGATAGCTTGCACAAGGATAGAGCAACAACAACAGACAGAAACCAGGGGGCTCCAGAGATCACTGAGAAGCGTGACTTGTGGGATTTGATGATTCATTTGATTTAAAGGGTAAACTGAACAATAATCCTGTCCACCTTTTGGTCATAGCATCTACTAATAATGTGTGAGAATTAGTGTTTCATGAGCACATTATAGAAAAACATGGTTTATAAAAAAAAAATTGAATCTAGAGTTTCTACACACCACAAAACTCACTGTTATAGAGCACTTCCCCAGCTACCCTCCTTCAAGGAAATACTCCTAGAGGGCACCTGGATGGGCTTTGTGAGCATGATACCAGCTGAGCTGTCTCTAGAGAATGATCCTCATTATAACTTTAGTCAATATGAACTGACACGCTAGAGAGTTGGGTTGGTAATGCTAATGTATTAAGACAGCTTGGTCTGACCCAGAGCCTGTATCCCTTGCTGCATTCAAAGCGATGATTACCTTTGGAAAAGGCGCCATTCTTCCTTGCTCAGGTAAGAAATACCTCGATTTTTGGAGCGCATGTGGGTGAGGGACTCACAGGGAACAAGCGTAGGTTTCACACAGTAGAAAGCCTCTTGGTCCCGAGTATCCAGGTACTGACACAGTTCAGAGCTTGTATTGAGGGTCAAGCCACATTCGGTGACCACCTGGGAGGTGCCATTAACAAAGTGACCCATGAAGATGACCCTGTCATAGCCTTTATTCCTTGCTTTCCAGAGAGCTGACACCCCCTCACTGGGGTGGATGAGCACAACAGACAGGGAGACCCTGCCTTCCCAGAACAGAGTGAAGCTGACAAGGTAGGTGCCATTGTTGAAATCTGTCACCTTTCCTGAAGCGCCTGCGTTCAGGGCTGGGGAGGATATCCTGGCCCTCAGGAAGTCCCCACCATATTGCTTCCTGTTTCCCAGGTGGTCCTTGGCCTCCAGCAGGATGTGCAGCTGGTCCCCAATGCAGTATGTGTCTCGAGGGTTGAGGATGGTTGCTGTGCTGTGTGCAGCGCTGGTGGTGGTGTTAAAGTGGGTGAAGGGTCGGGGTGGAATCAGTTGATCTAGCTTCTCCAGGATCTCCCTGACTCTCAGCTCTGTCTCTGTTGGTGAAGCTGATGTATTTAGAGGTACTTCAGATGGTGAGAACTTTGTAAAGATGTGCCATTGTTGCAGGGTGATGGGGCTTCTCAATTGAAACAAGAACTACAGCATTGAGGGGGAAAAGGCATATTTATTACAGGCAGATAAGGGAGCTTGCTCTTCAATACAAGTTGTGATTCACTTTATATCATCAATGTGATGAAATGACATGTTAGAAATCAATTCTAACTAGCTTTCAATTATGGCATTATAAAAATTGATTTCCATGTAGTGGGACTTCTGCTATTGCCAATAGATGATTTCTTTGGGGGAATCATTAGCTTAAAGATTAACTAGATGTAACACATATCTATTTCATTACTGAATCTAAACTATTTCTCCTTGTCTTCTCCTTGCTTGTTTTTTCTTTATGCAAATCACCTAACCATATTGTACAAAATGTGGAAACAAGCAAATATTTAAAAATATAATCTTATTTAAATATTGATAGTTATGTACTTCATGTTTTATTATACCCATTCCTTTCCCTTTTGAGTGTATTTTTTGCCTAGCTTTTATCATACCAAATATATAGTTTTTCTATCTTTTGAAGCTAATATCATGCATTATAGGTAAAGTGGCTACATAGTTTTCATACTTATTATTTTTACTGATTAGGTAATATCCCATCAAGAAAATGTACCATGGGTTGTGAGGCCTATGATGCTGGTAAAATGGATAATGTCTACTTACTAATGGCACTTTACAAAACACTTGGGTGTTTCCAAGTTTTTAATATATAGGATTATTTCTTTATGATAGATTCCTGGGAGTGAAATTACCAAATTATGTACTATTGAAAGCAAGTATCAACCAAAGAAGGTAACATTTTTATTTATATTGACTGTCAAATAGTTCAAAAGGTAAGATTTTCCATTGCCACTAGCAATATGAAAAGACTAACCTTCAGGCTACACCTAGCTCACTGGCTGTGGCAGAAAACAAACTGTAAGGATTATAAATAATGATCTCGGGGGCTGGAGAGATGGCTTAGTGGTTAAGGCATTTGCCTGTGAAGCCAAAGGGCACAGGTTTAATTCCCTAGGACCCACGAAAGCCAGATGCACAAGGTGGTGCATGTGTCTGAAGTTTGTTTACAGTGGCTGGAGGCCCTGGTATGCCCATTCTCTCTCTCTATCTGCCTCTTTCTCTGCCTTCTCTCTTAAATAAATAAAATAAAATAATTTTTAAAAATAATGATCTTGGACTAGAGTGCTAAGAGAAAGATTCCATCAAATGAAATGTTTACTTACCTGTCAATAAGTGTCATTGTGTGTATATATACAGTTATGTAACTGGGGAAAATGTTACCACCAACTTCAGGTCCTTCTAGGTCCCAAGAGTCTCTGATACCACAGATTGCCATTTAGCCATGGACTTTTATGATAGGAGATTTAAATGGCACAAGACAAGACAGGGTTGGAAATATACCCTTGTTTGTTCGATTTTTTGCTTGTTTATGACTTTTGCTTTGTATATTAAGTCACTATTTGATATGTGTATAGAAAGACAACGTCCAAGTATATTATTTTTTCCCTTTTACCAAAAACAAGTTAGTTAATGTCAAAATAATTATATAGCATTATGTATACTTTATTCTAGTAATTAGATAGTTGTCTGAATGAATCAGTCTTTGATGACATCAGAAAGCTGTGTGCTCACCTAAAGGGATTATTTTCCCATAGTACAGTTGACTAAATATCCCTTACAAAGTTCATCAGCTTACATATTTGTGACTAAATTATAGAATACTGTCAACAAAACTATTTGCAAATTTAACAGATGAAAATGGAAGCTTACTATTATGTTAGATTGTATTCATTTTAATATCTATCAATTTCAAATTTATTCAAATACTATTTTACTAATGTATTTTTCACTTCTAAACTGTCTATGTCTTATATCTTTTATTTTCATTTTAATTTATTTCTCACTTGATATTACATCTAAATAAATAAGATTTTAATAGTTATTTTAACATTTAACCTTTGCAGAAAGTACTTTTAACCCTTCATTGCTTTACATTTTTAGAAGTATTTAATATTTGTACTTAAAACTTTGAAAATTCATGTTGTGATTTACTTCTGTTGCTTATAATCCCTAGGATATGCTCTACTTTTATTTACTAAATATTAAATTCTATTTTTTATGTTTCCTATGATTGAATCAGTCAATATTTTATTCTTTCGGCTACCCAAACAAGTCAAGTGTATAGAAAGGTTTACTTTACTAGCTACTTTGATAAATAAATATACTCTGCCATAATGTATCTTAATGATAATTTAATTAATTATTATTAATAAAGAGTCACAAGCCTGCAACCCTAGCTTCCAGAAGTGAATCATTTAAAAGATATACAAGGGCTTCATGCATACATGAAAGATCACAACAAAAGAATGCCTTCATAGGGCTGGAGAAATGGCGTAGTGGTTAAGGCACTTGCCTATGAAGTGTAAGAATCCAGGTTCGATTCTCCATGTCTCACATAAGCCAGATGCACATGATGCACAAGCATCTGGAGTTCGTTTGCAGTGGCTAGAGGCCCTGTCATGGCCATTCTCTCTCTTTCTCTATTTCTCTTCCTCTCTCTCAAATAAATAAATAAATAAATAAATAAATAAATAAAAAAATCTTTTTAAAAAAAGAATGCCTTCATAAAGAGAGGGGGATGGCAGTTATTGCGTAATGATTGCAGAGGTGGCAGAGATTTTTTAAAATAATGTACTAGTTTTTGATTGACAAAAATTATATATTTATAGTATACAATGTGTTTTAATGTATGTATGTGATGAGAGATCATTAAATCGAGCTAATTAACATATTCATTACCTCACATAGTCATCTATTTGCATAACAGTAATAAGCTATTTTGATGACTATATTTGGTGGTAGATCTTGAGAACAGGTATCCATATGCCTCCAGTTTTGTTAGTTTTGGTTGTTCATGGTCTTGGATGAGTCCATAAAATTTTAAGAGGTGTTCACACATTTCTATGAAAATATTATCTTTGGAATTCAGATGCAAATTATCTTGACTACATAGATCATTTTGGATAGTATGGAAAATTTTAGTAATATTTTAATCTAAGCACATGGTATATTTTCTATTTCCTTCTTTAATTTCTTTTTTCTTCTTTCTTTCTTTCTTTCACTATTTTTTTTATTTTTTTATTTATTTATTTTTTTTGGTTTTTCAAGGTAGGATCTCACTCTAACTCAGGCTGACCTGGAATTCACTATATAGTCTCAGGGTGGCCTCGAATTCACCGTGATCTTCCTACCTCTGCCTCCTAAGTGCTGGGATTAAAGGCATGTGCCACCACGCCTGGCTTTCTTTAATTTCTTTCATTAACATTTTACAATGCTCAGTGCACATTTTTTTATCTAAGTGATTAAATATATTGCTAAGTAGCTTATTTTTTGTCTGGTGCTGTTATAAATGAGCTTGTTTTCTTGATTCCTTTACTGGAGAGTTTGTTGGAAATACACAGAAATGTCACTCATTTTGTACTAGTGATCATAGCTGCCTTCCAGATATGCTGATTGTGTGATTTTTATGGAGTTCGTTGATCTGTTGTAACATCTTTTTGGCAACTTGTTTGTGTGTGTGTGTGTGAGTGGGTGTATGTGTATCTAGCAAGTGCAATGTACTGGTACAAAAAGGAAGTCAAAGAGGGTAAAGGGATTGAGGGAGAGCTGTCTTACTGAAAAATAATGAAGATGACTTCAAAGAGAGAGTAAATGGCTGGAAGTCAAATCAAGTAAAAAAAAAAAAAAAAAAAGACTATAGAAAGAAAAAAAAACCCAACATTAAATCTTCTACACAAAGAATAAGAAAGCCTCTGGGAAGAAGAGAGAGGACTGACACACATTTAAATTGGATTGGAGTCTGTGAGGCCAAGAAAGAAAATACTCTCAAGGCAGGATGGCTAGCAGTGCCAAGCAGTACACAGACAGGGGCAGATCCACCTGCTATTAACTAAGCAACATATATGTATACTAATGCAGAACAGAGAACCCTCTCATCCCACATTATCTTGTTAAGGCAACAGATGCTTTTCACTTCCACTCCTTGCCCTCAAGGAAAAGAGCATTCAGAAGAAACCATTGGGACCCTCTGTGAAATTTTGAAAAAGAAAACAACCCCTACCTGTGTACTGTCTTTTGAAATCAAGTAGATGACCCAGAAAACTAAGGCCGAGATCAGCAGCAGCAGTTTGTAAGCTATGGCATTCGGAAACAAAGCCAGTTTCCTAGAAGACAGCGAGGGACAAACGATCTCATATTAAAACAAATCCACCTAGAGTTGCTCTAGACTTTTTTTTCTGTTCTTCCTCCTTCTAGAATAGGTCAATTCTCTACTGGGCTTTCACAGAGTTCCCTTATGTGTATTATTGGGAATCAGAGAGGTTTGTTCCTCAGGCAAGAAACAAAACAGGTAGAGAGACTGCTGGTTTCTGGCTGCCAGCTAAGTCTGCTGGCTGGCTTCACAAGTCTGTCTATAAACTCTTCTTATGGTGTGGACAGCCAAGTTAGCAACCAGTTGGCTAAATGAACACTTTTCACCCTGTCCACCCATGAATCCCAGGCTCTAAATTTCTGTGTGGTGCACACACTCACATATGCTCACACACATGTGCATTGACTGGGCGCCCTTTCTCCGTGGTATTATCCTTTTAGTTACAAATCTCTCATTTGTTGTTGCTTCTGTTGTTTTTAGGTAATGCTCAGTGCACATTTTTTATCTAAGTGATTAAATATATTGCTAAGTAGCTTATTTTTTGTCTGGTGCTGTTATAAATGAGCTTGTTTTCTTGATTCCTTTACTGGAGAGTTTGTTGGAAATACACAGAAATGTCACTCATTTTGTACTAGTGATCATAGCTGCCTTCCAGATATGCTGATTGTGTGATTTTTATGGAGTTCGTTGATCTGTTGTAACATCTTTTGGCAACTTGTTTGTGTGTGTGTGTGTGAGTGGGTGTATGTGTATCTAGCAAGTGCAATGTACTGGTACAAAAAGGAAGTCAAAGAGGGTAAAGGGATTGAGGGAGAGCTGTCTTACTGAAAAATAATGAAGATGACTTCAAAGAGAGAGTAAATGGCTGGAAGTCAAATCAAGTAAAAAAAAAAAAAAAAAAAAAAGACTATAGAAAAAAAAAAACCCAACATTAAATCTTCTACACAAAGAATAAGAAAGCCTCTGGGAAGAGAGAGGACTGACACACATTTAAATTGGATTGAGTCTGTGAGGCCAAGAAAGAAAATACTCTCAAGGCAGGATGGCTAGCAGTGCCAAGCAGTACACAGACAGGGGCAGATCCACCTGCTATTAACTAAGCAACATATATGTATACTAATGCAGAACAGAGAACCCTCTCATCCCACATTATCTTGTTAAGGCAACAGATGCTTTTCACTTCCACTCCTTGCCCTCAAGGAAAAGAGCATTCAGAAGAAACCATTGGGACCCTCTGTGAAATTTTGAAAAAGAAAACAACCCCTACCTGTGTACTGTCTTTTGAAATCAAGTAGATGACCCAGAAAACTAAGGCCGAGATCAGCAGCAGCAGTTTGTAAGCTATGGCATTCGGAAACAAAGCCAGTTTCCTAGAAGACAGCGAGGGACAAACGATCTCATATTAAAACAAATCCACCTAGAGTTGCTCTAGACTTTTTTTTCTGTTCTTCCTCCTTCTAGAATAGGTCAATTCTCTACTGGGCTTTCACAGAGTTCCCTTATGTGTATTATTGGGAATCAGAGAGGTTTGTTCCTCAGGCAAGAAACAAAACAGGTAGAGAGACTGCTGGTTTCTGGCTGCCAGCTAAGTCTGCTGGCTGGCTTCACAAGTCTGTCTATAAACTCTTCTTATGGTGTGGACAGCCAAGTTAGCAACCAGTTGGCTAAATGAACACTTTTCACCCTGTCCACCCATGAATCCCAGGCTCTAAATTTCTGTGTGGTGCACACACTCACATATGCTCACACACATGTGCATTGACTGGGCGCCCTTTCTCCGTGGTATTATCCTTTTAGTTACAAATCTCTCATTTGTTGTTGCTTCTGTTGTTTTTAGGTAGCTCACCTCAGATTTTTGTTTTTGTTTTTTCAAGGTAGGGTCTTGCTATATAGCCCAGGCTGACCTGGAATTCACAAGGTTAGTCTCAGGCTGGCCTTGAACTCACAGTGATCCTCCTACCTCTGCCTCCCAAGTGCTGGGACTAAAGGCATGAGCCACCATGCAAGGCAACCTCATCTCAGATTTTTATCTCCTCTTATCTAAACAGTTGATAAACAGTTCCCTAAACAGCAATGGTTATAGAATTTAGGAAAACTCATTCTTGAGTAGCAAAATTTTTAGTTTTAATTGTTTTTAATCCCAAGAGTATGTAGCCAAAAACAGAAAGGTAAAATTATAACAATAATCCTCAAAGATTTGACTGGACTGAATTGGGAAAAAATAATGCATGCACATTCACATATTAGATTTCTCATAAAACAACACTTCCTCATGCAATGCAGTGATGTTTTCTAGTTACTCTACCTGATTCTATTCCATTGTTTTCCATTAAAAAATATTTTCATGCTCAAATAAAATGATTTTACAATGGACTGCAGGTCAGCAACATACCATTTGAAAAAACAAGGACTGTAGTTCTCCCACCTGCCTCTGCTATTAAAGCCCAGGGAGAGTGGAAAATACACACCTATTGGCGAGCATCTTCCTCATGTTTTCATATTCTCCCACAGCAATTCGAGCTGTCCAGAGAGTCTCCTGGGTGAAAGAGGACTTTGCATTTCTTTCAAGGTTGGACTTGCTGTATAAGCTTCAAAGAGCAAAAGCTGAGATGCCATTTGTGACCGCCATGGTCTGCCTCTAGGAATTACAGATCTCCTCTGAGTGGTCTGTTCCTGTGCCCCACAGATCCAAGGAAAGAAGCCAGGAGGCAGCTTTGAAATTTGTTTTGAGAGTGAATATATAAGGGCAGGGCAGTGCAGGGCAGGGCGGTGAAAGAAGTTTTATGTGTGCATATAAAGTGTGAATACCTTGCTTAAGGCATTATTTATCTACTTTGTATAACTAGCTGCTCACCTCCTGGACAGCAAAAATACCTGAAAAAATTGGAATGAAGGAAAATACAAGCCCTAGTCCAAAATTCCATACAGTGACTGGGCTGGTTTTCTTCTCCATATTTTAAGACCTTTTTTTGTAAATTTCTCTCCTTTACTCTAAGCAACCACTACATCAAGCATTGTAGTAATTTCAATTACAATTCAGGCTACCAGTAGAGCAGCCGCGGGACTAAATCCCACTGGAGCATGCATAATGTAAAAAGAAATAAGAAAAGAAAAAAAAAGAAAGAAAGAAGAAAGGAAAGAAACTAAAATAATACACTCTGTGAGCAGTAGAGGTGATATAATGCTCAAACAGTCACAGAGCACACTACCAGGGGACTTGCTTACGACCATGTGATAAGGGACATATACTTCACTCTGTGGGAGGACAGCCAGATCTAAATCTCTTTGTATAGATATAGATATATAATAGTTATCTGCACAAAGATATGTACATAAATATTTGTGTGTATTTCATATATATATATATATCACATCATATAACATATATAACACACACACACACATATCATATAACATTTGTCCGTTTAACTCAATGGTGATTCCTCCAGGCATGTGTCTGTGAATGTCTATCATGACTGCAATCACAGCATGTTGGAAATTTCCACAGAGGGTCAGTAGAGAATTTCCAAAGAAATTTAATGAAATTTTAAGAAGCTATTGATGCAGGGTTTAGGGGTTCAGGAGTGCTCTCTCAAACTTATGAACCCCAATTTTGGGTCCTTATCTTATTTGTAACAAAGGATTCATAAAATGAACTTGAGAAGGATAAATTATGAATTATTGAGTTTATTTAGGGAGAAAATGTAATTTGTGAGTTTTACCTTGGAAAAAGCTGGAGCAGTTTTTTATACACACACACACACACACACACACACACACACACACACACACGGAATACCTCACCTAGAAACCCCTTCAAATAACAAAGGGGATTAAGAAATAATGAAGGACTCAGATATCAAAAATAAATCATACATATAATCAAAGTGAGAAGGTACCCCAAAGCATGACACAGAGGCAAGCAGAAAAATACCCAGTCAAGATAGTACCCGCCCCTTTCCAGACAGGTTGTCTATCTCTCCTTCAGATGTTCAGGCCAAGTCACAAGGCAAAAGGAGAAAGAGGGCTAAACCATCTTGGTAGCCTCCTTTATATGGATCAGACATCCAATCAGGGTGAGGTTCATCGTCAGGCCCAGGTGTATAAGCGGAGACCTGATTGGTTCAGACTCAAGGGCAGGGGGGACCAAGATCTGATTGGCTCGCAGACTCAGAGGGCTGACCCAGAGAGGCTGAGCGGAAGAAGTAGCAGGAAGTTCCTGCTGAGCATAGTCACTGGCAGCCATCTTGGAGAGACAGGTCAGACCCAAGTTTCAATTTTGCCAAAATGGACAAAATAGCAGCTCTTTGTTGCCTCTTTGGGCTTCTGTCCTTAACTGCCCAAAAGAAGTAAGCTTTCTGTAAGGAAAGTGAAAAAGAAAAGCAAAGGAAAACACCGGACTCGATCTCAACAGAGACGGTTTATTGATGCACAGCGAGGGCTACAACGTTCTTGACAGATGAAGGCTGAAGTACTTAGCTAGGCAGGGGTTCAGGCTTATAAAGAGGATCCTAAGAAAAACAGGGCCAGGTGCAGGTCCAAGGGAAGCAGATAAGGAACTGTAGTTATTTGTGTCCTTGCTCAGAATAAGCTTTTTCAGCAAAATTGTCTAGGGAGGATAACCCCAGATGATTTCTGTTCCATCAAGGCTTTCTGAATTAAGGGAAGTTTATCAATCAGCGGAGTTTTCAGACTTATCTGGGCCTGACTGCCTCTGATGTTTTCTTCAAGGCCTTCTAGTTGTAGTGACAGTCATTAACTCTTTAGTTGCCTCTGGTTTTCAGGGAGAGTCACTAACCCTTCACTTGCCCTTGTCTCTTTCACTATCGGTTCTAGCAGTGCTTCCCCACCTTCTACTAGGACACGCTCCCCTGCACTGTCTTGTGCTGTGTGTGGTTTTTTGACAGTTACAGTCCTGTACCACCTAATAATGGACAGCTTGTAGTGGTGAGCGCATAAAACCATGTTACAGGATTAGAGCTCTGTTAACGATGCAGGACACGGAGTCTGAGCTCTGGGCTTGGAACTCCCTAGGCTTTCGACTCTCAAGCCTCTGCTCTTATCCTCATTTAGCAAAGAATGGAAAACCACGTGATGTAGGAATTTTAGTGTTCCTCGCCAATGCAGCAATATGCTATGCCAACACAATAATGATAATAGGGTGTCTCCAGATTCCTATCTTATGAGCCAGAAGAATCAGACCAGTGGTTCAGAATGAGTTTATTATAGCTTAGAGCTTTAAGGAGGGAGAATCTTAAAAGAAGAGGAACTTAAGGGTAGGAAGGAAGACATAGCTCTTACCCAGGGAGGTAAAAGGGAGTGTAAGAAGCCCAGGACTTAAGAGAAGAAAGCAAAGCAGAGTTCTTGCCCAGGGAAGCAACAGCAGATTTGAGAAGCCCACCTTGAGATTCAGGTTGGGAATTTATATATGAGCCCTATGGATGCAGAGCTGACCTAGCCAGTTTAGTCCTATCCGGTGTTTGGAGGGGGTGGAGGGAGGAGGGGGTGTCAGGATTTCTGGAAAAGGGCAGTCTTCTCAGAAATTGTTTATATATTTTATTTCATTTTTTATTTTATTAAGGTTATACTCTTATGTCTCCTCTTCCATCTCACCTTTCCAGTGCGGGCCCTCCTCGGTGGGGTTATTAGATTTCACTGGGGGTCATGAAAGCCTCAGTTAGTCTCTATGGGGGGAAGGGGAACTGTGCCTCCCGATATTCCTACCGACCCTTTGCCTCTTAGAATCTTTCCACTCCCTTGTCTGGAATGGTCCATGAGCCTCAGTGGGCGTGTTAGAAGTCTGATTTAGTGTTGAGTTCTCGGTAGCCTCTGGTCACTCAAAAGCCATCAAAGCTGAAATCTTGACTCCCTAGGAAAAGCCTTCTCAGAAAGGAGTGGAAGAACTCCTAAGGGAGCACAGATAAGGACAGGCCAGATCCTTCTGATATTTCTGCCTGGTAGTAAAAGTGTAATGCCCTGGATTTTCCCCAACAGACCCAAGGACAATGCCCACATTTAGTCAAGAAAAGAGGTATGCACACTGGGATCTTGTCACCCCTAAACTGCTTCACATGGACTCAGAGAGGAGTCAGTTATGGAGGATTTATTAAGGCAGGGTAGAAACAAGGAAAGGAGAAAAGGCAGAAAATCTCTCATGACAAGAGGAATTCCTCCCTTCCCAGCTCAGATGGGAGGGGACAGGGAATGGGGGAGGAACTCAGACATGGAGACTTGATTCAGGTCATTTATATAAATGAGGTATCTAATTAGAATGAGCCTCGTTGCCAGGTTCAGGTATGTAGGAAGGACCCTAATTGGTTTCTGGATGCCCGGGAAGGATGCTAATTCAGGAAGGGCCCTTGAAAAGCTGAAGAATCAAGACGCTGCCACTGCTGATGATGACAGCCATCTTGGATGAGCCTGAATCAGACTGGAGTTCTAGCCTCACCCGGGCAGGGTGGTTGCCATGCTTCTTTGGACAAGTCCCTAGCTGGCTGCCTGCAAAAAACGACTTTGCTCCTAATCCTTATCAATCACATCGTCTGCTGAAGTCAGAGCTGTCTTAGTTTGCGTAAGTATGTAAGTACACCGCATGATGGTCACACAATGACAAAAATCACTTTGCATTGTATTTCTCAGAACATATCCCCATCATTAAGTGAGGCATACACCAGTATAGTACTGGATTCAGGATTTCTTTTTAGCTTGTTTTCAGTACAGTTGACAAAAATTGTACATATTGGGCTAGAGAGATGACTCAGTGATTCAAGGTACTCACCAGCTTGCAACGCCTAACAGAACCGGGGTTCAAATCCCCTGTACCCACGTAAAGTCAGATGCACAAAGTAGTGCATGTGTCTGGAGTTCATTTGCAGTGGCAAGAGGCCCTGATACACCCATACTCTCTCCATCTCTCTCCCTTTTTCCCTCCCTTCCTCTCTCTCTGCTTACAAATAAATACTAAATAAAATTTATTTTAAAAGATTGTACCTGCCAGTATGGTGGCTCCCACACTTGGGAGACAGAGGTAGTAGGATCACTGTGAGTTCAAGGCCACCCTGAGACTACATAGTGAAATCCAGGTCAGCCTGGGCTAGAGTGAAACCCTACCTCAAAAAAACAAAGCAAAAAAAATTGTACATATTTACAATGTACAAAGCAATGCTTTGATATATGTGTACATAGTGAAATTATTATTAAAATAAAATAGTTTAAAATATTCATCACTTCACTTAACTCATTTGATTGGTATAATAAGAACATCTAACACTTATTTTCATGGATGAGGTTGAAGCTCAATGGTAGAGCGCAAGTCTAGCACATATGAGTCCCTGGGTTCAATCCCCAGAACTGCAAAAAATTTTTTCTACTCTCTTTAATCATTTCCAAGTATACTAGAATTTATTCATTCTCATGAAAACATTGTATGCTCTGCCTAGCACCATTCATTTATTTTCCCATCAGCACCCAGAAGGCACCATTCTATGTTTTACTTCTATGAGTCTGGAGTTTTTAGAATGCATATATTAGATAAGATCAGATGGCTAAGTGTGGTGGCGCACTCCTTTAATCCCAGCACTTTTGAGGCAGAGGTAGGAAGATCACCATGAGTTCAAGGCCACCCTGAGGGTACATAGTGAATTCCAGGTCAGCCTGGCTAGAGTGAAACCCTACCTCAAAAAAAAAAAAAAAAAAAAAAAAAAAAAAAGATAAGATCAGATAGTACCTTCTGAAAAAGAAAAACAGATTCTTCAACAGAGTGAAGTCAGCATAAATTAAATGGGATAAGCATTATTAATTTCTGGAGAATTTGATGAATGTAGCCCTTCTTTTAGCCAAAGACTAGTGGAAACTTGACAATAGAAAACATAAGCTTTGCCTCCATAGGATTCTGACCTGTGTCCTAGTTCCAGATATGGGTTCCTTTCCACTGAGCAGGTCTCTTAGCCAATCAGAAAGCCATTGGTTACCCACCAAACCTGTGTGCCACCATTGCACTGGTGTGTACTTCTTGTCAGGCTGGTTGCTCCTGAGTGGCTTAGACCCCTGCTTGCTCACACCATTTTTGGCCCACTTTCCGCCAGTAACTCATGTAGAGCTTTCCAGCACTAGATGTGCTGTCTGGAGATTGGCTCTCTTCCAGATTCCAGCCATGTCTCTCTGTGTTCTGTGTCAGCAGCAAAAGGGTTTACCTTTTACATCAGGCAAGGAACCAACTGCTTTGACAGAAGCCTGTCTTGTTTTGGGGACCTCGTAGTTCCCTCTGATCAACAGCTCATTGTGAGTAGCAACTGATTTCTGGTTCTTGGAGTTAGAGGCCAGAACCAAAAAAAAAAAAAAAAATTAATTAATTAAGGTCAGACTTCATTCCACCCTCTCCAGGGCCCTTCTTTCCAGATGATCCCCCCCCCCATGCTTCTATCGAGGGTTAAATGTTTTAGACTACCTTCAAGAATAAAGATTTCCATGGTACCAGTGTATTTTAGGTTTAGTTTTGTGTGTTTCCTCCTGACCTTTCCTTTCCCTCCCTACAAACCCTTAGCCTCAAGTTGCTTATCAGTATGCCATCACTCAAGCTGATCCAGGCTAGAAACCTCAGATTAATGGGGACATGCGGCATTTGTCTTTCGTGATTGTGTGTGTTCACTGAGTATGATCTGTTCCAAGCCTATCCATTTTCCTCAAATTTCATTGTATCTTTTTTTTTTTCTGTTGAGTAGAATTTCACTGTGTAAATGTACCACAACTTCATTATCCATTCATCCAATGATGGGCACCTGGGTTGATTCCAATTCTTAGCTATTATAAATTGAGCAGCTGTAAACATGGTTGAGTAGATCTCTCTATAGTGAAGTGAGGAGCATTTAGGGTGAATGCCCAGTAAGGGAATAACTGGGTCTGTTGGTAGTTCTATATTCATCTTTTTCAGGAATCTTCTTCATTTTTTTTTTTTCCATAGTGGCTTGTAAAAGTTTACATTTCCAGCAACAGTGAATGAGGGTTCCTCTTTTCCCACATCTTCACTAACATTTGTTGTTGTTTGATTTTTTTTATTTTTTTTTATTGACTACTTCTATACTTATAGACAATAAACCATGATATTTCCCTCGTCTCCTCCTACTACCCTTCAGAACTCCACCCTCGGTCATATCCCCTCCCTTTCTCCATTAGTCTCTATTTTAATTTGAAGTCATCATCTTTTTCTCCTATTATGAGGGTCTTGTGAAGGCATTGCTAGGCACTGCAAGGTCATGGATATTAAGGCAAATTTCTGTCTGGACAGTTGCATTATAAGGAGTCGTATCCTTACTTTGGCTCTTACATTCTTTCTGCCCCCTCTTCCGCAATGGACCCTGAGCCCTGGAGGGTGTGACAGAGATATTTCAGTGCTAGACACTCCTCTGTCCTTCTTCTCAGCACTATATTGCCTTTTGGGTCATTCCAGTGGTCTTCTCCATCTGAAAAGAGAAGCTTCTCTAACCAGAAGTGAGAGTAGCATTAATATGTGAATATGAACATTAAGTGTAGTGCTTTTAGGGCAGTTTGGTGGGAATATATATATTTACATTTAGCCAGACAAGAGCAGGCTTTATACCCCTAAGTCTCATGACTCCCCCTGCCATAGACTTTTGCTTAGTTTTTTCAGTACCAGGCATGTATTCCCTCCCATAGAGTAGGCCTTTGGTCCAATTAGAGAGTAGTTGGTTTCCACCAGAGCAGATATGCCACTATTGCCTCCCGAGTGCTGGGATTAAAGATGTGTGCCACCATTCCTGGCACTTTTGATAGTATAACCATTTTTAAATTATTAATTATTCCAAACAATGAATAGAGGATATAGTTCCATCTTCTAGGGTCTTTTAAATATCTTTCTTCAGTGTTTTCAAATTTTTATTGTAAAGGTCTTTTTCATTTCCTTAGATAAGTTTATTTTATATACTATAAATATATATTAATTCATAAAGTTTTGGTTTTGAAAAATATATGTTAATATATAAGGTTTTTATGGGGTTTTTTGGATGTAATTATAATGGGATTATGTCTTCCAGTTTCTTCCGCAGAATGTTTGTCATTGCTATTTTGGACTACTGGTTTTTGCATGTTAATTTTCTATTCTTCCACTTTACTAAAAGTGCTGGTAGTCTCTGAGGGTTTTCTGGTGATGTCTTTAGGGTTCTTTATTTACAGAATTATATCATTTACAAAGGACACTTTGACTTCTTTCTTTCTCATTTGTACCTGTATCAGTTACTCTTCTCTGACAAAATACTTGACAAAAGCATGCTTTTCTGAGACAGGATCTCTCACTGAACTGGTAACTCACTGCTTCAGTTAAACAAGCTAGCCAGTAAGGTCCAGAGATCCTCCTGTCTCTGTCTCCCCAGTGCTAGGATTATAAGAATGTACCATCATACTTGACATTTAGGGTTCTGAACTCGGGACCTCATGCTTGCTCAGCAAGCACTTAACCCTCTGAGCCATTTCCCCAGCCCTATTAGTTACTGACATGACAAAAGCACCTTAAGGAAAAAATCTCAAGTTGAAAAATCAAATTACACTCTTTTTAACAAATTTTAGTAGTTTTTCTTCTTAAAGACATGCTATTCAATTTAGTGTATGTCTTTGATTATTTTCTAGTTCTGATTTAAAATTTTCTCAAAACTTATATGACAATTTTCATACATATACATAATATATTTTGATCCTAATATCCTTCTATTACTTTCTTTTATCCTTCCTCCACCATTCCACCATTCCCTTTCAGCTGAAACCCTTCTTCTTTCCAACTAGTCCTTTTCTTATATTTGTGTATTTATTTACTTGCAAGCAGAGAGAGAGAGAAAGAGAGAGAGAGCCAGCCAGCCACTATGAGGTCATGAATACAGCAGCCATGTTGTGTCTAGAAGACAGAATCCAAAAGCACTCCTCCCCATCCTTGGCTCTTACATTCTTTATGCCACCTCTTCAGCACTCTAAGACTTGGAGGGGGTGATAGAGATGCCTCACATAATATGGGCATGGTGGCACACATCTTTAATCCTAGCACTCAGGAGGCTCATGTAGGAAGGTCGCTGTGATCTCAAGGACAGTTTGGGCTACATAATGAGTTCCAGGTCAGCCTGAGCTAGAGTGAGACCTGCCTTAAAAACGAGAGGGGGGCTGGGGCTAGAGAGATAGCTTAGCAGTTAAAGTGCTTGTCTACAAAGCCAAAGGACCCTGGTTTGATTCCCAGGACCGACATAAGCCAGATGCACAAGGGGGTGCATGTGTCTAGAATTCATTTGCAGTGGCTAGAGGTCCTGGCTAGCCCATTCTCTCTCTCCCTCCCTGCCTCTTTCTAAGAAAGAAAGAAAGAAAGAAAGAAAGAAAGAAAGAAAGAAAGAAAGAAAGAAAGAAAGAAAGAAAGAAAGAAAGAAAGAAAGAAAGAAAGAAAGAGAGAAAGAAAGAAAGAGAGAAGAAAGAGGTGAGAGTAGCATTAATATATAGAAATAAACATAAATATTTAGAAGGTAATTTGGTAAGCATAATATATTCATTTAGCTAAACAATGGTAGCAGTTTTTTTTTTCCCTTAAGAGGAACTTCTAACCTCCATAATCTAAGTCTTTCTGAGTCCCTGGACCCTGACCTTGACATCATCCCTGGACTTCCGCTACCTGAACACGCTAAATGACTCTAGATTCTTCCTTCTTCTAGGGTGTGGACTGTCCTTTACCTACACTGACTCTGGCATTTGTTCCTGGCTCTTCATGTCCTGTCCTGTTGATACTTGATGTTAACTATGTGGACTTCAGAGAAGTTATTCAAGTCATTTTAATGTCTTGAATGTCGGGAGAGATGGCTTAGCAGTTAAGGCGCTTGCCTGCAAAGCCAAAGGACCCAGGTTCAGTTCCCCAGTACCCACATAAGCCAAATGCACAAGAAGGCACACGCATCTGGAGATTGTTTGCAGTGGCTAGAGGCCCTGGCTCACACATTCTCTCTCTTTCTATCTCCTCTCTATCTCTCTCTCTTTGCTTGCAAATAAATAAATAAAATAAAATAAAAAATATAAAAATACACATGTCTTTTCATGCCTTAAGATCTTCAGAGTTTTCACTCTTCATTTTTAATACTGTTACATCAAGTACTGACATAGGATGGTTTCCTCCAAGTGTGACTGCTGGTAGGATAAAAACCATGTATTACATTCAAAAACAGTTTCGTGGGCTAGAGAGATTGCTTAGTGGTTAAGGCATTTGCCTGAGAAGCCTGAGGACCCCAGTTCGATTCTCCAGGTCCCATGTAAGCCAGATGCACAAGGGGGCGCATGCATCTGGAGTTCGTTTGCAGTGGCTAGAGGCCCTGGTGCACCCATTCTCACTCTTTCTCTGTCTCTTTCCCTCTCTCTGTCTCAAATAAACAAATAAATAAAATAAAATAAATTTTAAAAAATTTAAGAAAAAAACAGTTTCATTTTTCTAGTGTATTGCTGCTGAGTGGTGATTCTATTCAAACACTGTAAGAAACAGTCAAACTGTCTTGCTTTGTTTTTTCCTACCCTCCTTTTTTATTTACCCCCCCCCATCCTGGAATCAAATCCAGGCTCTTGAACTTATTAGACAAGTGCTCTACCACAGCACTACCCCAGCCCATTGGTTTTTTGAGACACGATTCCCTTATATATCCCAGGTTATCCTCACACTCACAATCTTCCTGCCTCTGCTTCCTAAATGCTGATGTTACAGACTTTACCACCATATAGACTAAGAGGTGCCATGTTAACAGGTTATGATCTCACTGTGAATTCCCTAAGGAAAGATGATGGTAAATATCTTTTTATTAATTGATTCTAATCTACAAAATGATGGGTTTTCGTATGACAATTTCTACACCATACATATTATCATACTTTGCTCTTCACCCCTCCATCCTCCACTACTTCCGCTTCCCACTCTCACTGGTCTCTTTCTACTCCCTAAATAGTTCCCCTCTGCCTTTGTGTTATATACATATATATGCAAATATGTACTCCATATAATAAAACGTGGTCTTTTTCCCTTTAGACTCTTTCTCCCCCCTTACACTCCGTCTTCTACTTTGATATTCTCATTTACCATGTGTATATCTGCTTTGATAACATTTAAGCATTTGTACAATTTTTGCTTCACTTACTTATTGTTGATTGTTGGGAGATGTACCTCTCCAAGACTGGCTTAAAGAAAATACTGGGTGTTCATAGCCATGTCTTTACAAAAAAAAAAAAAAAAAAACAGAAGATTTAAACTTTGTTAAGGTCCAATTATCAGCTTTTTCTTCTATGAATTGGGCTAATGAATAGTGTCATTTCAAAGAAATATTTGCATGATCAAACATTAAAAGATTTTCTCCTGGGTCTATTGCCAGATTATTTTTTAATTATGCATATAGGTTTATGATTTATTGAGTTAATATTTTATATGTTATGTGTAAGTTTCTGTCAAGGTTATTTTTTCATACATGATAGCTTTGTTGGGTTTTTTTTTGTTGTTTTTTTTTCCTTTTTCATTATTATTATTTTATTTTGAGACAAGGTCTCCTGTACTTCCACTGTGTAGTAACGGATAACCTTAAATTTTGATCCAGTTGCCTCCACCCCCAAGTAGTAATATTACAAGCATACACTGCCATGTCCAGTTTTATGCAGCACTAGATATCGAACTCAGGGCTTCACACATTCACTCTACCTACTAAGCAACATTCCCAGCCCCAAAATCTTTTCTCTCAATTTAACTGCCTTTCTGCTTTCATCAGAAATCCATTGACTGTTCATATGTTCCTCAGCATCTGGAATCTCTATTCTTTGCTGTTTATTTATGTCTCTTTCCATCCATACAATATTGCCCTAATCATTGTAGCTCCATAGAAAGTCTGTAGATATGGGCTTGAGAGGTAGCTTGGCAGTTAAAGCACTTGCCTGTGAAGCCTGAGGACCCTGGTTAGGTGTCATGTGCTTCTGGAGCACGTTTGCAGTGATTAGAAGACCTGGTGCTCCCATTCTCTCTCTTTTTCTCTCTCAAATAAATAAATAGATAAATAAAAGTATTTTAAAGAAAGAAAGTCTAGAGATAGGTACTTTGAGCCTGTAGAAGAACATTGGATCATTGGTCAGGCCAGATTGTCTCTGTCTTGTGAGGGGGCAAATTATACCAAGAATCATAGAACAACTTAGAATAAAGCCTCATTTCTTCCAGAATCAACCCTTACATTCAGTGATCCTTCTGGCACCTAGATGGAGTGCTTTTGGCGTCCCTCAGCTATGCTGTGACAAGGCATAGACAAACAAGGTTCAAACAGCTTTCCTAAGTGTTGGGGGACCAGCTTACTGGGTCTTGCATTCTCTTACCCTGACTGCCTGACTTGCCTGGCTTGAGGCTCTGCTTTTCTGTGTGTAGTGTAGATCTAGGAACACTGGCAGAATTCTCCAATACAGCTCTTGTTTCAAAGCTACTTGACTTTCCTTGCCTTTCGAGATCAATTTGCCGATGAAGTTACTGATTTATATGTTTAAAGTACTCTTTCTGGATTTTGATTTCAAGCTTGTTGAGTCTACAGGTCAACTTGGGGAGAAATGATTCAATAATGTTGATCATCCCCAGCCATAAACATGCTCCATTTGTTTCTGGCTTCTGTGAGTTCTGTCAGCTGAGTTCATGCTTTGCAGCGCACAGATCTTGTGTGCTTCATCAGGTTTCTTCCGAAGTATTTCATGGTTTTGCTACTATTTTAAATCATTCTTCTTTTAATTCTAATTTTAAGCTGATGATTGGTAAAATAAAATAATAAAATTTCATACCAACTTTGAGTATTATAATCTTGTTGGCACTAAATAGCTCTGGTATATTTTTAATGGACTTTTTGAGATTTTCTCTGTTGGTTGTGAAGAAAAACAGTTATGTTTCTCTTTTTCTCTTATGTTTGCCTTTTATTTCATTTTTTATAAGATTATCAATAAAAATGTTGCATAGGAGAAACCAATATAGATACAGTGTTGCATAGGAGGAAAAAGTCAATATTGTTGACTTTTTCCTTGTCTTAGTAGAAACTGTTCAGCCTTTTACCCTACAATATGACACTAATGCGGGTTTTCCAAGATACATTTATCAAGTTAAGGGAATTCCTTTCTCTTTCTAGTGTATCACAGTTTTATTATGAAAAATGCTAAATTATACCAAATTACATGTTAGCTTCTACTGAGACTGTTATATAGCTTTTCTTCTTCAGCCTTATGATATGGTGATCCTACTGATTTATTTTCAAATGCTAAACAAGGCTGGCATTCCAGGAAAGGACACATGATTATCTATTTCATAAATTTCTGAATTCTTTTGCTGAAGGTTATATTGGGTTCCTTAAGGTAACCAACTAAGGTAACCAAATATTTGACATAAACAACTTAGGGAATGGCTTGTTTATAACTCATGGGCAATTTGAGGCAGGATACAAAGACAGGGAAAATTACAAGGATATAGAAAAGGAATAAAGCCCCTTTCCTGGGAGTGTGCCTGAAGCTTCTTGCCTGCTGAGAAATAAAAAATTCCAGCAAGTGATATTTGCTGTGAAAGTTAATGATATAGTTATGATATCTTTTTATGCATATTTGATGTTTAAATAACAATGAACTTGGCTTAAAATCTGAATAAGTATGACCTAAGGGCAGGGCCTCCATGCTCCCCTATCCCCCCCTCCCCCTGCTTTTTCTGAGTCTCTCAAGCAAGAATATTACCTTTGTTTACAATAAAACTATCCTACCTTGGTACCCTTCTTCAGTCTTATCAATTGTAACAGGTTCCCTTCAGGAACTATCCTATGATTTCTTTTAAGTTTCTTAGCAACCCTATAAAGATAATGGCTTCAAAAACCCATCCAGGGCTGGAAAGATGGCTCAGCAGTTAAGGCACTTGCCTGCAAATTCTAATGACCAGAGTTCAATTCCCCAGTACCCATATAAAGACAGATCCACAAAAAATGACATATGTATCTGGAGTTTGTTTGCAGTAGCTAGAGGCCCTAGTATGCCTATTCCTCCCTGCCCCTCGGTCCTTGAAAATAAATAGAAAAATAAAATTAAAATAAACCATCCAAACCCTATATGTGACTATTGTAAAGAAAATGAAGTGTCTCATTTTAAAAACATTTTGGGGGCTGGAGAGATGGCTTAGCGGTTAAGGCATTTGCCTGCAAAGCCTACATACCCAGGTTTAATTCCCCAATACCCACCTCAGCCAGATGCATATGGTGGCCATGAATCTGGAGTTATTGATCTATTTGAGAGAGACAGAGAGAAAGAGGCAGATAGAAAGAGAGAGAATGGGCACACCAAGGCCTCTAGCCACTGTAAACGAACTCCAGACTCATGTGCTATTTTGTGCATCTGACTTTACATAGGTCTGGGGAAACAAACCTGGATCCTTTGGTTTTGCAGGCAAGTACCTTAACCACTAAGTCATCTCTCCAGCTCAGCGTGTCAGGCAAAAAGTTTATAGCAATATAGCCTGACATAAACAGCCTGTATACAAAGAACTGTGCATACATAGTCTCCTGAGGAGAGTTCAGTATGATGTTCAAATTCCTCTGGAGTTCCTTGGTACTTATTTGCTATTTTGACCAAGGGGTTTTCTCACTGTCTCTATTTCACCATTGGCCTAGCTTTTCTTTTGCACCTGTGTCTCAAAAAGAGTCTTCCTGTCCCTGTCCCTTTCCCCCCAGGAGGCTATTTCTATTGATTCTGCCTGGCTTTGTGGGACATGGAATAGGATTATCTGTTTGGGTTCAGCCTCAGTGTTAGTGAGAAAGGGTTGCTAGACAGGAAGTCAAGGGTGGGAATAACTGCCATGATATTATCCTTTCCTTATTCTACATATGAGACAAGCCACCTGCCTCTCTTGTGGAGGAAAAGCCATTAATAAGAGATCAGAAAATAGAGCCTGTCACCCCCATCAGGGAATTTTCACTTTGGTCCATGGATCCCTATGAACTGACATCACAGAGCTGCAGCCTGGAGACTGAACTTCGATCAAACACGACTGCCCTGATTTGCATGTCCCTGATTTGCATGTCTCTTTTTTGCATAGCAGATTACACAGCTGGAAATTACATGCACAGCAGTTTATGCTAACCACCCAGAACTGTGCGCTGGCCAATCCATTTCCCCAGTTTTTACTGTTTTCATTTTTATTGAGCATTTTAATACATGGCCAATCTGATTGTATTCTCTGTCCTATTACCCCTTTATTATTTTGAGTTTGTAGTTTATTGATACCTCTTTTTTATTTTCAATTTCATTTATTTATTTACTTTTATTATGAATATATTTTGTATGGACATACCGTATGTTGATGCCATCATTACCCTCCTCCCTGCCCCCGACCCATTAAGGGCCCACCTCACACACAGTTGTAATTCTTTGATTCATTATTGGGGAGGGACCTGTCTCTATTACCCTCCCAACCTCTTGTAGAATTTATCCTCCCCATCCCAAGTTTTCAGTCTACTTCAGTGATGATCCTCCTGAGCCACCATCCTTGGTCTGTGTCCAAGCCTCTGTCTCATTCACCCTGGAATTTCTTCTGTGTCTCCCCACTTCCCCTGTGGTTTGAGCCAGACCTTGGCTGAAATGCAAGGGGTGGTTTGTCTCCTGAGGTCCACTGAATTAAAAGATTCTCCACTCACCCCCACCAGTGGAGGTCCGCTGGATGTTGTATGTTTTTAATCCTCCTCCTTCCTCTTGTGGAGATGTTGATGGGTTCAGAATTGTGCAGTTCTTATAGGGGCAGTGACAACCTGTGAGGTCCTGAACACACTGACTTTCTTCTTTTGTATGACACAAATTACAGAACAGGAAACTGCACGCAAAGAAATGCACTCTAACCAAACAAGCCACTTTCCAAAACGAAGGAACCCACCCACCCCTCCCTTCACAGTACATATTTCAAAATAACTTCCAAGTAGAAAGCCCCAGAAGAGTCCACGCAGACCTCCCATACAACATCAGGCATTTCTTTCTCTTCTGGGTTGGTTCCCAACCCCCAGCATTAGACCAGGCCAGTTTCCTTCCTGTCCCTGGGGAGCTCAATAGCTATTTCTGTCCCATGTCCCCAGCCACAGTGCATCTTCATATGTGCCAGGAAGTCACAGGACTTCTCCCTGGCTAAGGGGTTTGTTCTTAGGGGACAAGGGATCAGGGAGGTCTGATGCATTTCTCCTCAACGCAGCCTTCCCCTCCCCCTCTCCCAGGACTGTGCCAAGTCTCAGCTTTCTCAAGAGTCTCCGTGGAGAAGAGCCAGCCGGTAGGTACAAAGCTCCTGATATACAAAGTCTCTTGACATGGTACTCTCAGAAGTTCTATGCATTGATCCCACACCCAGCCTTCAGTCATTCACTTTAAACCGTTAGCTAAAACAATATGTAACCTCAAGGATGGCAAGTAAATTTCATCTCAGGCGCCAACCTTCAGGTTCATGGTGGCCTCCTGGGTACCGTGCTGAGGAGGTTCAGAAGCTCCTTCCATGACCTGTCTGTGCTCTGCATCACTTACCTTTGAACCCTGGATGGTGGCTGAAGAGTTAGCTAAATGCTCACCCATTCTGTGACAGTTTTATCCTCTTGCTGTTTCACTTCAAAAGTGAGTCAGTGTTTGTGGTTGGCTAATTTTCCTTTTTCGGTGTTTCAAGTTACTGGGTTGGTCTGTGCCCTTGGTTTCTGTGAAGTCAAACAAAAGTATCATTTTTGTGGATTATTTGGATTCTTCTTGTTACTTTGAATATAATGATGTTCTGGGCACTATCTATAGCCAGGGCGGATGCTGGAAGCCCTTCCGGGTTCAGATCAAATAAAACATGTTAGGAAGACAGGAGCCTTAGGCAGAAAATAAAGAAAGCACATGTGGCTGTAAAGTACTTGCCTAGCACAAAGCACAAAGCCTGGGTGAGATCCTCACTCAGCACCATATAAACTGGGCATCGTGACACACGCCTGTAATCTCAGCTCTTAGGACGTGGACATAAGAGAGGAGCAGAAGTTCAAGGTTGTTCTTGGCTACATAGTAAGTTTGAGGCCAGCCTGAGATACCTGGGACCCTGTCTCCAAAAGAGAGAGAGAAAGAGAGAGAGGGAAGGAAGGAAGGGAGGAAGGAAGGAAGGAAAAAAAGAAAGAGACATGTCTAGAACATTGAGTGTGCTATATTTCCCTTTCTCTGGAGGACAAGACAACATGAGACAAATTTTGTTCAGGCCATAAATTTGGGGCTGGACGTTGACTTGTAAACGGGAATGATACATTTATTGAAGTTAGTAAAAATATATATTACAGTAGCTAGATGACAGGGAGGTCTTAAAAGTGATTTGGTCTCGGGAGGCAGAGGTAGGAGGATCGCTGAGAGTTCAAGGCCACCCTGAGACTACATAGTTAATTCCAGGTCAGTCTGGACCAGAGTGAGACCCTACCTCGCAAAAAAAAAAAAAAAAAAAAAAAAAGCGATTTGGTACATGGAACCCTTTCATTATCTATGAACTTTTACCTAAACCAGTTCTCAAACGTGTGGATTTAAATATGCTGGACTACAAAAGAAAACAATTATATTTAATTAGGAGGAATTTTTCCTTTTTAAAAATATTTTTATTTATTTGCAAGCAGAGAGAGAGAGAGAGAGAGAAAGAGACACACCCAAATGCATATCCCCTTGCAATTTAAAATGATAAATAGCAAAGTCTAGTGGTGGACCTAATTACTGTGATTTCAACGCAGTGGTGAGAACAAGTGCTTGGGTTTGTTGTTGTCATTTTCTTTATCTTGTTTGTTCTTTTTGAGACAGAGTCTCATTCTGAAGCCAAGGCTGACCTCAACTCATAAAAATCCTCCTGCCTCAGCCTCCAAGTGCTAATATAACCATATTATACAACCTGAGCCTCTTGGGCCAGTGGTTCTAAGTTCATTGTCTTGCAACTCACAAAGAATTGACAAATGCAAACATGACAGAAGACGAAATTAAGACAGATTTATTTTAGGAAAGAAAGTAATGCTGACAGCCTTTGAGTTGGAGGGGTCCTGAGAGTGTAGCCACGTGGAAACTTGGATCAGAGTTTATTAAATCTTTGAGATGTAACTTAGGCATGGAGCTGGGATGAGCTTTACTGGTCAAGTTCAAAAGTATATGGAGTATCTTGATTGGTTGGTAAATCAGGGAGAAGAGTGTAGACTCAAAATGGGCCTGCTGGCAGGAAAGGGCCTGCAGAAAAGCTTTAGATGGAGAAAAACACCCTCGCTGACATTTTGATTTATCTGGGTTCAGACGAGAGTTGTGTTCTCGTCCTTGACAGGGCAGATCCTTATCTTTGTTCTCTGCGGCCCGTGTCCCTAGCTAAGTACCTACAAAACAAGGCTACCTTGCTCCTAATCTCTATCCATAACTCGGGTGTTTGCCACCTTGTCAACTGTAATGACGTTTTGTGAAATCCGAAACAGTCACTGTATGATATGAAATATTGCCCATACTCCTCAGCCTGATTACCTACAATCAAATTAGAGGCGATATCAAGTTTCTGTTAGGTGTTAGTGGAAATAAAGATATAATCGTTTTTCCCATGTTAAGGTCCCAAACTTGTTAATTCCTTGGACATCATGTAAGGAGTAAAAACTTCCACGATGAAGAGGGTCATCAACCGCAATCAGATGCATGTAGAAAGTTCCAAGGGAATCCCTGGAGGCCGTAGCCTTTAGAACACTTTGCAGTAGAGCAGGAGTGGAGTGCCTTCAAAGAGCTGAGGTGCTCTGGCTTTTGGAACACTGCTGTTGCACACTTTTATACTGCCGAGTACTTTGTCTCACACCCATATAACATTAGGCACATGAACGATGAGCAGTAGGACAAAGGAGATTTATTGAGAAAGAGCTGGAAAAGCCCCAAATCATCAGAGTTGGTATACTTAGGATTTCAGCCTGTGTCCAAAGAAAAGAAAGAGACCCAGAAAGTTACAGTCTCTGAGTTAGAGCTCAGAGAAACTGGGTAGTAGGTTCAGCAATGAAGATTTGCACGCAACTGCACTGAGGGAGGCACTTCTGGGGGTGTAGTGCATTATTTTATTGAGTAGGTAACTATTCCTCCACCTCCTTAGCATGTATTTAGGTGAGGTGTGGTCTCATGACCAAGCGAGTTAATGACAGGCTCCATGGGTTTGACTCTTAAGGGAGGTAAATTAGTGTACATTGTCTATACCCTGGGCCAAAGGACTTTGTTCCTCAGGTCAGGAGGAAATAGCTCTGTTCTGCATATGCTACTTTAAAATGCTATGGAAGAGCAGTTGTGATGTGTTCCTTTCTAATGTTACTGAGAAACCTGAGGTGCAACCCATCTTTCAGTGACTTCCAAGCCTAATGTCTGCCCATCTACAGCACTATTACTACTAGTTACCAATTTATTGCTAACTTTTGAGATATCAGCCTCTGTATTAAACACATTGTAAGTGTCCTTTCCTCTCTTTAAAGATAATGTACTTGGTTCCCATTTGAGAGATGAGGTCACTGGAGATCCAAGGATTTTTTTTCACTATTTATTTATTTATGTATTTGAGAGAATAAAAGAGAGGCAGATAGACAGAGAGAGAATGGGCACACCAGGGCCTCTAGCCATTGCAAACCAACTCCAGACGCAGGTGCTGCTTTGCGCATCTGGCTTTACCTGGGTCCTGGGGGGGGGTCAATCCTGGGTCCTTAAGCTTTGCAGGCAAGTGCCTTAACTGCTGAGCCATCTCTCCAGCTCAGAATTTTAACCAACTTTCCCTACAGCAGTTCCGCCTTCTCCCTCAGTGGCTGCCTGAAATAAGAGCTGGTACAAGACCCTATATTCACAGACATTGGCTAAAATAATGATTCTTCCAGTTATTTTTTCATTTTATGATGGTACAAAGTAATACACATTCAGTGGTAATAATCGTTTGGATTTTAGAGTTTACTCTTCTCTGGCGCCCCATTCAGTGCAATGCTCTCTCTGAGGTGGGCATTCCTTGTAAGCCTCTCAGCCCAGGGAGAAGCAAGCAATGCTCCCCAATTCAGGATATTTTTAATTGATAATGGATTGATTGGGTGGTAGACTCATCAAAAGTTAAGGAATATCTGGGCTGGAGAGATGGCTTAGCAGTTAAGGCGCCTGCCTGCTAAGCCTAAAAAAACGTCAGTTCCAATCTCCAGGTCCCACATTTAACCAGATGCAAAGTGACACAAGGGCACAATGCCGCACTTGACCACAAGGGGGCGCACACATCTGGATTTTATTTGCAGCGGCTGAGAGGCTGCTGGAGCGCCCATCTCTATCTGTCTTCCTCTCTCTCTCTCTCTCTCTCTCTCTCTCTCTCTCTGTGTCTCTTGTCTCTCTCTGTGTCTCTGCAAAAAAAAAAAGTTAAGGAATATCTACTATATGTTTTCATGCATGTACACATCTATATTCAAACTTATTTTGTAAATTGAGCACAGTGAAATACCAACCAAAATAGCTAACTAAAGAGTCAACATATGTGACAATATATTGCAACAAATAGTATGCAAATGGTCTTTCTCTCAACATATCTCACTGTATCAGACTTCTTTGACGATGTGGGTGATATGATCCCACTGTCACAGTGGGCAAGTGGAACCATTGGAAGAAGAACCTCGGGTAAGGGTTCAAATTGTATGTAGTAGAGGTTGTATTTCAACTGCAGTCTGTTTACCAAAGCTGGTAAGGAGTTTAGTATATGTCTTTATCTGTGTAGAAGGCAGGCATCTCTAATGGAAATGCACAGGATGAAGATCCTTCAATGCCAAAGGAGAGTGACTGTATCTTGAATGCCAGGGCAGGGTCTACTCTTCAGTTTCACATATATGCCTGTGCCACCTTTATCAAACATAGCGTGACCTCCGTGTGTGCTTTGCAATGCCTTGCCAAGTATATCTCTAAGTATGACTCTTGCTCCTACTAACTGGAGCACATCGTTCAAGACTTCTTAGGGGCTGGGGAGATGGATCAGTGATTAAAGTGATTGCTGAGCTCGAGAAATGGCTTAGCAGTTAAAGTGCTTGCCTGCAAAGCCTAAGAACCCCAACTCAGTTCCCCAGGATCCACGTAAACCAGATGCACAAGGTGGTGCATGAGTCTGGAGTTCGTTTGCAATGGCTGGAGATCCTGGTGCACCCATTCTCTATCTATCCATCTGCCTCCTTCTTTCATTCGTTCGTTCTTTCTTTCTTTTTCTTTCTTTCTCTCTTTCTCACAGACATACAAATAAATAAAATAAAAATAAAGTGCTTTCTGCATAAGCATGAGTGATGCAGGAATGTGGGGTGTTTTTAATTGAGTTGTACTTCTGGAGTTAAGGTACCAGATATTCACCATCACACAAGACTTCCACGTGAGTCATTGCCTCCAGGTTATTGTTTTGTGTCTTTCAATGGATGAAATCTACAGACTATTGAAGGTGAAGTTTAGAAAGATTTTGTTACAGAGTTTAAGAGCAGGAAAGAAGGCAGAGTTCCTATAGAACAGAAGGGGATATCTGGGAATGGAAAAGCCTACCTGGTACTGCTGATTGGAGTCTTATGGGAGTTCCTGGTTGGGGGTGAGCTGGTCAATCCAGTTCCCTTGCCAGGTGTCTAGGCACTTCTTGAAGGGGGGATATTTTCTAGGACTCTTTTATTATATTTTTTTTGACAACTTCCATAATTATAGACAATAAACTGTGGTACTTCCTCCCCCACCACTTTCCCCTTTGCAACTCCAACACTCTGTCATACCCCTCCCCCCTTTCAATCAGTCTCTCTTTTATTTTGATGTCATGATCTTTTCCTCCTATTATGATGGTCTTGTGTAGGTAGTGTCAGGCCCTGCAAGGTCATGGATATTCAGGCCATTTTGTGTCTGGAAAAGTGCATTGTAAGGAGTCCTACCCTTCCTTTGGTTCTTGTATTCTTTCTGCCACCTCTTCCGCAATGGACCCTGAGCCTTGGAAGGTATGATAGAGATGTTTCAGTGCTGAGCACTCCTCTGTCACTTCTTCTTAGCACTCCTTTCAAGCACTATGGTGCCTTCTGCATTATCCCAGAGGTCACCACCATCTGAAAAGAGAAGCTTCTTTAATGAAAAGTGAGAATAGCATTAATATATGGGTATGAACATTAAGAAAAGTGCTTATCAGACAGTTTGGTGAGCATAGTGTATACATTTAGCTAGACACCAACAGCTATTACACCCCTAGGGCTCATGACTTCCCCTATCATAGATTTTCAGTATCAAGCATGCATTCCATGAATTCCCTCCTGTGGAGTGGGCCTCCAGGCTAATCAGAGGGTGGTTGGTTTCCCCCATAACAGATATGCCACTATTGCACCCATTGGCTCATTTGGCCTGTCTGGCCAAATTTAAAGCTTGCAGTGTCCACTGTTGTTTATTTCTACTGGCAATTTCTCTCTCTCTCTCTCTCCCATGGAACTGCATGCAGTGGAGCTTTTTTAAGCTTTCTGTCAGCTGGTCTTCACAGAAGAGGTTTTCGGCTTAGCTCCAGCAGGATTTCTCAGTGACCTTGAAGCCCAATATTAGAGTCTTCAGCAATAGGGTCTTACCATCTATTCCGGGTGGAAAATTAAGAGCCTTGGCAGTGGCCTGTAATGTTTTGGGGAAATCAGAGACCTCCCTGGCCAACAACTCACTGAAAGGTAGCCCATCTCTGGCACTGAAAATTTTCTGGTAACAATCTATGGTTTCTGGGTATGTCATTGTCCCAAAAAAATAGATTTCCATACATCTTATTCATACCCTCTTGGGTTTTGATTAGCCCTCTCCCTACTTTTCCTTTACTCAATCTCTTCCCCTGACCTCACTTAGGCCTTTCCACCCCCAGTAATTTGTTCTTCTACTTACATATATACAATACCATCCTCTTAAGTCCCCCTTCCTCCCTCCAATTCTATTTCCTTTATATCCCCTTTCTAGCTTACTGGCTTTGCTACTGAGTTTTATTCCAACTCACACACAAGTCCAAACATTTGTAGCTAGGATCCACATATGAGAGAGAACATGCAATGCTTGCTTTCTGGGCCTGGGTTACCTCACTAAGTAGAATGTTTTCTAGGAGTTTTAATCTTGTAAGGAAGAGAGCAATCCACTTACATTCTAGGGGAAAGGATGATCCTTTGGGTCTCCAGAAAAGCAGGGGCTGCAAGGACTCCTTTAGGGAACAAGAGATAAGGAAGACGCAGGTTCCTCCCCTGACAGGCCAAAAGACAGTTCTCATCTTCAGCCACTTGTAGCTTACTTTTGTAGGCCCTGCTACTCCTAAACTGCCTCCAAGGTCAGATCCCCAGAGCCCAAGTATAAGCCAGGAGCGGTAGCATACCTGTAATCCCAGCTCCAGGGACACAGGCAGGAGGATCCCTGGCCTTGCTGGCTAGCTTAGTCTAGCCAAGTGGGTGAGCTCTGGGTTCAGTGAGAAACACCATCTCAAACAATGGAGTAGAGCTTCCACATGCATGAGTACACACATGCTCCTACACACACAAGCACATACAAACACACAGACATGCACACACACACACATACACAGGCACAAAAAAACACCAATAAATAACTTCATAGGAAGTCCTCTCTTGTTCACAAGTGCACACATACTGTTCTTTGTTGGAGAAAGTTGGAATCCAGAGCTTTCTAAAAACTAGAGGAAAGAAAAACAGGACAAGACCACTTCTAACAAGAAAAAGAGAA